>JANHMN010000006.1:100203245-100273245 GCA_030674055.1 Rhabdomys pumilio | reverse complement strand
ATATTCATTTATTCTAGATTTTCCAACTTATTGCAATATTGTTTTGAAAAATGATATTTCAGGGTCGTCTGTAGTAATATCTCTTTTATTTCATATCTAAGGTTTGGGTCTTCTCCTTCTTCCTTTTGGTTGGTTAGGCTAAGGACGTGATAATCTTGTTTACCGTTTCAAAAATCCCAACATTTTATTTCACTGATTCTTTGTATTATTCTTTTAGCCTCTGTCTTTCATTTATGATCTTTATTATTTCTTTTCTTACTTTTCTCTAACATATTGAGGGCATTGCTAATTTTGTGCATATAAACTTTTTCTATATGTATATATGTGCCTATGGAAGCCAGAAGAGGGTGTCAGATCCCTCGGGACTTGAGATACAGACATTGGGCTATGTGGGCACTGGCATCCAAACCCAGGTCCTCTGCAAGAGCAGACAAAGCTCGTACCTGCTGAGCCAGCCCTCCAGCGCCACTGCTCCTCCTTCAGTGTCTATGAAATCAGTGTATGTTTAACGCCACATTTAAGTGAGATCATACAGTGGTTGTCTTTCTGTGCCTGGCTTATTTCACTTAATATGACTCCTGGTTTCATCCATGTTATTGTAATGACAAGCTTCATCATTTTATGGCCCAGGGGCATTCCATTATGTGTATGTAACCACTTTTTTTTTTTTTTAGTCATATATCAATTAATGGACATTTAGGTTATTTCCATTTCTTGGCTATAATAAGTAAGTGCTGCAAGAAATGGGAGTCACGGGGATTTTTAGACTTTCATGCCCATTGGGTACATATCCAGTACTGGGATTGCTGGATTATGTAACAGATTCATTTTTGATTTTTAAGGGAACCTTCGTATTGATTTTTTTTTAATAGTGGCTGCAGTAATTTCCATTTCTATAGAGAACAGGAGTTCCCCTTCCACCCCATTTTTGCCAACACATATCTGTTGTTCAGCAAGTACTTTTGTGACACACATGCTAGGCACTCTCTATATGCTGAGGGTCCAGCAAGAAACAAAACAGACAAAAATCCCTGCCTGGAAGCCGAGGGTGCAGTTCAGCACCGGAACGGTTGCCTTGTATGCTGTGGGTCCTCTCTTCAGTCTCAAGCATGAAACACAAATTCTGCGTGTCAACGGTGGTGGTGAGGGGTTGGGGCAGATCCAGGCGGAGCTGTGGAAGCAGAATCCACGGAGCTTCCGGAAGTACATAGAACTCACGGCAAGAGCCTGGCACAGTCAGAAACCAGCAGAAGACCAACAAGACCAAGGGGATGGGTGGAGAAACGGGAATGAACAGACTCTGTAGCCATTTTAGCAACTTTGTCTTGCTGCAGGTGAAGTGGAGGCCTTCGTGGGATGGAACCGAGAAGTGACATGATCTGACTTATATTTTAATGGGGACATTTTAATGACCGTGTTGTGCAATCGGTAAAGCACTGAGCCCAGTAAGAGATTGTTGCAATAACCTAATGAGACATGATGCAAATATTTGCTGATGGATTTGATGTGGTGTGGAAGGCTCAAAAAGAACTCTAAGTTTGGGGCACGAGAGAGTAAAGGGACACTATTCCACTTGATGTGTGTGCAAAAGAACTAGGAAGAACGGATCTGGGACAGATACATCGCTGGTGGAAGAACGGATCTGGGACAGATACATCGCTGGTGGTTAGACACACTAGTCAAATACCAAGCCAGCTGAACAGGAAATGAAAAAACAAATAATAAAGAAAGGACATGACTGCTCCTAGGTAGGATGGGGAAGAAGGTTTATTGCAGATATGTGGGAGAGCAGAGCCGGGAGTAGAGACATCTGGGAGAGTCCAGAGTGGGATAGGACCCTGAGCCAGGTCATGTGAGGACATCGGGGAGGGAAGAAGGGAGAGGAGACGCCGACCAAGAGGGGCAGCCAAGAGACTGGCCAAGAGAATGGCATAGCTAAAATGGCTGAGTTATATAGGTTGCAGCCTATATAACTCCAGGGGAAACTGGAAGAACCACAGAGAAATAAAGAGAATAAGGCTCTGGTGAGTGCTATGTACTCTCTGACTCACCCAGCAGTGATTCTGCCTGCCTCAGAATATGTCCTTTATCAGTTTATCTATCTGTCCATAACCTTAAAAAGGTTAGCTAGAAACCCAACTCATAATTCTACTCAATGCTTTCGTTCTTATTCTACAGGCCTGGGTGTTTTGCCAACATGAAAGTCTGTGTACCCTGTGCATGCCTGGTGCCCATGGGGGCCAGAAAGGGATGTGAGATTTCCTGGAACTGGAATCACAGATGGTTGTGAGCCGCCATATGAATGCTGGGAATCAAACCTGGATCTTCTGGAAGAGCAGAGCAGTCAGTGTTTTTAACCGAAAGGCCATCTCTCCAGCCCCATAATCCCATTTATTGATATGAATCTCAAGGAAACGATTTTAGTTATGTCAAGATGCTTATATGTAACTCGCGTCCTGTGCCCACAGCAAGGACGGCCCTCTACACTTATACATATGGTTGTTCATCACAGTATTACTTAAAATAAAGAAATTCAGAAGCAATCTAAGTGCCCCAAGACAGTTAAGGTTAAATACATTGGCATATATCTATAAAATAAAATATTGTAAATCCACTGAAATGATTTTACATAATACTTAATTACATCAGGAAATAATGTTATCAAATAAAATAAAAATATAACGTTACATACACTATGATCCCAACTTTTTACTTCCCTGTGTTCAGGGGACAAAGAATATGAAGATATACGTAATGTCAGCGGTAGACAAATTTTTTCGTCTCATATTTGTATGTTTTGCATTTTTTCCACCAGAGATGTTTTTTTAAATTATATTTTAAAATTATATTTAATTTTTACTGATATTTTAAGGCAAAAGTCAAGATGAAGAATTCCTGAATTGTCTCAAGAGTTCTCTGTGTTATTTCAATTGTGGGCTCTAATATTAGGTACCTTTTCCCCAGAACAAAGCGTCAAACTGAGTTGATTGTGCTTCAGGGTAGTGAGCTGTCAGAAAACCCACACACTGGTGTAGTTGGAATAGGGATGATCTCCCTGAAGCCTTGAGGTGGTTCATCAGCCTGGGGCTTCACCCACTGGAGGTGGCAGCTGGCCCTGCAGCTCACTGAACACCTAGGGCTTATAGCTGTGCCTATGCTGTTTATTCATTCATTTAGATCTCTGAATTCTTTGAAGCTGAGTCATTTCCTGTTTCAATCTCTTCCACATACCAGCCCCTTCTCCCCACCTGCACACACCTCTGGCCCAGAATTGACTGAGCACACTACCTGTTCCACAATGCAGGGGATATTCTTCCTGTGGGTGAAGTGTTAGCCTGTCAATATACAAATATATATCCATATGTATATATGTATGTATGTATGTTTATACACACACACACACACACACACACACACACACACACATATATATGGCAAAATAAGTGCACTGTACATCTCATCCACCTGATTAGGCAGAAGTGAATAGTCAAAGCAGATAATGTAATGCCCCAGCAAGATCAGTGTGTAGATAGTGTTTTCTGTACTGCTAAACAGACCCCAGGTTTTGCTTGGAAGGCTGGATTTAACATTCTTCTGTGTCTTCAAAATCAGGAAACCACACAGGCCTCTTTGCTCTTGGTGAGCAACAGATAGCCTTTATGTTCTTACTCAGCACTTCGGGCCTTACAGAAATGCTGCCTCCACATGTCACAACCGGTTCCTCCAGTCTGAGGATCCCTGGGTGTACCCAGAGTCAGAGCAGTCCCGGGAAGAACAAACCAAACCAGAATGGGCAGACTGGGAACAAGGAAACAGGCTTTATAGCTCCGGCCAGGCTCCAGCCAGCTTGAAGCAAGCCTCCTTAGCAGCTCTTGTTGCCACCTAGAACCTTCCTCGGGCCCAGCTGCAATCCTGTGACTGATCCAGAAAACCTCAAATGCAGATGCATCAAGCCTAAGGCACCCTCATCCGTGTTTCCTATAACACCTACCTATGCTTATTCCGTCTTACAGTTTCTCCTTGGTTCATCCTTTGCGCGTCTTCCTTACAAGCTGTCAGTTTTCTAGAAAATGAGACTGGTTTTATTTAGATTTCGTCCACGTCTTTTAGCACAATACTTTGAATTTATTGAATAAAAGACTTGATTTGAATGGAATTGAACCTCAATGTGAAGAATAGAACAGATGCAAGAATGCTGGATACTGTTCTCCCCAGGTTTGTAAGATTGGGTAAAGGCCATATCCCAAGCTCGCTATGGCCTCTAGGGATTTCAGCCTTCATTGATCTTGGTGTCTGTCATTAAACCACATTCATTTCAATGGTTCATATACTACCACTGTAAAGACATTAAGGATGCTAGCTGTATTCATGAAGGAAACCTAATTAAATTCTTGAAGGAAAATAAACGCCCATGTACAAGCATGCACAAGGAATTAAAGGGACAGTGTAAGACAGTTGTACTGGTATATGCTCGTAATCCCAGCACTGTAAGACTAATGCAAGAGAATTCTAAGTTCAACGCCAGCCTGGACAATATAATGAAACTTCCTCTAAATAATAAATAAATAAAACGATAATGTAGATCTGTGTTTACTGCTGTGCAAGGGTGCTGTCAGAATCCGAAGGCAAGTGCCAGTTCGCAGCACTGTGGAGCGGGGAGTACAGGGAGTTCATACCTGAAGCATCATTTAGTATAAATAATCAACTCTGAAGACTCACCCAGATGCATCCTCACCTAGAGCTTTGAGTGAAAGCAGCAAGTCTAGAAGTCAAAGAGAAACTCGTGAATTTGAAGAAATTAACTTCCTGAAGATAAACCCCCTAGGTCCTTTTGGTAAAGGGTTCTTCCTTCTCTCTCCAGAATCACTACCACCATCACGTCTTCCTCTTCCTTTCCTCCTCTCCCTCCTCCTTTTTCAATACCATGATACAGACTGAACAAATAAGAGAGTGGCAAAACTCTACAAAACTTGTAGGTATGTTAGAAACACGTCCTTGGTAGAAAGTTGGGAGAGATCACTGTCCCTGAGCAAGCACTGGACACTTAATCATATAGAAGGGATCGACAGTGTGTGGACATTTCATCCACACTTCCAGAAGGCTCACTAGAGGCTGCTTGGAGAAAAATGCAGAAGGAGAAGGAGCCTGCTCTTCCCAGGCCTCTTCCAGGATGCTCTCTGAAAGTGACTTGTTCCACAGCTGGAAAAGGACTGAAGGAAGGAGACTTTGTTATTGGCAGAAAGAGGAAGAGGTTTGACATCAAGGATTGGAACATAGAGCTTCATGTTCATGGTTCATGGCTTCCTTTCTGCCCAGTCAAAAACTTCAGGAGAACCAGCTCCCTGGTAACATCACTGCTCACTGCTGTAGGGAAGGAAGGCCTTCCTCTGCTGGACTTGCTTACTTTATTGACGTGCATGGACTGACACAGCTCTGCCCCCTGCCTCTGACTGACACAGTGTCCACACCTCCCCTTACCACAGTTTCTCTCCAAGAAAGTGATTCTTTAGCAGGAACTGTAAGATGGATCCCTTGTTGCCTTCGGGGTGGCACTGTCTCCTCCTGTTTATGAAGGAATAGACTATGAATAATAAAATGTTTTCACAAATCATTTCTCAGGTTTGTGGCTTAAGCAGAAATTCCCTTTTTTTTTTCCAAGACAGGATTTCTCTGTGTAGCCCTGGCTGTCCTAGAACTCACTCTGTAGACCAGGTTAGCCTTGAACTCAGAAATCCACCTGCCTCTGCCTCCCAAGTGCTGGGATTAAAGGCGTGCGCCACCACTGCTCGGCTCAAGTGTTCTAAATATAGTATTTTCCATCCACCGAAATAAAGGAAGACATAATCTGTCCTAGTTTGAGTCTCCCTCTCATGTTCTCACTTTTCTAGACAGATTCTTCCTCTCTGTCTCTCTCTGTCTCTGTCTCTCTCTGTCTCTGTCTCTCTCTCTCTTCCTTTCTTTCTTTCTTCCTCCCTCCCTCCCTCCCTCCCTCCCTCCCTCCCTCCCTCCCTCTCTCCCTCTCTCCCCCCTCTCTTTTTTTTTCCTGAAAGTACAAACACAGTATGGAAAAGTCAAGTGTTCTAAGACTTTTTCCTTTTTCTTTCCTTTCTTTCACAATTTTACATTTCTTCTTTTCTTTTTGAGATGGTCCCTTGCCATGCTGCCCAAGCTAGTCTTGATTTCCTAGACTCAAAAAGCTCTGCCACCTCAGCTTCCCAAGTAGGTACAGGTGTGGGCCACCACACCCAGCCAGTGGTGAATCTTCCCACTCATGCTGAATCAGGGTGATGCTGTGGCTACAGGAGACAGGTGGAGGAGCCTTGCTGAATTAATTGGTGTTGGGAGGAGACGGTCAGGGAGAAATAGTTGGGCCTGACACACAGGTGTTCACAGGTAATGAGGAGCGAGAATTGTAAAGGGCTGGCTTGGCCTCCAGCAGGAGAAATCCAAGGAAGATGGAAACCAGGAGAGCGAGTATGTCACGCAGTGGTGACAGATATCCAGACCTCAGGAGAAAAGAAAGTCAAACCTTCCTCTTAGAAGAAAAGAAAAGCTGTGAGGAAAAAGGCACAGGTGAAAGAAAGTCAGAGAGAGGTATACCTTAGAGCCCAGGCGTTCTCTCTTGTATGGTATGTTCTACTAATCTATGAAGCAGGGGTCATAGGAGCTAAGAGCATGGTACGGAGGATAAATAAAAAGGTTATGTGCCATTTCATATCATGAAGCAGACGCTCTCTGAATCATAGGTACTATTCTATGGTATATAATATAAACACGATAATGGAACCACAGTAAATCATATTTATATAGATTAGTAATGATACATAAAATAGCATGTAGTCATCCTATTTATGCATTATGATTAATATGTTACAATGTATACTTTAAAAATATTACTATTATGTTAGAATTAATATTCACACTTCATGTATAATAATCTTAATTCTATAATATGGCATTACATGTTTTAATATAATATTTTTATTAATTCTTTGAGAATTTCATACACACGTAAGACATATTTTTATGAATATGTTCACCTTTACTCTTCCCAGGTTCACTCTCAATCTCCCTAACCCCTTCACATTTCATTTTCTTTATCTTAAAAAAAAATTACTCATCAAATACAGTTCATATCTCTCATATACTCATGGGTATGGAATCACCCACTTGAGCACGGGCTACCTTTCTACCATCAGAGGGCATATCCTTAAAAAAACGGACTCTCTTTTCCTGTCAAAAGCCATCAACTGTCAATAGCTCCTCTAGGGGTAGGCACTCACATGCCTCTCCTGTCCAGGCTGCCTTGGTTTTGTACAGAGAACTACAGCTGCTACATGTTCATGAGCGAGCAGACTTGCCATATTCAGAGGACAGTGCGACCTGTAATACGGATGGCGGTACATATCTGTAGACTTTCACCTGAGGGTTAGAGATGAGTAAAGGTGCCTATTAGAAGGCTGACTGTCAGAGATCCGTATGGAATAAGATAACCCAACCCCAGAAAGACAAATGTCACATCCTCCCACTTGTCTGTGGAGCCCAATTCCAAATCTTCAGATCCCTGAACAAAGTCACAGCTATGTTCTACTACTAAACCAGCGTAATTCCTAGCTATATTCTAAAAATCTACCCTTTTACCCATACAGAAGTATATATACATCTCAACTCTCAGCAAAGAAACGTCTCTTTCCAATAGATGGAGACCACTAAAGAAAACTCCAACCCAACTGATCAAAACACAGAGAAGAGGTGACCGCAATACCGAGCCACAAATGATCTCATCTACAACACAATTCCTGCGCCCAAGGCTTGGGAATCATGGCAGAGGGAGTTTGGAAAGGCTACATGTCGGGGACCGCTCTGTCAGCTCCCCACAACTGCAAGAGTCAGGGGATAAAGAAATTTGCAATGAGATTCCATCTTCTAGAAATGTCAGAGGAGCCAAATCCATGAAGTCTTAATATGGCTGCCTAAGCAAAGATAGCAATGATAGACATGCTAACACGGAAGGAAGAGATCTCATGGGGCCTCAGTCTTGTATATACAAAGAACTGCAGGTAAGTAAGGAATGCTGAGAGTGGGAGACATAGTCCTCCCTATGGAAGAGACCCCAAACTGGTTAGCCAAGACTGTTAGCCTCAAAAGGAACTTTATACAGACAAATAGATAGAGATGAGACAGAGATAGAGATGGATATTAATTATATATTCTCACATATGATTAAGAATAGAGGCCATGAATTTGATAGAGAGCATGACAGAGTATACAGGAAAGAGAAAAGAGGTGGTAGAAACTGATGCAATTATAAATTAATTAAATATTTTAAAATATTGGTTTTTAGTAATTTCTGAGTTTCATTCAATGTACTCCTATCATATCTATACCCCTACCCCAACTCCTCCCAGATACCACCCCCCATACACACAAACTCTTATTCTCTCTCATTTTCATTAAATCCATCAAGTCCAGTTTATGTGTGTGGCCGGCCCTGGAGGGTGTTTAATATGTGAAGTATCACATCACTGAAGAAAACTGACTTTTCTTCTCCAGCAGCCATCAAATGCTAATAATAGGTGAGAGTTCTTATCCACCTCCTCTTTCAAGTTGGGGATTGTCTGGCTTGAATATGTACAGGTCTTGTTCAAGCTCTCAGAGTTGCCATGGATCCGTACTGCATCTGCCCTGTTGTGTCTGCAAACCACTGTTCTCTTGAAGTCACTCATCACCTTACAAGCCTTCCAACTTTCTTCCCCAGGTGTCCCTGGGACTTGAGGGAGGGGTGTGATGCAGATGTCTTTAAGGATGAGCCCTCTCACATCTTTTATCCTCCGCTTCTTGACCATTTGTGAGCCCCTGTTAATTCCCATTTTCTGCAAAACAATCTGGTAAGGGCTACACCGTGCACTGACTTCTCTTTGGATGGTTGTCTCCAACACCTTCTACTTTCATCTTTCTTAAAAGCTGGATGCTATTCCATCTTGTAAATGTACCACACTTCATGTTCCATCCATCAGGTGGTGGACAATAGGCTACTGACAATTCCTGGCTACTCTGACTAGAACAGTAATGACCATGGATGACAAGGTCTCTCTGTAGTAAGGTGTAGAGTCCTTTGGGTGTGTCCAAGAGTGGTATAGCTGGATCTCAAGGAATCTCTATTTTCGGCTTTCTGAGGAAGCTCCACACTGACTTCCACAGTATCTGTACAAGTATGCACTGCCCCCAGCAGTGGAGGAGTGTCCCCTTTCCCTGCATCCTCATCAATATTTGCTGTCCTCCGTCTCTTGACCTTTGCAGTTCTAACCTTGATAAGATGAAATCTCAAAGTAGTTTAAACTTGCATTTCTCCAGCGGCTAAGAATGCTGAACACTTTAAAAAGTGTTTCATACCTTTGTGTTTCATCTCATGAAAACTCTGTTTAGTTCCATGCCTCGATTTTTTTTGTTTTTTTATTCTTTAATCATTTTTTACATTCGAGACTTTATCCCCCTCCCAGTTCACCCTTTGACTGTTCCGAATCCTACACCTGCTCCCCTCATTCCCCTCATCTCCAAGAGGATGTCTCCACCACCAACCTCCCCACTCCCTGGGGCCTCAAGTCTCAAGGCTTAGGTGCATTTTCTCTGACTGAAGCCAGACCCAGCAGTCCTCTACTGTATAAATGTTGGGGGCCTCATATCAGCTCATGTATGCTGCCTGGTTGGTGATTCAATGTCTGAGAGATCCTAAGGGTCCACGTTAGTTGAGATTGCTGGTCTTCCTATAGGGTCGCCCCCCTCCTCAGCTTCTTCCAGTGTTTTCCTAATTCAATCACAGGAATCACCAGCTTGTGTCCATTGGTTGAGTGTTAATATCTGCATCTGACTTTCAGCTGCTTGTTGAATCTTTCAGAAGGCATTCATAATAGGTCCCTTTTTGTGAATACTCCGTAGCCTCAGTAACAATGTCAGGCCTTGGGGCCTCCCCTTGAGCTGGATCCCAATTTGGACTTGTCACTGGACCTCTATTTCCTCAGACTCTTCTCCATTTTTGTCCCTGCGGTTCTTTTAGACAAGAACAATTCTGGGTCAAAGTTTGTGACTGTGGGTTGGTTACCCCATCCCTCCACTTGATGCTCTGTCTTTCTGCTGGAGGTGGACTCTACAAGTTTCCTCTCTCCACTGTAGCACATTTCATCTAAGGTTCCTCCCTTTAAGTCCTGAAAGTCTCTTAGATCCCAGGTTTCTGGTACATTCTGGAGGGTCCTCTCACCTACTACCTCCTGAGGTTGCCTGTTTCCATTCTTTCTGCAGGCCCTCATCCATGCCTCATTTTAAAATTGGGTTGTTTTCTTGATGTTATTTTTTTGTAACATATTCTAGATACTAACCCTCTGTCAAATGTATAACCAGTAGGTATTTTTCTGCAATCTGTGAGCTGCCATTTTCCTTGAATAATGTCCTTTGCCATATAAAGAATTTTTAACTTCATGAGATCCCATTAATCTATTGTTAGTCTTAATGCCTGGAATGTCTGGGTTCTGTTCAGAAGGTCCTTTCCTGCACTAAGGCTGTTCTCTTCACCTTCTTCTGCCAGATTCACAATATCTGGTCCTGTGTTGCAGCCTTTGATCCACCTGGAGTTGAGTTTTGTGCAAGATGAGAAGTGCAGATCTAGTTTTACTCTTACCGTCTACTTCTTAATTTGAGCTGTCACTGAGTGTAAAATTGTAAAAATTTATCAAGGCACATATTCATTATGTGTGCTTTGTCCTGATGTATGTAATAAAACTTTAAACAAATGTCGCTCACACAAGGTGTAGCTGTTCATAGTTACTACCTTTATGTTGATATAGATTATGAGTTCAGACTTAGGCTTCCATGTTCTTAAAGCATAGATAACAGTTTTTGTTTCAGATTAGGCGGCATAGGTCAAAGGTTTGAAACTTTTGAAATAGTTTTCAGCAGTGACTCTGCCTTGCTCCTCATACTTCCTTTCCTTGTAATTTTAGGTTTTTTGTGTGGGGGCAGGCGTGTGTGTGTGTGTGTGTGTGTGTGTGTGTACATGTGGAAGCCTTAGATTGTCATTTTCAGGAACACTGTACACCTCTTTGGGCCTGGTTCTCTCAGGGCCGGAAGCTGAACAGTTAGACTGACTGACCGCGCAGCCTCAGGGACCCCTGGCCACGGAGTTACAAGTGCACATGACCACGCCCAGCTTCTGTGTGGTTTTGGAGGGCGGAGTTCAGATCCCCTGCTTGCAAGGCAAGTCCTTGACACACTGAGGCATCTCTCCAGCCTTGTACTTTCTTTCTTTTTTAAAAATTTATTTATTTATTTATTTATTTATTTATTTATTTATTTATTGGATATTCTATCTATTCTGTAGATACTATCCCCTTACCCCCCTCCCCCCCCCCGCCAGGAACCCCCCTCCCATCCCCCTCCTACTGCCTCTATGAGGATGTGCCACCACCACCCCCACTCCCACCTCCCCACTCCACACTCGGTGTCCAGCCTTCATGGAGCCAAGGATCTCCTCTCCTACCTATGCCCGACAAGGCCATCCTCCCTTACATATACAGCTGGAGCGGTGGGTCCCTCCCTAAGTGCTCCCAGGCTGGTAGTTTAGACCCTGGAAGCTCTGGTTGGTTGGTATGGTTGCTCTTCTCATGGGGCCACAAACCCTTTCAGCTCCTTCAGTCTTCTCTCTAACTCCTCCATTGGGAACCCCTTGATCAGTTCAATGGTTAGCTGTGAGCATCCGCCTCTGAATATGTCAGACTCTGGCAGACCTCTAAGGAGACAGCTATATCAGGTTCCTGTCAGCATGCACTTCCTGACATCCACATCAGCGTCTACCTATAATGACTGCACATGGGATGGATACCCAGGTGGAATGGTCTCCAGATGGCCCCTCCTTCAGTTTCTGTCCCACACTTTGTCTCCATATTTGTTCCCTCGAGAATTTTGTTACTCCTTCTAAGAAGGACCGAAGCACCCACACTTGGTCTTCCTTCTTCATGAGCTTCATGTGGTGTGTGAGTTGAATCTTGGGTATTGTGAACTTCTGGGCTAATATCCAAATATCAGTGAGTGTATACCATGTGTGTTCTTTTGGGATTGGGTTACCTCACTCAGGATGATATTTTCTAGTTCTATCTTTTTACCTAAAAATTTCTCAAATTCATTTTTTTAATAGCTGAGTAATACTCCATTGTGTAAATGTACCACAATTTTTGTATCTATTCCTCTGTTGAAGGACATCTGGGTTCTTTCCAGCTTCTGGCTATTATAAATAAGGCTCCTATGAACATAGTGGAGCATGTGTCCTTGTTATATGTTGGAGCATCTTCTGGGTATATGCCCAGGAGTGGTATAGCTGGGTTCTCAGGTAATGCTATGTCCAATTTTCTGAGGAACTGCCAGACTGATTTCAAGTCTCTGAAGAAAGAAATTGAAGAAGATCTCAGAATATGGAAAGATCTCCTATGCTCATGGATTGGAAGGATTAATATAGTAAAAATGGCCATCTTGCCGAAAGCAATCTACAGATTCAATACAATCCCCATTAAAATCCCAACTCAATTCTTCACAGAGTTAGAAAGAGAAATTCTCAAATTCATTTGGAATAACAAAAAACCCAGGATAGCAAAAACTATTCTCAACAATAAAAGAACTTCTGGAGGAATCACCATCCCTGACCTCAAGCTGTACTACAGAGCAATAGTGATAAAAACTGCATGGTATTGGTACAGAGACAGGCAGGAAGATCAATGGAATAGAATTGAATACCCAGAAATGAACTCACACACCTATGGTCACTTGATAGGAGCTAAAACCATCCAGTGGAAAAGGACAGCATTTTCAACAAATGGTGCTGGATCAACTGGAGGTCAGCATGTAAAAGAATGCAAATCAATCCATTCTTATCTCCTTGTACAAAGCTCAAGTCCAAGTGGATAAAGGACCTTCACATAAAACCAGATACACTGAAACTAATAGAAGAGAAGGTGGAGAAGAACCTTGAATACTTGAGCACAGGAGAAAAGTTCCTGAACAGAACACCAATGGCTTATACTCTAAGATCAAGAATTGACAAGTGGGACCTCATAAAACCGCAAATTTTCTGTAAGGCAAAGGACACTGTCAATAGGACAAAACGGCAACCAACACATTGGGAAAAGATCTTTACCAATCCTACATCAGATAGAGGGATATATTCAATATATACAAAGAACTCAAGAAATTAGACTCTAAACAACCAAATAACCCTATTAAAATGGGGTACAGAGCTAAACAAAGAATTATCAATTGAGGAAACTCGAATGGCTGGGAAGTACCTAAAGAAATGCTCAACATCCTTAGTCATCAGGGAAATGCAAATCAAAACAACCCAGAGATTCCACCTCACACCTGTCAGAATGGCTAAGATAAAAAAATCAGGTGATAGTAGATGCTGTCGAGGATGTGGAGACAGAGGAACACTCCTCCACTGCTGGTGGGATTGCACTTTCTTTCTTCCAGCACAACAGCCTATCTCTCCTACCCACAGCTCACTCTGCCCCAACATGGCAAAATGGATGGGCAAGTTTGGCAAATGTAGTCCATTCTATTCTCAATCTTCCCTCTTTGGAAGACAACCTGTCTGGAATAAAAGGCTCTGAAACCTTATGTATGTCTGTTAACCTTATCGAATTCCGATAAAATGTAACAGAGCGAGAATTGGACTAAGTTCTTACTGATTACACAGACCTTGACGTTTTTAATCCTTGTTAACCTTTCTACTATATTGCTGACCTAATAAGTAATACTTGATATAAAAAATAAAGAACTGACTTGTATGACACAATTAAGACTACATGAGAAGCAGGGAAGGGAGTGGTCCCAAGAGGCTGAGTTCTGGATGCCTGCACAAATGTTTGTATTCCTACTTTGCAGGGTTCAGTTCCAGCTAAGCTCTTTGTGTAAATCCCAGGAACCAGACCGGCTGGAATTGCTGCTTACCTCTTTCTAGGCCACAGTATCAGATGTATTTGTTGTGAACAGAAACAAACCCTGAGGCATTTATCTGGGCCCCAGAACTTATCGAGTGTCTCATCAGTGTGACTCTTGTTTGTAATTTGTATGTGTTGGTATTGTTCTGCGCCTCAACCCATAAGACATTCCAAGGCATGGCAGGAAGTATATTTTTCAAGTACTCAAAGTGTGAGATTATGCAAAGGTCATGTCAATCATATTTAACAGGGGGACATAAACTCTTTTAGTTGAGTATACTTATAATCATAAAAAGGCATTGGTCTTACATCTTCAGTTCTATGGGTTTTGACAACTTTATACATTTATCCAATCACTGAGCAAAACAAGGTAGAGACCATTCTCACGAGCCCACAATCACAATCACATTGCGTAATTTTTGTGTCATACCTCTAGCTCTCCCTGCCAACTTGGCACAATGGAGATTTATTGATACTACAGCATTTGTCAGTAATCTGATTTTTTTCATTTCCAAGTAGTAAAGGCATATGGAAATTTATTGATTTATTCTCCCCTTGATAGTCATTTAGGCCATTTCCAGTTTGGGGTTATTGTGAATAAAGATGCTGTGAGCATTTTTATATGAACATCTCTGTGTGAACATGCATTTTTTTGTTGTTCTTGGGTAAATATCTAGAATGGGATCTACTGGGTCAGAGGGCAGCTGTATATTTATCGTCATGAGACACTGCCAGACAAGTCTCCAAAGGGTTGAGCTATTTTATATTTATATTTCCAACATCAGCACTGCTTCTACGCTCCCAAAAGAGAAATTTTCACAAAGCCAATGGTATCTTAGTAAAGAATATTCGCCATGATGTTTAGGGTGGGAAAAACTTCTGTGGGAATCATCTAAACAGAGTTAAAAGCAGCAAAGGCAATAGAGCGGATTGGCACTCACCACACACAGTTAAGGAGGAAGCCAGCCCAAGGGGACCACGTGGGCAGTGGGCTCCATAGCTACCAGTCAAGGCTGTGTTCTTTGCACATGACGTTCACTCCACATGCCAAGCCCTCTGTCCAGGCTCCAAGAAATCTGGGTAACTTATTGTTTTTGCTCAAGTTGTACTTCATTGAAATTCTTTTTGGAGTGTCCCTTTCGGTCACAAGTTCCCTTTCTTGTCCAGAAGCCAAGACAGTGGAGCTCAGCATAGCCTTTCAGTCCCTGCTGTGAGCCTAACCTTGGGTTCCTGCTAGTAAACCTGGCCAGCCTGATCTTTGTCTGGCTGCTCGAAGTTAAGAACAAGTTATTGTTTATCTTTTGACCTCTCCTGTAGACTACTCTTACCCAGGTGTTTTGATTTACTTGTGTGTGGGCTATTGTGTTCCATGGAGGGCAAGGCCTTTGGCACTGCTGTAAGATTATGTCATTTGAAACAAAACCTTATTCTCTAAGGCCTTTTAAAAGGTGATCATGACAGAGGCCAAAAAGAGTGGGGGATACTTCATTAATCTTAGCTTTCTTCAGTCATAGCTGATCCTGTTGTGTCTTCTATTTTACTCACTCCTTCTGGGAAAGGCTAGATGCCCTGGGTCCTTACTTCTCTGACCATACAGTCTGCCAAGCTCATGTGTTACACACTCTTAGCTTAACATTCACGGCCCCAAACAGTCCATGTCTTCTGATGCTGCAAGAAGAAAGTGTCCCTGTTGCCTAGCTTGACATCTAATGTTCATCCCTGAACCACCCCAGAGCCTGATGGAGCCAGTTCTGTAGTCATGTTTCAGTCAGACATGTTTAAATTACAAGAGGCAAGTTCCTCAGAGGTGAGATGGCAGAGATGGGGACAAAGATACTGGGTGGAAGACAACAACAGGTGTCTCTCCTAGAACATGTGTCCTGGTGTTTCAGTATGCCGGGAACGTTCCTGGGTGGCATTCGGAACCTCTCATCAGCATAGGGCCCTAGGTGTGCTTGTCATCAGCTTTCAGATGAGGTCACTGTGCCAGGATTACTTATCTCAACTAAAATCCATGTCCTACCCGAGTGTCATTTATCTCTTGTCTGTTTATGAGCATATATTCATTTGTGTGTGTGTGTGTGTGTGTGTGTGTGTGTGTGTGTGTGTGTGTGTATGCTTGATCTCTTAATGCCTGGATTGTAAACTCCATAAACCCAAGACAGTACCTATGTTTTTTGTTACATGTAAGTTTTCAAAAGTATCTACAGAACGATCTCAGGGCTTGTGCTGACTCTACAAATGTTCTGTTTTAGTCTGTGGCCAGTAAATGAATATCTGGCCGAATGTTGGGCTCAATTGTTTAAAAATCTCAGTTCAGAGTTGATAGATAGTCCACAAGAGCCATTAAGCTACAGTGAAATCTTTTCTAAGATTTCTGGGACAGAGGCAAACATTTTTTTCATGGCCTGGAATAATTAGAAACAGAGCTTCTGTAGCTGGTTTGCTTCCATGTAGAAACTGAGGCTGAAACCAAGCAGAAAAAGCTTGAGTTTGGAGATGAAGAAAATTCACAGCTTGGCAATATCTTCTGAACCCTGGGCGCCTAGATTTTATACTATCCTTGTGTTTCCAGCTATACAGACCTAGAAACTGCATAACTACTTGTGCCTTTACAACCCACAGAGACATTAATATGTTACAATTAAAATATTAATTAAAACAGTCCATAATAATGCATTCATACTTGATAGTATTCTCGAACTCTTTCCTCTTTTTGGTTTATAATCTTTTTTTAATTTTAATTTTTACTTTTTAAAAAATTAGATCTTTTATTTATTTACATTTCAAATGTTATCCCCTTTCCCAGGTTCCCCTCTGCGAACCCCCATCCCATCCCTCCTTACCCTGCTTCTATGACGGTGCTCCCCCACTCATTTACCCACTCCCACCTCACCGCCCTAGCATTCCTCTACACTGGGGCATCAAGTCTTCACAGGACTAAGGGCCTCCCCTCCCACTGATGCCAGATAGGGCCTCTTCAGCTCCTTCAGTCCTTCCCCTGACTCCTCCATTGGGGTCCCTGTGCTCAGTCTGATGGTTGGCTGTGTACATCCTCATCTGTGTTGGTCAGGGTCTAACAGAACCTCTCTCTTGAGAACAAGAAAACATGGAAGCACAGTGATTTCCTGGGGAATTTACTGCAGCTAACATGAGACTGGTCGCTGGAGAAATGGCTCAATGGTCAAAGGCACTGCTGCTCTTCCAGAGGACCCATGTTCCTAACGTCCACACGGTAGCTTATTGCCATCTACAACTCCAGTTCCAAGAGATCTAATGACTTTTTAATTTTTAAATGTGGGCTTCAGGCACACACATGGAACATGTACATGTAATCAGAACACTCATGAATAAAAGCAAAACCAAACAAACAGAACCACTAGACTTCCAAGTTGGTTACCAGGAGATTTACTGAACGTCTGTGGCGGTTTGAATAGTCTTGGTCCAGGGAGTGGCACTACTGGGAGGTGTGGCCTTGGTGGAGGAAGTGTGCCATTGTGGGTATGGGCTTGAAGACCCTCTTCCTAGCTGCCCGGAAGCAAGTCTTCTCTTAGCTGGCTTTGGAACAAGAGGTGGAATTCTCAGTTCCTCAGCCCCATGTCTGCCTGGATGCTCCCATGCTCCCATCTTGATGATAATGTACTGAACCTCTGACCCTGTATGCCAGACCCAATTAAATGTTGTTGTTATAAGAGTTGCCTTGGTCATGGTGTCTGTTCATAGCAGTAAAACCCTAAGACAACATATTGTCTGTGCTTCATCTGACTCCGTTCTTCAAGTTACAGAAGTAAACACTTCCCCTCATTTATAGGACAGATAGAGTTATACTACTGTCATACCTTGTCAGCTAGCAGGATTCCTAAGGGGTTGTTGTTGTTGTTGTTGTTGTTGTTGAAGATTGGACTTGGAGCTTTGGATGTAGTGGCTCTAAAGCAGAATTGTGTTTGTTTTTCATTATCGTACTAAATACCTGAGTCAGGCTGATTTATTTAAAGACTGATTTAGTTCACAGAGTCTTGGAGCATTGTGACAAATTCAGCGTGGCTCTGTGAAAGCCACTGGCAGCATTATTGATATGAGAGGAAGAGAGCACACAGCCAGTCAGGAAGCTAGAGAGTTGTTCGAGGGGTCTGACTCGCCCTTAAATATCTTTGTCTCTGGACAACTCAGAGTCCTATGATGAAACTACCTGACCTAAGGACCTTACACTAGGTCTCACTCGTTAAGGTCTCCACCCCCTTACAACGCAGTCACAGTAAGTTCCAAGCCTGAGATGTGTGAACTTTTAGGGAACACACTCAAACCACATCCAAACCTCAGGGAATTTGGTATTCTAGGTGCTGCTAATGTAGCTCAAATTTCCCCCAACTGTCTGAATTCACCATCTCAGTCTCTGTCAGATGCTGCTGGAAATCTGCTCCCAGTGGGGAAAACCCTTTCAAATCTTAGAATACAATTTCTAACTTTACTTTGCTTAAAATAACATGCCTGTCTCTAAGTTAGGCCTAAGCAATCACTTGCTTTTCTGATGGCCATCCTCACAGAGACAGACAAACCCAAGGAGAAAGTTCTACAGGAGAGTCTGAAGGGCAGAAGGATTTCTTATAGGATAATTTAGTTGGCAGCAATGATTTCAGCCAAGATGGTTTTTAGACTTTTATTTGAAAGTGTAAAATGTTTGCTGTCACTCGACAAAAAGAAAGAAAAGAAAGAGAGAGAGAGAGAGAGAGAGAGAGAGAGAGAGGTCTTAGCTTGTGCTTTGACTTGTGTTACCAGCCTTTCCTTTCTATTTGCTCAAATGATGAATGTCTGTATGTACTGGGAGCTAACAGTGCCCAACTGGACAGTATGTGCCCAATTGTTGATAAGACCACAAACAGTGATGATAATTTAGAAATGTACATGTAACTGGTACTTGTAAGAATTTAAACAAGCTATCAGGTTCTGAAGATTCTTCTTAGCAACCATATCTTTTAAACCAGTAAAGAAACTAGATGATAGATATTAACAAATTCCTCTCGTGCATGAAATCCCATGAGTCATGATTCCAATTTTATACCACGTAGGTATGAAGATGGAGAAACACACTCAACAAGAATTTAAAATTTTTTTTCCATATGGTCATTTTTTTACATATTCCTGGAAACTTATATTAATAGAATCAAAGTTTCTATAGTATTCAACAAAAAATACCTACAAACCTAAACATTTACCCTAAGCAAGCCACTTCTCTGTCAGTCTCTAGATATATAATATGAAATATTAAATACTGGCTAAGGAAGGGTCTAACTGTAGACATTTGTCATTATAACAGAGCTCTTGCTGAGGGAGTTCTTGGTCACAGTTCAGTGCGTATGGCCGTAGCAACAGAATCTAAACTTGACTATCTCGAAGACATTTGTAGTTGGCCACAGCCGCTCGACAGAGTGATGGAGAGCAAAGGAGAGCCAAGGTATTGATGTTTATCCTCAGTTCATTCATTCCTATGCTACAACTGAAAGAAATCAGTCTCCCCTTTCACAGAGCATGCTGTTCTAGAAGACACATCACACACACACGAAAAAGAATGTCTTGAGTTTTATGTAGTAGATAAAGCAAGACAAGAGACAGGAAGTACTTGAAGTTGTTTTTTCATGGAGGGTGACTGTGGATATCAGAAGAGAAACCTGTTAGAGGCGAGAAAATGAGGTAATTTCACGTCTGTGAGGACAAGTGCAAAGCCCCTGAGGTGGAGGGTGTCTGCTTCAGCAGCAGGGTCAAAACCTGTGCAGGGGGACCAGACAGGAGCGAGGGCTGAGGAGTCACGGTTCCCAGGGTGCTGGACCTGAGACTTTCTTGGATGGGCGTGGCCTCAGACTCTACTTTGTGGATCTCCTGCTTTTGAAACATCACAGGGGGGGGGGGAGCGGGAAGAGGCAATGAGGCAATGCGTGGTTTCACCCACCCAGCTGCTCAGCTTGGGTACACAGTCGAGACTCATCATCTCTGCTTAGAAGCACCAGGTGTTCCCTGGGGGGAGGAAAATAGAATATCTTTGGTTCTCAGCAAACTTTATCTTACTTTTAATCAGTCCCTCTGGTCCCCGCCTTTTCTCCTGGTATACCTCTAACTGCCTGTGATGGACATGTTGAGGCAGGTACTCTGCTCCCACTCTGTGCTGGGTTTTTCTCAATTTTACACAAACCTAGGCATATCTGGGCAAAGGATATCTTAGTTGAGAAAATGCCCTCTCAAAACTAGACTGTGGGAAGGCCTGTAGGGCATTTCTAATTATTGATGAGCGGTGGGCAGTGCCACCTCTGGCCAGGTGGTTCTGCAGTGTAAGAGAGCAGACTGAGCAGATCACAAGGAGTAAGACAGTAAACCACACTCCCCGTTGCCTTATCAGTTCCTGCCAAGTCTTCCCTTCAAGGTGCGTTGTAAGCTCTAAGGTGAAATACCCTCCTCCTGTCCGCCCTACCCCCACCCCTGTCCTCCCACTAACTGCTCTTGGTCACGGTGTTTTGTCACAGCAGTAGAAACCCTAACTAGGATGCACTCAACCTACTTCATGGGAAGATCTCGTACTGCAGAGACTAGAAAACTTTTTCTTTCTCATTTTAACTACTACATGAAAACATTAAATTGTGTATATTTGTCGGTGTTCTGAATCATGTGCGGTGATCAAAGCAAGAGGGGTCACTCAAGGATAAGTTAAGCCCTTCCTGGCCCCAGGGAGATCCAGCCTCTCTGGAATGTCAAACAGCCTCCCCAAAGCATTTTTATTGTTACATAAAAGTTGAGTTTTGGTAAAACGAGCTCTTTATACTAAAGCCCATAATCTAATCTATATGTTTCCTGAAGGAAAATCTCATGGCTCTGCAACATTAGTCTGCAGTACTCAATAACACAAGATGTCCCATGTTTCCCAGGACACTCCTGTGACCAAAGTCCTGCAAAGGCTGTAAAGCTCATTCAGAAAAAAACAAATCTACAGGTAACAAAAAACAAAAAACAAACAAATAAACAAACAAACAAATCACTGTTTTCTACAGTAATTTCTTCAAGGCCTAAGGACTTCTGGAAGACAACTACTTGTTCTGATGTCTTCCCTACACACCAGATCCTACTAGATTTCTACTACATATATTAATGAGGTGCAACGTTATAATACATGTATATATTATATAATGTTTAAATTGGGTCGAATATATTCTCCTGAGACAATCATTTCTTTATGGGAAATCAAAATTCTTTCTTCTGCTTTAAGACATACAGAGAGTATTGCTGTGATCTGTAGTATCTTACTGTTTAAAAAAAATAACAGAACTTTAAAAATTATTATATTTTAATTTATTATGTATCTGCATAGATGTATGTGTGTCAGAGGACTACTTATAGTTCTCTCCTTCTACCATTTGAGTCCTGAGAATGGAACTCAGACCGTCAGGCACTGTGGTAGGTTCTTTTATCAATGAGCCACCTAAACAATCCACAACAAATTTTTGCGCTCCTATACAACTGGAATTCTACCCATTAGCCAGCCCTTCTATAGCCTCTGTATCTCCCCAGGCAACCGCCATTTGAATTCTCTGTCATCTGTATGAGACTGTCTTTGTTAGGGTTTCCATTGCTCTGCAGAGACACCATGACCAAGGTAACTCTTATAAAAGACAACATTGAATTGGGGCTGGCTCACAGGTTCAGAGGTTTAGTCCATTATCATCATGACGGTTAAGTAGGGCAATGTGCAGGCAGATGTGCTGCTGGAGGAGCCAAGGCTTCTTTGATCTACAGGCAGCAAGGAGGAGTGCAGATTCTATATTAGGTAGGACTTGAGCCTAGGAGGCCTCAAAGCCCACCTGCACAATGACACACTCCCTCCAAAATGCCACTCCTCCTAATGGTGACACTCCCTATGGACCAAGCATTTAAACCTATTCAAAGTGACACAGAAACCATACAGGACTGAGTGTCGTGTGGCAATTGTCTTCTTGTCTTGCTTCACTTGAAATCGTCTTTGGTTTCAACTATATTGTCACAAATAACAGAATTTCACCTAGTTTATGGCAGAATAGCATTCTATTGTGTATAAGTACCACATGTTTTTGGCACCAACTGGTGAACACTTTTTTGTTTTTGTTTTTTGCATTTGCTACTAGCACCGCAATAAACATGAGCATGCCATTATCTCTTCAGCCTAATGACTTGATTTCCTTTGAGATTTCCCCTTCTTGGTTGGTGGGTCACATGATAGTTCTACTTTTAATTTTTTTTTTTTTGAGAAACCTCCGTACAGTTTCCTAGGGTGGCCAGTGTGTGTTTCCACTTACTGTGTGCTTGGGGCTCTGTCTTCTTCGGCTCCTCTCCAGCATTTGTTATCTGTAGTCTATCAGATCACAGCCATTCGTGCAGAGGTTTGGATTTGCATTTCTCTGGTGAATATTTCATCATACACCTGGTGGCCAACTCTACTTTTTTATTTACTTTTATTTATACAAAATGATTTGTTTCTTTTAAAAATGGTTACTTGGTTTGTTGCTGTTGAGGTTTTTGACAGCTTATATATTGTGGATATCAATCTGTGTAGCTTTCCACCGCTTAGAGAAACAACTTAAGTGGTCTGGTTTGGTTCAGTCTGAGAGGCTCTGATCCGTGGCCTGCAGGCTCCATTGTTTATGAGCTGTTTTGAAGTGACACACCAGGATGTGCTAAGTTCCTCTGCTAGCTATGGCAGAAGCTAGAGTCATTTGAAAGAGAGAATCCCAGTTGAGAAAATGCTCCCAGTAGACTGGCCAGTGGTGCATATTCTTGACTGATGATTGGCGTGGGTGGACCCAACTCACTGTGGGTCATTGATGTGTGCCATTCCTGGGTTGTTGGAACTGGGTTCTATAAGAAAGGAAGTTGAGCAAGCTATGGGAAACAAGCCAGTAAGCAGCTCCCCTCCATGGACTCTGTGTCAGTTCCTGCCTCCAGGTTCCTGTCCTGTTTGTCTTTCTGCCTTTCTTTCCCTCAATTGACCACGATTCAGAATATGGAAATCAAATAAACACTTCCCTCACCAACCTGCTTTTGGTCACTGTGAATTTTTTTTTCCAAGACAAGATTTCATTGTGTAGCCTTGGCTGTCCTGGAACTCACTCTGAAGATCAGGGTAGCCTCAGACTCAGAGATCTGCTTGCCTCTGCCTACTGAGTGCTGGGATAAAAAGCATGTACCACCACCAGACTGGTCATGGTATTTTATCACAGCAATAGAAATCCAAACTAAGACAGTTATTCACCTAATAAATTCCTGGAAGAAAAGAGAAGCAGGAAAGCAACTAAGGAAAGATAAAAATTTCCAGCACATGATCCCAGTGATCCATGTCATCAAGTTCTGCCTTGCAGTGATGCTATCATAATATGGAATCACCCAGGGATCCATCCACCAACTCACTTATAGCCTGCAGGCTTCAGCAGCCTCCCAATGGTTGAATCCATCAGCTGAGAACCAAACCTTTATATATATATTATAAGCAGACTGTAGCAGGATATTTCTTCTGCTACATTTTACAATAAATCTTGGTAATTTGGGAGGAACTAATGTGGGAGGAGAGAAGAGAGAGAAGAAGAAGAAGAGGAGAAGGAGGAGGAGGAGCTAGAGGAGAGAGGGGAAGATGGGACGGGTGTCAGAGTGTCTCTAGCAGTCTAAGGTAGCAACTTATTAAAATGTTAAATATTGGGTTACAATTCTAGTTGTATGGGCATCTTGTTAATTGAGCATTTCTAAGCCTTTGGATAGTATTAAGCTTTAGAGTCTCATTTCTACCGGGTACCGTGTGGATGGCGGGTATTATCAGGGGTTCAGTCAAGTTTTGTCAAGCATGGTGGCTTGGCTGATCTAGCCACCACAATGGCATCTTGTGGGTGCCAGGGCCGGTGCTTCTGGCTGGCCTGTGCTGTGGTAAGAGCCGAGCAGCAGTGGGAGCACGCTGCTGCTCTTGGCCTTAGGCCTTGTCTAGTTGGGAACAAGGCAACAGCTTAAGAACAAGCCAGATTGGGTGCTGTCATTTTAAATATTATCATCAATACCCCTACACCTTGTTTTACAACGTCACACACACACACACACACACACACACACACACACACACACTTAAAATAGGTCCCCAGAGTCTAGGCAGTTTTAACATTGTCCAAAAGTTTGAAATCTCTTCTGAAACTGAAGGCAAACTTGTAGTTCTGAGTTTGTACAAACACACACACACAAAACAGTGTATCTGAAGGTCTGGAACTGGGAGGAGGGCCTGGGAGGGAAGTAAGTTTCTCAAGAGAAGTGAAACAGACAGGGATAGGGAACTCGGAATGCATGCACCGGGGAAGCAGAAGTGGGAGCTAATTGGGGCATGAAGAAAAAGACCAGTTAGAGACAGGAGGGGACACAGGGCAACTGGAGAGGGGAATAAAGGAAATCAAAGGATCATGACACACCCGTGTGAAGATGCCACGATGAAGCTCATTAATTTGTCTTTTAGCAAAAACAATAATTAGAAAAATAAAAATTAGTAAGTGAGCAAAATTAAAACATTTATAAAGAAAAGGAAGTTATATCTCCAAAATTCAAACGGTTTAGCACAAACATTCTCCTTAAAGGGCAGAAGAAGGCATAGAAAGGAGGGAGTAGAAAAAAAAACTAAGATCAAAATTTGGCAGGGCAGACATTCAATCCTATAGTTGGATGTCCAGCATCCAGGGCATACGTTGTGGTATGATGTGAGCTCCAAAGGGCTTGGGCAGCCCCGCCCCTATGCCCTTGCTGGCTGCAGCCCACACAGCCTGTCTCCTGAGATGGCTCTGCTCACAGCCTGCAGCTTTCCTCAACAGATGCTCAGCATTCTCAGTATCTCCAGTTTCTTAGAACTGTTGCATCTGTAACTTCCCCTTTCACAGCTTTACCATGGAGAAGATCCGCACAGGGATCCTGACACTGCTACACACTGCCTGGCCTCCCAGACTCTCCTTTGAAACATGACTGGAAAACTCTGTGATCATGTAATAATGAATAACAACTTTCTCCTACTCTTCATCTTCCTCCTCCTCCTTTCTTCTTTTTAAAAAGTTATGTATGTGTATGTGTTTTGCTTGCACGTATGTATGTGTGCCACAGGCATGCCTCATGCCTGCAAAGGCCAGAAGAGGGCATTAGATTCCCTGAAACTGATATAGATAGTTGTGAGCCACCATGTGGGTTCGGGCAACCCAACTCAGGTCCTCTGCAAGATGAACCAACTGAACCATCTCTCTAGCATCTGCCATATTTTAAAACTGATGACAGAAACTATATCATATAATTTATGTATCCATTTAATTCTTTACAGTTTCATACATACATACATACATATATATACATACAACAGATTTTAGTCTTTTTCACTCCTAAGTCTCTCTCTTATCCCTCTTCTATCTCTTCATAAAACTCTTCTTCCCTTCTTTTTCCATGGCTATGAAATTCTAATTTTCTCTTTTCTGGTCAATGCCACAGCACATGGGCAATGCCAAGGTCTTCCATTGGCTCAGACAGTAGCCAGGTCTCTGGGACCATGTCTGCAGGGGCCTCTGAATATGGATTGCTAATCACGATGAGAAAATCCTGGGCTGACTTCCTAGACAGCCCTCTGTGGGCAGCGTGCCTCAGCAGCACTTCCTTCTCAACAGTCTTTTAAATACCCTCAGCCTACAATAGATGCCCTCTGTCCAATGTGTGAGCTGCCCTCAAGGCATCTTGCTGTCCAGGTACACGATGTCTGGCTTAATTTTCGTGGTTCTTATCTCTACATCAGCCATACTTACTTCCTTAGAACTAGCTTTCCAAGGCCCTTTTTAAAATTTTAAATCAAGCTGCGCTGTTTTCAAATCTTTCCATGCTGCTTTTTAATTCTCAGCTGTTACTATAAACCTGGCTTTAAAAGCAGATAGCAATTTCCCTGCTGCAAAACAAATATAGAATGCCTTGAAGTTTCCTTTGCCAGTTGAGTTAGCATCACTGGCTCACGTGCCTTCACTCTGCAACGTCCATCTTCGTGGACTACAGTATCCACAGGAACCTCTCGGATTCTTTTTTTTTCTTTCTTTTTTTTTTTTATCACCCTTAGCCAGCTGTGTCATTCAGGCTTGTGTTGGATGCTGAGATTTATTAGTCTGGTTGTAGTCATGGTCTGTCATTTCCGTGAAGCCACCAAACAAGTCCAAGTTCACCCTTCTTGTCCTCTCTCTGGCAGCCATTAAACAGAGAGAAGAAACACAACAGGTGCCGGTTCACAACAGACTTCAAAGCCACGCCCACAACAACCTACATCCTCTAGCCCAGTCTCTCCTCCCGCAGTCCTCCCATTTTCCAGTAAGCTATTCAAATTTTGGAGCCAACAGGGAAGAGCCTCAACATCCAGTCGGTCTCTTTCCTAAGAGCAGCGCTTCTGCACAAGGCCCGAACTAGAAACCAAACCCTCAATTCATAGATGCGGGGAGACTCTGATCCAACCCACAGCACCGCTTGCATCTTCTTGATGCAAGTGCCTGACAATGCTGCAGCCTATCTAGCTGTGAAGTCTGTGCTTCCCCCTACGCTCCCACCCCCACCTAGGGCAGAATCGAAAATGCCAGGAAGTAACATTCCAGAGGCAACCTTCAACCAATCAGTGCAAGGTGGGAGAAGGTCAAGAACAACTCTGAGACTTGTCTTCTGACTTCCAAAGCTTTCTAGGAGACTGAGCCCAGATCTCACAGCAGGAACCTTCTCACACCGTACCCTGTGTGGGCATCTTTCTCTTTTTCATTCCTGTTTGTACTTGTCTTGTTTCCTGGGATCCTTACCCATATTAAGACAGATTATTTTGGCAATCAACATAATTTAGAAAGTTTAACCTCCTAAGGTCACTACACTAGGCAAAGAGTTGAAAGAAAGAGTGGAGGCTTCTGAGGAAAGCCAGACTTTAGAAAGGTAAATTATCTGTGCGGATATTGTATCCTACCACTAGTCCAGAAACTACCAGCCCACTAGCATGACAGAACACTCTGAGGCTGAATGAAAATAGCTCTTTCCACTTTTATGTGGTTTATGTTAGGCATCGGGTATGTATCAAAATTGTGAGAGTCTGCCTAACACAAATGTCAGGCGGTCCTGGGCAGGGTGCCTGTGACACGGGTATTTCTCCACACACCTGGCTTTGGCTATAACACATAGCAATCTCTGTTTTAGCTTGCTATCTGTATCTGCAGATATGGTTTTTATTTTATTCTTTTCGTAAGTAGAATTACTGAGAAATTAAGATTATGTGGCTTTACAAAAATTCAGCGTGTAATGTCTGAGACTGTGACTTTAGGACTCAAAATCAGTTAGTGTACCACAAGCCCAAGGGGATGTTGGAAAGCCAGTCATTATTAGCAATGTCTTGGGTAAAAAGAGATGGCTTCTGAGTAAAAAGTAGTTATTTTGGAGCATGAGAGAAATTTCTCATCTTAGAAGAATTTCCACAACTGTTGTCTAATTCTGTTTCTAAAAATCCCATATTTTTCCCTTTATAAGCATTTTATTTAATTAAATAATTAATTTGTTTGTTTGTTTGTTTATGGAGCTGGAGAAATAGTTTCATGGTTAAGAGCATTTGCTTGTTTACAACATACTCACAAGAACTTGTAACTCTAGTTCAGGGTTATGATGCCCTCTTCTGGCCTCTACTGGTACTCCACACATGTGTGTATATAAACACATGCAGGTGAAACACTCATACACATCAATAAAAATAAATCTTTAAAAGGATTTTGATTTATTATTTCTCTGTGACTGTGTGTCTTCATGTGTGTGTAAGTAAAGAGGGTGTGCTACAGCATGCACGTGTGTGCAAGTCAAAGGACATCTTTCAGGAGTCAGTTCTCTCGCTTCTACCTTGTTAAGATGGAGTCTCTTCTTCCTACACTCTGCATGCTCCAGGATAGCTTGCCCATAAAATTCCAGAAGATTCTCCTGTTTCCTCCTCCCATCGCCGTGCAGGAGTTCTGGGAGCACAGAGACATACCACCATACCACCGTATCTAGCTTTTAATGTGGGTTCCAGGAACTGAACACAGGTCATTAAGCTTGGTGACAAGCGTTTTTGCTGCTGAGTCCTTTTGTCAACCTTGCTTTACAAACTTAGGACTTTTCCCCACTGTGTACATTTATTGTACATAGTGCGGTGTGACATGGGGACATTTCCCTTTTGTTCTTCCAAGTTTTGTTTCTCCCTTCAAGTAACATATGCTATAAACAATTTCATTTCTTCCTCGATGTCTTCGAGTTTTACTTGTAGAGGAACCTCATCCTTTCGATAGGCTGAGTCCACCCCAAAGTACACTTGTTGAGGCGATTGTGAATAAGACTCTCAGCTCCCATTTTTCTCTCAGCACCTTCGTTATTGGTATGTGGGAAAGTTACTGGTTCTGTATGTTAGTTCTGTTTATTGCATGCTTATCAGCTCTCAGAGTTTTCTGCTGCAGTCCTTAGGGTCTCTTAATGTCTAGAGTCATGGCATTTACAACTGACGGTGCTCTTTCCTATGTGTGTCCACTGTATTCCCTTCTCTAGCCTTCTCTTCAAGATTCTAAGTGTTGTGCTGAGTCAGAGGGGAAAATGGACACTCTAGTCTTGCTCCTTGTTTTAGTGATAGTGGTCTCATCTTCTCTCCATTTAAAACAGGACTGGCTACAGATTTACCAGATGTAGCCTCTACTTTGCTGCAATATATTCCTTCTGCTCCCAGTCTCCTCTTACAGGCTCTTATCACAAAAGGATGTTGGCACTTGTCAAAATTGTTTGCTGTATCTGTTGAAGTAACTGGAAGATGTCTACCACTTGGTCCATTTCTGAAATGTAGTGCATTTATTTTTGGTACATGTTGAACCATCCCTGCATCCTTGGAATGAAGTCAACTTGATTACGGTAAACAATCTTTTTGATATGTCTGTGAGTTCAGTTTGTAAGGATTTTATTGGGAATTTCTGCGATAGGTGTTCATCAGTTTACTAGGTCAGAATGTTGTTATCCTCACACACAGATCCTTGTAAAATTGTTAAGAATAAAGATCAGGTGGAACATATCTTTCCAAGTAAACCATGTCTGGTACGTACAATAATAAGTACTTAGTTTTATTCATCAATTATACATTAGTTACCCTACTTCACACTAGACACCAGGCTAAATGTTGAGAAAACAATAGTGGACCACAAATATTCGCTGACACAGCTTTGAGTCAGCTTGGGAACACGACACATGTGCCACATTCTCAGACTGACTTTAATTATATGTAGCCACCAAGTAATTACACCCTTCTGATTTTGCAAATCAAAATGAACTTGATGTTCAGCAGATAACATTGACATTAAATGAACACCCTCAGGATGGGACAACTTTGAGGGTTTAGTAAACCAACAACTGCCCAATGTTGGCATGCATGTAACTGTTTACCACTGTCTGTGTCTGTATCTCTTTATTCCAGGAAACAGAACTGAATTTCTAGTTATGTACATGCAGAAGGTAAAACAATGCTTGGCTCCCTTTTGAATTAACATTTGCATGCAATATTTTGATCATAATCTGTCCCTTTTCCAACTCTTTCCACATCTTACCCCTTCCTCATATACCGAACTTCATGTCATTTCTCCACCCCTTCTCCCCCAGAAAACAAAATGAGAATCAAACCAACAACAAAAACCACTCTGACTTTAAAAAAGAAAACCAATAAGACAAAAATCCATAAACAAGAAAAGCCTGGAGTCCATTTTGTATTGCCCAACCACTCATGGGCAGGAGGCCTGCCATGTGGTTGTTGTATCTACTGACACCTTATTGGAAAAAAAAACTGATTTTTTTCATTTCCCAATAGGTGTTAATTGCATAGTTTCTTGGCTAGGGGTAGACTTAGTGTCCAACTCCTCTTCTCCGTGTTGGGATTGTGTGTCTTGAACTTGTGAATGTTGTGTCGTAGTCTTGTGTGGGTTCTTGTATCACATTCTCTTCGAGTTCACATGCATGTCAGTCCTGTTATGTCTGGAATATGCTACGAGTTTTTTTGGTGTCATCTGTTACCTATGGCTCTTAAGATTTCTCTCCCTCCTCTTCTGCATAGATCCCTAAGCCTTAAGGGGGAGACTTTAATATGATGTCCTATTTAGGGCCAAATGTTTCAAAGTCTCTTATATTCTGCACATTCTCCAGTTGTGTATTTTTTGTTAATTATCATATAGTGCAAACAGAAAAAGAGTCTCTGATAAATGGGGAAATGGGGAAAGAAGAAGAAGAAGAGGAAGAGGAAGAGGAAGAGGAAGAAGAGGAGGAGGAAGAGGAGGAAAAAGAATAGGAAGAGGAGGAAGAGGAGGAGGAGGAAGAAGACATAGTAGTAGTAGATAAGGAGGCAGAGAAGGAAAAGGAAGGAGGAGAGAGAAGGAGAGGGGGAGGGAGAGGGGAAGGAGGAGGAGGAAGAGGAGGAGGAAGAGTAGGAAGAGGAAGAGGAGGAAGAGGAGGAAGAAGAGGAAGAGTAGGAAGAGGAAGAGGAGGAAGAGGAGGAGGAGGAGGAGGAGGAAGAAGACATAGTAGTAGTAGATAAGGAGGCAGAGAAGGAAAAGGAAGGAGGAGAGAGACGGAGAGGGGGAGGGAGAGGCCGAGGAGGGGAGAAATAAGAGAAGGAGGAGGAAAAGGAGAAGGAGGAGGAGAGTGAGAGGGGGAAGGAGAGGGGGAGGGGGAAGGAGGAAGACAAAGAGGTGGAAAAACCAACAAATACTAATGAGGATGTGAAGGCTAGGAGGAAGAAAACCTTATATACAAATGTGGAGGTTCGAGTGTACAAGTGAGTATAGCTTCTGTGGACATAAGTATGTGGATGCTCCAATATTAAACTAGAACTAATGTAAGATCTGAGTCTACCACCACTGGGCACTTACCAAAAAATCATAACACTCAGTTTACTGTGGAGATACCTGGGCATCCGTGTCAATCACTACACTGTTCTCAGCAGCCAGACTATGGGGTCAGCACAGGCACTCATTGATGAATGAATGGGAGACGTGGTAGGTATGTTCTGAAGAAGGATAAAATCATATAATTTTGCAAAGAAAGGAACAGAAGACCTTAATTTCAAGTGAAATAAAACCATCCTCACAAAAGACAAGTGTCTCATGTTTTCTGTCGTGTGTGAGGTTTGGGGTGCTGGAACTGTAAAGCAAAATGAGGTCTGCTGGGTATGGAAGGGGAAAGGGAAAAAAAAGAGGGCAAAATGCAGTTAAATGTGATATATATGTATATATATATACATATATACATTATATATACACACACATATACACATACACACACATATATACATACATACATACATATTTACATATATACACACATATATACATACATATATATGTATATACATATATACAGAGTGTCATAATAAAGCCTATTACTATGTACAACTAATATATGCTGAAATTATATCATGCCTACTTGTATCAAAATAAGTTATCTCATTGATTTATATAAATTTTATAGTTTTATGTGCCAGGTATAAATAATTTTTTTAACTAAAAAAATAACAAAAGGCTTGGCACTCATTCTACCAAAATGTCCTACCCAAACTGCCAATGGAGAAAGCCAATGAAAAGTACCATTCTGCCATAAAGTTTTCTAACTATGAAAATGTCTGGCCCAGCAAGAGGTACCCAATGGAACAATAATGGTGCTTATATTTTGGAGGTAATCAAGAGCTGTACAGTTGGATTTAATTCCTACTCAATAACTGGGAATTCATGCCTGGTACTATAAGACTAGCCAACAGCAGTAGTTGAATAGGTCATAGACCCTAGAGGAGAACCTACTTCTGTCATTTCCTAAGTCGACACAATTTCTAACTATACTCCATATACTACCCACAAGTAAGTGTAGCTCTCACTCCTCACCAAAGAAGCCACTCCCTGTCCCCATCAGACAGAGGTTTCTATAGACAGACAATTTGCCAAAATGAAGATTTTAAGTGGCCCTTGGGGAATCCAGCCCTAATTGGTACATCTATGATGCAACCCCTATACCCAAAGCTCAAGGAATATAATGAAAGAGGAAGTGGAGAGATGGTAGGAGCCAGAGGACTTTGATTGGCATAGAGATATCTAGAAATAACAGGGATACTATGCCCATCGAGTCTCAGCAACATGGTTGAGTAAACAAGACCTGCATGTTAACCATACCAGTCAATATGCCAACGTGGACAGGAATAATCCCACAAGGTCCTATCTCTAAACGAAGAGTGACAGGCAATCACTGGAATGAGATCCCTGATAGGTTATCCAATCCCAAGTGGTCAATTTTACATACATGTAGATATGTGTACACTAAATGGGCTCAGTGCGTTGTATAAACACACACGCAAACACTCACAAACAATAATGAAGTACTAGTGAATTTGAGAGAGAGCGAAGAAGGAATGGAAATGATGTAAATAAAACACTCATACATGAAATCCTCAAAAACTAAAAATATTAGCAAAAATAATAATTCTTAACACATAGTGGGTCTTTGGTTACCATTGATGGCCTGAATTAATATGAGTACTCAATTTTTTCAGAGGAAATAAACACTTAAAGATGTCAGTCAGCTGCCCTGGTTTCTCAATGCTTAGTGATTCTAGCTCTATAGAAATCCCTGTGTTGTGGTTCTAGAACTGTCCAGGCATGTAACCTAGACGATCCTAACTTTCCCAAGATTTAATTTTCAAAGTGGGAAATACTGTTGTCTTCTCCATGAGGCTATAAGGTTTAAATGAGATGACATGTACAAATTGCTCACAGCGCACACTGAGAATGTGGTGTCTGATATACTGAACCCCACACCCTGCAAGCGTGCAAAACGATGACTACAGTCTTGGTCCACTTATTGAGAGGAGACCCTGAGGTCTCAAAGCCAAGATTTAAAGGGAAGCTGAATTTCCCTCTTTGCAAGGAAGACAAGAATGTGCTGGAACTTATGCTAGGAAAGTACTATGTGGGTCTTATCCAGATTTTGGAACCCTCTCTTGGTTTTTCAAGAAACAAACAGTAAATCCTCCATGTCAAAATGAATCTCGTATTTGTACTTCATGAGGCCAAAGTGAATCAGAATCTGGGAGGAGGTGGGTAATTACCATGTCTAAGCACCTGTCCTAGGTGCTTGCGTTTTTGCCACCTTGTTCAGTCTTATCTTAGTTCATATCTCCTGTCAACTTAAATAGTCTCTTTCCTGGAAGTTCTCCCTTCCAGGAATGCTTTTATAAATTACATTTTTTTTTCCTGTAATATGGCTGAGTGACTCGCCGAACGTTACATGGCGAAATAGCGTTACTTGAGCTCGGAACGCGCCCTAATCTGCCTTATACCTCAGGTGGGAAAGTCTGAGAGACATTTCTTGAAGAAAGACAGAACAACCCTGTGACAGAAGTTCTTCCAGAGAAAAACACAAAAAGGCCCTGTGTGTCCTCGTGGGGGCTTTCTCTGGGTGGATTCTGAGCCTGAGAAACTTTGGATTTCCCAGAAGTTTCTGGCAGTACCTGGTCCAGCCACATGAGTACCTCAGTACACACAAAGGAAGACAAGAAGGCCAAGTGAGGAAAGTTTGTGGTCTAACAGCCAGGGAACATCTCCATATTGAGTTAACTTCAAGCAGACCAAACAGGGTAGAGATTTTCTTCGTCTTTCTGACAAGTGCGGGACTTAGACCGGAACTGAACCAGGTCTTAGGAGGAGATGGAAGATGGAGGGAGGGAGGGAGGAGTCAGGACAGAAAGACAGGGAAGAGAAAGGAGCCCTGAACACTCAGCCGCATTTTTTAGGAAGGTTGCCCACACCTTACTTGACTTCCTTACAAAGAGGGACCTTTAACTTCCCTTTAAATTTTGGCCTTGAGACTTCACAGCCATGAAGAAGGGACCAGAACTCAGGGGCAGAGGCAGGCGGATCTCTATGACTTCAAGGCCAGCCTGGTCTACAGCATGAGTTCCAGGACATCCAGGACTACACAGAGAGACCTCAAAACAAAAAACAAACATAAAATAATAACAAAACCAAAAAATAACCCTCCCAAAACAAAACAAAACAAAAAACCCCACCTTTTTATAGACTCCAGATCTGCCTCATACTGGCTTACCTGGAAACTCTTTACTGCCTGATGACAAACCAAGGAGCCACCTTCACCTGAGTGGAATCCCTACAGGGGAAGGGAACTCTTCAGGCTTCCAGGGTAGCCTGGAGCCACGCCTCTCCTCCTCCACCAATAGGAGAACTGCTGTGCTCCCTGCCTTCAGGTCGGTCTCCACAGAAAGGAACCAGATGTCCCAATGAACCGGATGCCTTCTCCTGAGACCCCCATGTAATATAGGCTTTATGGCTGTCTGGCTAGTTGGCTGATCACCCGCTTGGGAAGTAATCAGCCTTGAGTATGCCTGGGATGATCCTACAAAGGCTTTAAACCGGTGCTCAGCGGTCTGTACAGATCTTATTTCTGTCAGTAATTGCACAAGCAATGGATCCTTATCGTTCTGCAGCCTCCAGAAACAAGCTGGCCTCTAGCTGACTTCCAGACAGGATCCCGTCACGGGATTTCAGAGCCAGGGAGAAACGTGAATCATCATTCTGTGATGGTCCCTAGGGAAAGTGTCTTTCTGAAGATTAAGAGCCCATTTGGCCTGGGTACACCTTGAAGTATGCTTTTCCAATGTAATCAAATAACTCACCATTGAGGCAGTTTGGGAAGCTGTCATTGCTACTAATCTTTGTCTTCAGAGCCCCTGCCAATCAGTTTCCCTAGCATTCAGCTCAAAGGGCACATTAAATAACACCATCCTTGACACAGCTAATCCTTCCTTTGAGTTACAGGCACCCTCTAATAACTTATTTTTCATTAAAAAGTATTTTGAAACCATTACATTCATATAGTTAAGATGTAGAAGACACAATCAGGAGGAAAGTGGGAAGAATACCCCGAGTGCCCAGAGAGAGGCAACGTTCCTTCTTTTTTAGTCTCTTTGTCCAGTTCTCCCTGTTCCTGTCATGTCCCCTTTCCCATTTAGAACACTATCATAGGTATTTCTCTTGTGTGTCTGCATGTCTAGCTTTGTCTCAACCTCTGTCCATTTTAAGGGTGCACGTCTGTCCACAGCACTTCTAGTAACAGCATCCAGTCCTGCCCATTTGAAGTTCTGAGTACTTATACCAATTCTCTCAATCTTTATAGCCTAGGAGATTGGTTTAATTACTATAATTCAAATATCTGGAATGAGAGCTTCAATTAGGCTGGCTGTAGACTTAACCATTGCGCTAAGTTGAACTTAGACTTAACCATTGCACTAAGTTGAACTTAGACTTAACCATTGCACTAAGTTGAACAGTTGAACTAAGACCTTGGCAAGTTTTCCTCTTCCTAATAGGACTATATTAAATAAGTCTCTTACCTCTCTGTTTCACTACTGTCTCTTTACTTGGATTATTGAAAATGTGTGGCTGGACTTCACTTGTGAGGGCTCCCAGGACACAGGCTTGTGGCCTGTTAAACCCCAGTAACTTTTGATAGGACTCAGGCTGTCCAACTATCGAGATATCAACTCAAGCTGGACTATAAGATTTCCAGTGATTAGAAAAAAAGTCATCTTTCCTCAGAAAGTTGTGAAACTGGTTTCCATCTGCCAAAAGGAGTCATTTCCCTTGCCCCTGGCAGAAGGTACTCATGATTCTCTATTGACATGTACCTGGGGCTGTCTATCAAAGCCCATGCTAGTCTCCTTCAGTCCTTATTCATAAGTACTGGTTCTACACTTAAAGTCCACACTAGCTTTCCTGGACATCCCACTTCCCAGAATCCCTGTTTGTTCTCTTTATAGTTGGAGGGTGTTAGTTCTCGTTTTATCATTTCTCTGAAGCAGAGAAGTAAAAAAAAGAGAGAGAGAAAATCTTCCTGCCAGGCAGAGTCAAGGCAGGTCGGGGCCTGTTGGCAGATTTCCTGGCCTGCTGGGCATGGACGGGTAAGAGGACGTGCACCTGGGGCTCCTGGCTAGGGCTGAAGATTCTGTTGACCCTGGTGAAAAGAACAGAGGCTTTGGGGATGGGAAGGAATGTCCTGTGTACATTCTAGCAAAATGTTTCTATTAACTTGTGGCTTTGCTCCCCAAGATACTGTGAAGTATACAAAGCCTAAGAGAAACTTGAGTCTGCTGCAGTATTGACTGGACAGCCTTCTGATTTCTAACCTTTGTTTCTGAGTCTTCTTTTCCGCCTTTCCTATAATCATCCTCACTTCCTCCTCAAAGGACTGCTCTACTTAGTTCAAGAGGGAAACCCTCCTCCTGCTTTTCTCTGCTCCTGTCCTGACCATGTCCACCTTGCTGGTCATGTTCTGCCTACTTCTTTTTCTCTCTGCTCTGGACTCCTCCAGATGGTTCTGGATATTTTCTCTCTCGTACTTACCTACAATAAGAACCTTCCCTCTAGGACACAACAACAGACATGGAGGAAATTCAAAGAATCATCAAGTCATACTTTAAAAACCTATACTCCACAGAAGTTGAAAACTCCAAATAAATGGATGATTTTCCTCATAGATACCACTCGCCAAAGTGAAATCAAGATTAGATAAACAACTTACATAGACTTAAGATCCCTAAGGAAATGGAAGCAGTCATTAAAAGTCTCCCAACCAAAGAAAGCCCAGGGCCAGATGGTTTTAGCTCAGAATTCTATCAGACTTTCAAAGAACAGCAACATAGAAACAGAAGGAACATTGCCAAATTCATTTTATGAGGTCACAGTCACCCTGATACCCAAACCACACGAAGATTCTACAAAGAAAGAGAATTATGCATCAATTTCTCTCATGAACATAGATGCAAAAAATACTCAACAAAGCCAAATTCAAGAACATATAAAAGAGATTTTTTCCATCATGATCACCAGGCTTAATGCTGCATTCAGGGATGGTTCAACACATAAAAATCAGCCAATGTAATTGACTGTATAAACAAACAGAAAGGAAACAACAACTAACACCACCAACAACAAAACAAACAAACAAAAAATAATCATCTCACTAGATGTCAAAAAAGGTCTTTGACAAAATTCATCATCCCATCAAGATAAAAGTTCTAGAGAGATTAGGGATACAGGGCACATACCCAAACATAGTAAAGGCAACTTACAGTAAGCCTATAGCCAACATCAAATTAAGTAGAAAGAAACTTAAAGCAATCCCTCTAAAATCAGAAACAAGACATGGTTGTCCACTGTCTCCATATCTATTCAGTATATAGTTCTTGAAGTACTAGCTAGGGCTGAGAGAGCGAATCTTTTGGATTCAGACTCCATATTAGAGAACCTGACCTAAGTTTGAACTCAAACTAACAAGCCAATACCTAGCACAAGTTTCCAGGTTACTCCCCCAACAAGACCTGTTTCTAGCACCAGTTTCCAGGTTATTCCCCAACAAATCTGTACTCCAGGTTACAAGCCTGACCCTGATACTTCACATCCTAACAACCATCAGTCAGGAGGAAAACAGAAGTTAAGTTTATGGTTTGGCTCCCAGCACCTGCCAACTATGTTAAAGTTGGCCCCCCAATCAGATGTGTACCAGGTTAGATATCCCCTTCTTGCCTCTATAAGTGCTTGCCTGAAACTAGGCTCAGGGCTCCACCTTTCCTGCTATTTCAGGGTTGCTGGGGAGCTCAAGCTCAAGCTTAAATAAAGAGACCCTAATGAGATTGCATTGGATTCAGATCCTTGGTGGTCTTTTTTAGGTTCATGAACATTTAATGGCACAACAGGACAATAAGACAGCTGAAAGAGATCAAGGGGATACAAACTGGAAAGATGGAAGTCAAATTGTTGATATTTGCATGATATGATAGTATACATAAGCAACTCCCAAAATTCTATCAGGGAACTCCACAGCTGCTAAACACCTTCAGCAAAGAAGCAGCCTTCTTATATACAAATGAAAAATGAACTGAGAAAGAAATCAGGGAAGTAACACCCTTCACAATAGCTCCAAACAATATAAATTATCTTTGGATAACCCTAACCAAGCAAGTGGTAACCTTATGTGACAAAAACTTCAAGGTTTTGAAAAAATTGAGAATATGTCAGAAGATGCAAAGATCTCCCATACTTATGGATCGGTAGAGGTAACGTAGTAGAAACAGCCATCCTACCAAAATCAATCTACAGACTCAATGTAATCCCCATCAAAATTCCAACACAATCCTTTACAGATCTTGAAAGGACAATACTCAATTTTATATAGAAAAACAAAGACCCAGGACAGCCAAAGCACTCCTGAATAATAAAGGAGCTTCCAGAGGTAACACCATTCCTGATTTCAAGCTGTACTACAGAGCAATAAAAACCGCATGGCATTGCCATAATCAATGGAATGAAGTTGAAGATCCCCACATAAATCCACATATCTATGGACACCCAACTTTTGATAAAGAAGCCAGAAATACACAATGAAAAAAGAAAGTATTTTTAGCAAATGGTGCTGGTCAAATTGGGTTTCTGCATGTAGAAGAATGCAAATAGATCCATTTTTATCACCCCGCACAAAACTCAAGTCCAAGTGAATCAAAGACCTCAACATTAAACCAGATACACTGAATCTGACAGAAGAGAAATTAGGAAATAGTCTTGAATGCAACTGCACAGGAGAAAACTCCCTGAAAAGGTAAACCAGTAGCTCAGGCACTAAGACACATTAGTAAACAGGACCTCATGAAACTGAAAAGGCTCTATAAGGCAAAAGGCACCATCAATTGGACAAAGTAGCAGCCTACAAATTGGGAGATATTTTCATTAACTCCACATCTGATAAAAGGCTAACATCCAAAATATATAAAGGACTCAAGAAAAAAAAAAGGACTCAAGAAACTAGACATCAACAAACCAACAATCCAATTTGAAAAACGGGGTACAAAGCTAGACAAAGAATTCTCAGTAAAAATATCAGATGGCTGAGAAACACTTCAAGAAAGTTCAACGTCCTTAGCCATCGGGTAAATATCAAACCAAAACTAGGTTGAGATTTCATCTTTTACCTGTCAGTGTGACTAAGATCAGTGACAAAGTGACAGCTCATGCCCTGGAGGATGTGGAACGGGGGACACTCCCCCTTTGCTGGTGAGAGTACAAACTTCTAAAGCCACTACAGAAATCAATATGGCAATTCTTCAGAAAATTAGAAATTAATCTACTTTAAGACCCAGTTATACCACTCTTGGGCATATACACCTCCCCAAACTACTCTTATTCTACCATAAGGACACCTCCTCAACTGTGAAAATAGTAGCTTTATTCATAATAGCCAGAAACAGGAAATAACCTAGGTGTCTCTTAATGGAAGAAAAAAAAGAAAATGTGGTAGGTTTACACAACGGATATATTACTCAGCTACTAGAAAACAATGACATCATTAAATTTGCAGACAAATTGATGAAACTCTAAAAAATCATCCTGAGTGAGGTAACCCAGACCCAGAAAGACTAACATGATACCTACTCACTTGTGAGTGAATATTAGCTGTCAAGAATAATCAGACTGCAATTCACAGATCCAGAGAGGGTAAGTAAAAGGGGGGGGGGGGGGGGGGGGGGGGGGGGGGTTGAGGGACACAGACCTCTCTGGGAAGGGAAAATAAAGCAGATTTTGTGGGTGGAATGAGGTGGCATTAGGATGGAGACAGGAAGGATCAGGTAGGGGAGGGAGGGATGGAGGGAGAGAGGACTGGAATAGGGGGCATTTAGAGGACCATGTGGAAGCCTACTGTAGTGGATGCCTCCCAGAGCCTGTGAGGGCTACTCTAGTGAGGACTCCTAGTACTGGAGGATCCAGAGCCTGATCCAGCCATCTTCCCTAACCTGCTAAGGCCAGTGATGGGACCAGCTCAGCCTTCAACCCACACCCGTGCAATCTGCAGAAAGTGCTGGGACAATGGTGGTGAGTGGCCAACCAATGGCTGGTCTAACTTTGGGACCAAGGCACTACCTGGATGCTAGAAATGGAAAGCTGGATGACTTAGAAATATAGTATAGAAACAAGTACAACTGACCAAAAAAAGTCAATGAAATGTGTCTCAGTTAGGGTTTTTTATTGCTGTGAAGAGACACTATGGCCACGGCCACTATTTTTTCTTCTTTTCTTAACTTTTTATTGATTCTTAGCAAGTTTCACACTATGCACCTTAGACCTACTCTTCTCCCCATCTCTTCATATTTGCCCTTTGCCATTGCAACCTCCCTTTGAAAATAAAACACGCAAGCAAGCAAGCAAGCAAGCAAGCAAGCAAGCAAGCAAGCAAACAACAACCAAAGAAGAAGAAGAAGAAGAAGAAGAAGAAGAAGAAGAAGAAGAAGAAGAAGCGTAGAAAACATCTTACTGTGGAAGCTGTAGTGTGTCTGTGTGTCCTACGGCATCTCCCTCTGTCCACATGCCTTCACATGTAAATGTTCATTGCAATGAGTCTGATTAAAGATCTTCAGCTTCTATGGCACCATCAATATTGGCTCCTCACTGGGACACCTCCTTGTTATCCTGTTGTTGCCTGTGTTGTGGAGATCCTGCAGCTTTGGAGCAGCAGGACTGGCCCTTTTACATGTCCCGACTATTCACAGATATAGGGTAGTAGGCCAATTCAGAACTCTGAATCTGGGTGTGGGTGGAAGCTAAGCGGGTCAACTCTCCAGCTTTCCCTTATCCACACCACCACGGTGAGCTCTCCAGCATTGCTCTGGCTAGGCCACCCAAAGCTGCCATGGGGAATAGTCAGGGTCAGCTCTCCTGCTCTCATGCCCTCAGGGATGGCTCATTGACATCCACTCTTCCAAAGCCAGCTCCACTGTGCTACCCAGTCAAGGTTGGAAGCCCACTCTCCCAAGTGCTGCAGTCTGTGAGGGGCTGGGCCAGCTCTTCTGCTCTCATGACTTCAGGGCTTGTTCTGTCTACTGCTGCAAGAGGTGAGGGGTGGAGGGAGTGTTGGGTAGGGAAGGCATCACCTTTGCACCCAGGCCACCTCATGTCAGGTGAGGCTCTTCCAGCTCTCACCCTTGGGGCTGCATGACAGCTCTTGTAAAGGAAAATATTTAATTGGGGCTGGCTTACAGTTCAGAGCTTTAGTCTATTATCATCATGGCCAAAAGCATGGCAGCATGCAGGCAGACCTAGTGCTGGAAAGGTAGCTGAGAGCTCTATATCTGAATGCACAGGAAGCAGGAAGTGAACTGAGACACACTAACACCTCAAAGTCCACCCTCTATGACACATTCATGACACACTTTCTCCAACAAAGTCAAACCTACTCCAACAAGGCCACACCTCATAATAGTGCCACTCCCTGTAACCTATGGAACCATTTTTATTCAAACCATCACAAAATGATTCAAACAATATTTTACTGTACTCAAAGACCTGTGCTTAGCCCAGGGGGATTAAGAGAGACTTCCTCTGGCAGCTGATGGGAGCAAATCCAGTTACCAGCTCTAAAGCCCAACCAACTCCATTTTTGAGAAACTCCATTTTGTGCTAAAAAGTACACCTGAGCAAACATCCTATGGCTACCCACTCCCTTCTTTGCAACATCCAGTCAGGCTACAATAGCAGGGTCAAGGTACGTACAGATAATCTAAGACATCCTGCAGGGAATTGATAACCTACTCATACTTTTGCAGGTGGTTTTGTCCCCACTTTTGGTTTCTACAGATTATGTTAGAAATGCAGTTTTAGAAATATTAACTTGCTGACCTGTATGAAAATTCCCCAAGCTTGCTGTAACCACAATAAGTACCCCACACCTGCAGCCTTGAGGCTCTCACTTCTGACCCGATGAGATGGTGATAGTGAGTGTCCTTGCTCGAGAACTCGTGATAAAGACCCTTGTGTATTTGCATAGGATTGGCTCCTCAGTGGTCTTTGGGGTCTCTGCAACTTGGGCATAACACCACACCTACACATCCGGGAACTCTGTAGAAGAGGGAGCAGAACTGTAGGAGCCAGAAGGGTTAAGGATCCCACAAAAACAAAACCCACAGAATCAACTAAGCAGGGTTCATAGGGGCTCACAGAGACTGAAGCTGCCACCACAGAGCCCACACAGGTTCTCTGCATTCATGCCACAGTTGATTAACTTGGAGTGTTTGTAGGACCCCTAACAAATGGGAGTAGGAATATCTTGACTCTTTTGCTTGCTCTTAGGACTTTTCCCTCCAACTAGATTGCCTCATCCAGCGTTGGTATGAGGGTGTGCCGCCTAGTCTTATGGCATCTTGTTACTGCACATTTGGTTGTTAGCACAGGGAGGCCTGCTCTTTTTCTGAAGGAAAATAGAGAAGGAGTGATCTAGGGGAGAGGGGAGATGGGAGATGAGGTTGGGAACTAGGAGGAGGAGAGGGAGGGAATGCTTGGCATGAGAGAAGAATAAAAACAAACAGAAACCTTCCCCCTAATGGAGCAGTCATGTCACCTGTTTCTGCCACCAGGTGTTTTGTTTTGTTTTGTTTTGCTTTGTCTGTCTTTCTTATTTTCTTTCTTTCTTTCTCTCTTTCTTTCTTTCTTTCTTTCTTTCTTTCTTTCTTTCTTTCTTTCTTTCTTTCTTTCACCTGTTCCCTTTGAACACAACATTTGGTACACAGAACAATTCCTTGAAACCAGAATATGCATGGCTTTAGTCATCTTCATAACCCTAGCACAGAGTAACAAATCTTCACCTGTGGTCACCATGAAAGGTGACATTGAAGGGATGAAAGGCTGGAGGAGCTTGCTTAGAATGGGGATCACGGAGATCAACATTTCCTGTGAAGAGAGCCGTTAACACCTGCTTCAGTAGAATTTGCAGTAGATGTTTTCTCTTATGAGGACTCGGCTTTCTAACATAGCACAACATAAAACAAGTAGATGTTTCCATATGGCAAATCTGTGAAGGCCATCTGAGCTAGGCACAGTCTGTCATGGAAGACTAGTGTGTCACAGTTCTTTGAAAGGAGTTGTTAATAAGGCTTATTGTCACCAACTGCCTCACCCATTGTCCTCTGCCTTCTCCTCAAAAGCCACCAACCTCATTTGGTTCTCAGAGACTAGAGGAGGTGTTGCAAGAGTGTGGGGGGGGATCTGAGTCTACTCACTAACTGGATAGTTTTGAAAAGAAATTTGGGGTACTTTCCATGCTTCCTAAAGCAAGGCTTGCAGGCAGGGAATTACCAGGGCGTCAGCTTTATCTTCTTTCATAATTGCAAACTCAAGAGAACTTCACAGCATCCCACATCCCCCAGCTGAATGAGTACAAGCCAGTGGAAGTTTTCCAGATGGAGCTGGAGAAAAATGGCTACCATTTGTGAAGCACTTTACAGGGTGAAGGCCCTGGGCTAAGTACAGCTAAACTGACTAACCAAAACCTCACAGCTATTTGCAACAATAAAACCCTGTGCCATCCTGGGTTTACCATGAACCTGTTGTCAGATCCTGTAATCATGAATCCACACATGTTTGACTCTCTTTACGAAAGAGATATTTCTCCAAAGACTCTCCTCAAAGATTTAGAGATATTTTACTGCAGGACTAAAATAAATCGTATTTCTTTTTTCTTCAGTTGTTTACTGAACACTTATTGCTGATTTATGTAGTACTAGGAACTAAACTCAAGGGCTTCTGCTCACCAAAGACTTTACCAACTGAGCCATGTCCCCAGACTACTAAGTTTTTTGAAACCTCTTATTAATTCTTTGTGAATTTCACATCATGTACCCCAATCTCACTCATCTCCACCCTTGCAACCTCCTCCTGAAAGAAAGTAAAAAAAAAACCAAACCAAACCAACAAACAAAAAGCAAAACCTCTTATCTTGGAAAGTGTAGTGTGTCACAGTGTGTCACACAGTGAATGCACCCTTCTCCCCACACATCTTTACTTGCAAAGGTTTATGGCAATAAATCATTAGTCTGGTTTGAGGCCTTTGGCTTCTGTTACACTATCAATACTGGGTCCTCATTGGGCCTCCTCTCAGATATCCTGTTGTTGCCCTGTGCCATGGAGATCCTTCAGCTTTGGATCTACAGGTCCAGCCCTTTCACATGCTCCAGCAGGTCATAGATGGGGTAGATGTTGGGGTGGGATAACTCAAAACCCTGTTTGGTTTTGGATCTGAGCTTGGGAGGTAGCTGAGTTGGTCAGTCTGCCATCCTTCCTAGGCCCACACCATCAGGGCAAGCTCTCCAGAAGTTCCCAAGCTAACTCACTCAATGTGGCATCCAGAAAGGGACAGGGTCAGCTCTCCTGTTCTCATGTCCTTGGGACTGGCTCTCCCACCTTCTGCCACCAGAGCCAGCTCTACTGTGATGCCCAGGCAAGGTGTAGGGCCCACTCACTCGAGTGCTAAACTCAATGAGGGGCAAGAACAGCTCTTCTTCTCTCATGACCTCAGGGGTGGCAAGGGGTAAGGAGGGGGAGAACATCTCCTACCCACACCATGCCACAGCAGACAAAGTATGGGGCCAGCTCTTGCGTGTCCATGCAACATCACCATAGACCAAGGATACCATAGGACCATGGACCTAGACATGACCCCTGGCAACAGCTTGGGCCTGGATGTCTCTATGACCTCAGGTGACGGTGCAGACTATTCAGATAGTCACATTATCCCCTTTACCCCCACGGCAGCACACCCTCAGACATACACATGGTTTTCCATAGGTATCCATGGACATCAGTTTCACCTTCGGTGGTAACTCAGGCCACAGAAAATGACCCAGACCCCAGCTGCAGCATGACCATGAATCCAGACATGGCTTTTTGTGTCAGAGACCTGGGGCCAAGACCTCACCATGGCCTCCTTATATCTGCCCATCTTGCTGCTGCTGAGTCTCCAGTCCCACTTTTCTCCACAGTGTACAAACCCCTTGGCTTTACTCTCTCTTCTATCTTTTCACCACAGACTCCATCTTCCCATCTCTCCACCATACATTCATTCATGTGGCAGTGATACCCTAGGCAGTTGCTTGGATGTTTTTCTTTTGTCCACCCTAGGTTAGTGTGGCAGGGCAAGTACTTGTATGTCTTTCTCCATGAATTGAATTTTATTGAGTTAATTTTTTAGTGCTCTTCATGTCATTAAGTATTCATAACTCTGTCAGGTAAGTATTTACTCATAGCTAAAGTATCAGATAGCAAGAGAGGAGTATTTGCGAATTATATACTGATTTGCATACGTGTTGTTATAATAAGTGGAAAGCCAAGATCTGAGCCCAGGTTGATCTGATTCCAAATCCAATGCATATGAGACAAATTATAGTTTCAGAAATTGGAGTCTATCAACATGGCATGCAAATGATATGAAAATGGAGAGCAGAGAACACACAGAAGCAAATCCTGGATCACATTACCTAAACATTTCCTTCAAAAACTCTTACAAGTATGTTCTTTGAGAACCTTCTAGCCAGTATCTTTATTTGCCATTTTTTGTAGCATCTAATCTCCACACCAAGCATTTTCTTGATCTAGAGTCTCCTGCCTTCTTCAGTTCACCATATTACAAGGCCAGAGCTTCTTCCAGGTTGCTAGGTTTCTCCTTCACTGTCTTCAGAGACTAACCATTGTTCGTTCAGTGACTGAAGTTAGACTTGCAGATACTAATTGAAAGTGATCCATGGCTGAGCTAGTATATACATACAAATGTGTGATACACACACACACACACACACACACACACACACACACACACACACTTCATACAAATGCAGACTTCCCGGAGAATGATGCCAAAGAATCGAGTTAAATAATCTTCATTGACAATGTGTTTACAGTGACAACAAGATGTCTGGACCATGACATACACTCCACAAACATGTTTGCACATAGTTCCTATCTGGACTAGCTATTCTTAAGCAAGTAAAGTAGGTTTTGTCATCTGGACACAAAGCTAACCATCTGGCTTTGAAGTTGACCTGCCACCTTGTGGAAATTGGAGGCAATGAAAACCACCCTCCTTGACTAACACACTATAATAAAGTAAGGTAGCAGAATCTTCTTTCTTTTTGAGGTAAGATCTTGCAACTGTGTGGTAGGTGTGAAGATGTTCTACAGAGAGACAACTTTTCCTTTAATTTGGCTGTCAGACTATGGAGACAATGGCTTCCCAAGGAATTTCTCTAGTCTTGTTAAAAAAGGTGACGTCAACCAGAAAAGGAGCTTGTCTCTGGAAAAGAGACCCTGACAACTTGTCAGACCATCTTGTAGGACAGACGGGAGCCTAGACAGTGTGTCGGTGGTGAGTGGGGTCACATCTTGACCATGACTGCGTAGTTATGCACACCTCTTTTCCTGTATTTAAATGCAAATACCACAGTTATTGATGGGCTTGGGCACCACTGGATATCTTTCTTTGTTTTTCTTCCAAATGTTACTGTATTGAATAAATTCTTCTTTGCAGTTTTTCATTATTACCCACTTCTTTAATTGATCTATTGAGGATAAGTGTCCAAACCTAGCTTTTGAAGACTTCCAGGACCAAGGCTCTATCTCAAACAGCTCCAGGATCAACATCACTAGCTCAAGAAAGTGATGTTGAACTTTTTAAGTAATCACCCTTCTTCAGCCTCCGAACTAATAATAATAATACCTGTTTTATATGATTATCTTATGATTAAAGTTAAAAAAATAGCTGACAGAGACTCACACCTGGACAATAAACAGAGTGAGAGACTTTCTAGCACTTAATGGGACATCGTCATAAAACTGGTCTTGTCAAGAATCAGAGATCTATGCAGAAGAGGAGGCAGAATGGTTGCAGGAGACAGAGGTGATGAATGACTCCAAGGAAACAGAGGCTTCCAGAGCTGAGCAGCCTGATCCTAAGATCATGACGCTACCCCCATTTCTATCCTGCTTGTATCCCTGAGGCATATAGTGCTTACATAAGTATCCACTGTCCCTACTCCCTCCAGATAACCACAGAGGCAGAAGAAGCCTCCAGCTGGTCCAGCCAACCTGTTGTGAGAGTGTCAGAGCACATATGAACTCACAGAGACTATGGTAGCACACACAACAACTGCACCAGTTCAATCCAGATGTGTCCTAGCGCTGATGGGACAAAGTGGACACATAGTCGAATCTCTAACCAAGAAGTTATTTACAGTTGATACCTGCTGAGAAAGGACAAATCAGTTTTCTCCAATGGAGTCTCACTGTGTATATCAATTATACTACAGGGCAAGACCCATGGCCAGGAATACTTGGGAATACAAAACAAACTCAGTATTTCCTTCCTTCCTTCCTTTCTTCCTTCCCTCCTTCCTTCCTTCCTTTCTTTCTTTTTCTTGTTTTCTTTTTCTTCCTTTTGTAAACTTTTTGCTTCACTTTATTTTAACATGTTTCTTTTTCTTTCTGTTATTTTGCTTGTTTTGATTTTCATTTTCAAGGTTTTTTTTTATTATTAATTTTGTGGAGTTTTGGTTTGACTTTGTATTATGAAAGAGAGAAAGAGAAAGACCATAAAGTTGAGTGCATAGGGAGGTGAGGAAGGTTTGGGAAGAATTAGGGGAGGGAAATGATCAAAATACATTATATGAAAAATTTGTAATTAATAATTTTATAACTTAAATTTAGTAGCTGTAAATACAAGTATGAACCTCCAACCATGGCTTAAATAACATTTATTAAGGGTTATGTTCCACTACTGTACTGAACATCTTTTCATTTTATCTTCAAAATTTATTATTATTACTTTTAATTATGCACACGTGTGGGGCAGTGTTCACATGAATTCAGGTGCCTTAGAAGGCCCGCTCCCTTCTATAGTCTCCTGGAGCTGGAGATGCAGGTAGTTAAGAGTGGGCTTCCAGCTCCCAGTTGACCATTATGCACTTGAAGTCTCAGGATTCAGAGGAGCCAGGGCACAGAATCTCAGGCTGTAGTGAGTACAGCCAGTAAAAACAACCTAGGAGAGATAAATGTGTATTCCCTTTTCTAAATATGGTTTCAGAGCAGAAGCAACTGCTTCCTGACACACAATGTGGCTGTTGGCCATCCCTTGGGGAAAGATTCTCCATTCTGTAACAGTAATTTAAATATATATTATGTATTTTTATATAATTATATTTACATTATTTTATTATATATTATAAAATATAATATAAATTAATATAACTATAGAATATAAATATAAACCATAAATTAATATAAATAATAAATTTAAATTAATATTAACAATGGATGTTTTTCTTTATCCTAGCTAATTCCCCAATAATGACACAGAGAAACCAAGATTTATTTTTAAGCTTTACTGAAATACTTAGCAGTCATTGATCCACCTTATTCCTCTAAGCTAATCTGGCTATTTCCCAGCCAAAATCCCTGTAATACTTTCATGTAGGGCCTTTCATGCTCCAGCTGAAGTCTCCTTTCTTCCCTTCTGTGCCTCAATCTGTCTTACTCTTCTCTGTCTCTCTCCACCCTCTGGCTGGTGGAAGTTCCACCATACTCTCTCTTCTGCCCAGCCATTGAGTGATCAGCTTTAATTGACAATACAGAGAATAAATGATAAAGTTTACACAAACTTGACACAAAAGATTTGTGACATAGGCATTATAATGCCATGTCCAGATTGAAACAAGAAACAAGGACAGGGAAATCAGCATTTGACTAACACAAGGATAACTTTACACAGTGTACAATAACATTATGCTTAAATTATTCATATCAGGAAGCTGACCCAGAGTTGTTAATTCGGGGGTCTGAAAATGTGAAATATTGACAATCTTTGGGGTGTCGGGGTATAGAGAAGAAAACAATTTCTAATATCAATGGCCAATAGTAGAGCATTAGCCAGGATTGCAGAGACAAGAGAAAGGTACCTCTGAGGGGAATTCCCAAGTCTTCATGGTCTTCTTGATGGCCCAAAGGTCTTGTAATAGCTGCTATCTCATAGAATTGTTTTTTAATTGCAAAGATGAGAATATTCCACAAGCTGAGGAAAGGGTGGACATTGTAGTTGCTTTTTAATGACTTTATTAAGACCTTCTAATTTCTCCCTGGGTAAAAGCCATTGTTCAACACAGACAGGCTCATCTGAGACACAACTGAGGTAGGAATTACCATATCTGACAGTGGCTCTTAGAATTGGACGTGACCCCCTAGGAGGATATTTGTCATAGTCCTCTATTTGGATGAATTTACTTTCCATGTTACTGATAAGGACCACATCTAGGGCTTCTAAGATATCTCTCCCTACCAGGTTGGTGGCCAGGTCTGAGATAAGAGGTCTGACAAGGCCAACAACACCATCTGGATCCTATGCCTGGGAGGAGCCTCCTTTGCCCATAAGCTGTGACCCAGGGTAGTTTCCAATGCTGTGGGATCTCAGATGGTTTTAAAATAGTTCTGTCTGCTCTGGTGTCAATGAGGCATTTAAATGGTTTCCTGCAATTTTTATATTGAATTTGAGGTGTGAGCCTTCCAAAATGTTCATGACTCACAAAATTTTGTAAGTTTTTCCTTTAAGTGTTGGTTGAGGGTTTCACCTTTTGGAGCTTAAAGGCCTGGGGGGCTGACCATCTTTATCATATATAGAATGATAATCCTTTTTCCAATGGAAGCCTTTACAGCTTCAGGGACAGACAGTTTTAGGAGGGGTGGCTTCCAAGCCCTTAGATGGGCTGGAGTTAGGACAACTGCCCTTCCAGAATTTCTCTTTTCCAAATTTAAAACATTTCCTTTTGTTTTAAGGCCTGGGTGAGGAAAGTAGCTTTATGGGAAACCTTTCAATTCCTATCAAGCTAGCCAGAGTTCCAAGGCCATATCTTCCAAAATTATGCCTTTAAACCATGGTTTTCTCTAGCCACAGGATCAGGAATTTTGTCTTCTAGGCTCACTTTTTTGTTCTAAGAACAAAGTAAGAGAAGGGTTGCTTGGGTCTTTGCTGGAGGGGAAGCAAGGAATCCCCATTTTGGGATGCAGAGGTTGGAGGAGGGGAGGTTATGTGATCCCAGGCCTGAAGGGCACAAAGGCATATTTGATCAAAATTCCCTAGAGGTTGGGAAAGCCTGTTTTGCTCCTATGAAGATGTTACAGAAGGGACTCTTGCTGGTGAGAAGCAGAATTTCTCATGAAAGAAAAGAATGGAAGCGCTCAATCAAACATGAACGTTCTCTGAACTCCAAGAGTTCCAGGAGATTCCACTGAAACTGGAGTGTTAGCCTCCCCACAAATTTAAGAAAACTGGTGAATTTTAACCTAAAGAATTTTAACGATTGTTGAATTACTAGGTGCTTTCAGAGAGATTTAGAGAGGTGATTTTTGCCGATGCTCAAAGGGTTGTCAGAGTCCCACCAGAGGATTAAGGGCCTTCAGTCAATACCCGGAGTAGCCCTAGTCAAATGATGTTAGTTTTCACTTCAAAATAGATACTTCAACTTGCCTTCCAGTCTGCGCCTGAGCACTGACCAGATCTGAGGCAGCAGCTCTGCCCCCAATCTCACAAAACCCAGAGGAAGCAGAGCTCCCAGGAGCTCTAACCTGAGCAGTTATCTTAGGTAAGGAGACAGCAACACCTGCCCCAAACACAAAGTAACTGGGACCCACTGCGACCCAGGAATTCACTCCTAGCCCTGAGCACTGGTTCCTTCCAGTCTGCGCCTGAGCACTGAGCAGATCTTGGGCCTCAGCTGTAACCCCAGTAGCAACAACACCCCAACAGTTTTGACACAACCAAAATAATAGGAAAGACAGGCTCCAGTCAGAGACAAAGCAGGTAGCACTAAGGAGATCCAGATGGTGAAAGGCAAATGCAAGAACATAAGCATCAGCAACCCAGAGTATTTGGCATCATCAGAATGTAGTTCTCCCACAATAGAAAGTCCTGAATTCCCCATATCACCAGGAAAGCAAGATTCAGATTTAAAAATCATTTCTAATGATGATAGAGGACTTTGACAAGGACATAAATAACACTCTCAAAGAAACTGAGGATAACACAGGTAAACAGATAGAAGCCCTTAAGGAGGAAACACAAAAATCCCTTAAAGAATTATGAGAAAACACAACTAAACAGGAATTGAACAAAAGCATCCAGGACATAAAAATGGAAGTAGAAACAATAAAGAAATCACAAGGGGAGACTATCCTGGAGATATAAAACCCAGGAAAGAAATCAGGAGTCATAGACGCAAGCATCAGCATCAGAATACAAGAGATAGAAGAGAGAATCTCAGGCAGAAGATACCACAGAAAATATTGACACAACTGTCAAAGAAAACGCAAAATGCAAAAAGTTTTTAACACAAAACATCCAGGAAATCCAGGACACAATGAGAAGAGAATAATAGGTATAGGAGAGAGTGAAGGAAGGGAAAAAGACCAAGTAACATGTAACATGTAAAACTACCCAATTCATTCTATAAAGCTATAATCACACTCATACCTAAACCACACAACGAAAGAGAACTTCCGACCCATCTCCACTATGAATATCGATGCAAAAATACTCAATAAAATTCTTGCAAGGTGAATCTAAGAACACATCAAAACAATTATTCATCATGATCAAGTAGGCTTTATCCCAGGAATGCAGGGATGGTTCAATATATATATATATATTGAATATATATGTTGAATATATATTCAACATATATATATATAAATAACGTTGATATCCATTAATGTAATCCACTATATAAACAAACTAAAAAAAAAACACATCAGCGAGCGCGCTGTGGCGCAGTGGCTTGGGCGTCAGCCTCTAGAGGTCGGGCGCGGTCTCTCCCGTGCAGGTTTGAATCCCGTCGGGCTCCTTTTTGGAGTCTGATGGGAAAAAAAAAAAAAGAAAAAGAAAAAAAGAAAAAAACCACATGATCAAATCACTAGATGTCGAGAAACCATTTGACAAAATTCAACATCCCTTCACAATAAAAGTCTTGGAAAGATCAGAAATCCAAGGCCCATACCTAAACATAGTAAAAGCAATGTACAGCAGGCCAGTAGCCAACATCAAACTAAATGGAGAAAAACTTGAAGCAATCCTACTAAGATTAGGGACTAGACAAGGCTGCCCACTCTCTCACTACCTATTCAATATAGTACTGGAAGTCGTAGCCAGAGCAATTGGGCAACAAAAGGAAGTCAAAGGGATACAAATTGGAAAGGAAGAAGTCAAAATTTTACTATTTGCAGATGATATGACAGCATACTTAAGTGACTCCAAAACTTACATCAGAGAACTCCTAAACCTAATAAACAACTTTAGTAAAGTGGCTGGATATAAAATTAACACAAACAAATCAGTAGCCTTCCTCTACTCAAAGGATAAACAGGCTGAGAAAGAAATTATAAAAATGACATCCTTCACAATAGCCACAAATAATATTAAATACCTTGGTGTGAATCTAACCAACAAAGTAAAATATCTGTATGACAAGAACTTCAAGTTCTTGAAGAAAGAAATCAAATCAGATCTCAGAAGATGGAAACATCTCCCATGCTCATGGATTGGAAGAATTAATATAGTAAAAATGACTAACTTGACAAGAGCAATCTACAGATTTAATGCAATCCCCATCAAAATTCCCACTCAATTCTTCACAGAGATAGAAAGGGCAATCCTCAAATTCATCTGGAATAACAAAAAACCCAGGACAGTGAAAATTACACTCGACAATAAAAGAACTTCTGGGGGAATCATCATCCCTGACTTCAAGCTGTACTACAAAGCAATAGTGATTAAAAACTGCATGGTATTGGAACAGAGACAGGCAGGAGGATCAATGGAATAGAATAGAAGACCAGAAATGAACCCACACACTTATGGTCACTTGATATTTGACAAAGGAGCTAAAATCATCCAGTGGAAAAAAGACAGCATTTTCAACAAATGGTTCTGGTTCAACTGGAGGTCAGCATATAGAAGAATGCAAATTGATCCATACTTATCTCTTTGTACAAAGCTCAAGTCCAAGTGGATCAAGGACCTTCACATAAAACCAGATACACTGAAACTAATAGAAGAGAAAATGGGGAAAAGCCTCAAACACATGGGCACAGAGGAAAAGTTCCTGAACAGAACACCAATGGCTTATGCTCTAAGATCAAGAATTGACAAATGGGACCCCATAAAACTACCAAGCTTCTGTAAAGCAAAGGACACCATCAATAGGACAAAACAGCAACCAACAGATTGGGAAAATATCTTTACCAATCCTACATCTGATAGAGGGCTAATATTCAAGGTATACAAAGAACTGAAGAAATTAGACTCTAAACAACAAAATAACCCTATTAAGAATGGGGCATAGAGCTAAACAAAGAATTCTCTCTCTCTCTCTCTTTTTTAAATAACTGAATCAATTGTTTATTGATAACTATTATTGATTTTTTTCATTGTTTTTTTATTGGATATTTTATTTACATTTCAGATGCCATTTCCTTTCCCCATTTCTCCTCCCTAGAAAACCCCTATCCCATGCCCCCTTTTCCTTTTTGCTTTTATATAATTTTTTAAAAATGTTAATCAAAGGCTTTATAAGTTTGGTAATGCTCAATCAGAGTGTAACCCAATACCCAACCTAAATATATCAACTATCTTTGACTGGAGGAGACAGGTGAACAACTGCCTCCATATCTCCCCCTTTCTCTTCCTTTCTCTCTCTCATCACCTAGCTTCTCCTCTCCTTCTTCTCCTCCTCTCCTTACTCCTTCTCTTCCTCTCAGTACGCCTCCCACCTTAGCTCCTCCTACATATCACTCTTCCTGTTAAAATAACACTTTTCTCTCGAAACACAACTAGAGCATAATTATACCAATTTGTACCAGTGAGGTACAAGATAGTCCTTATACCCAGTCCATCATTTTGTTGACTAACCAGAACCTCTGTCATCTTTCCTAACTAAAACACTTAATTCTGAACCTGGCTTTTGTCTTGGCTTTAGAATGAATGTGAGCTGAAAACCATCCACTCAAATCTTTTCTCTCAAAGTAAATAGCCAGGATTGGCTATGAGACTATAGGTCTTCAACCCCGTCATAAATCCAGAATGACTGAGTTAACTGAAGTTATGGGAAGCACCAAGCATAGCTTCTAAAACTTAGCCAATTTATAGATAGCGCTGAACACCTGGACAGTCCCTACACTACAAAACGCTGGAGCATCTGATCTTCAGCCTTCTAGCCCGGGATCATCTGACAGACCTTAGTGATGCAGAATTATAAAGGGCTTATTACTCTGTCTAGGCAGATATAATCAGTCAACTATTCTGCAAGTGTGTTCTTTTCTGGACAGTAATTTGTCTGTAGATGGAAAGAGGCAATTCTTGCCTAGTGGCTGTCTCACCACAACTGGAGTAGCTCCAAGGATGCTCAATTTGTTCTTAGAATCCAAGACAGGAAGCTGTCAGGAGCAAACAGGTCTCTAATCAAAATGAACATTAATACAGAAATATTTGTAACGTCAATTCTGTGCACTTCTGACGTTTTGAAAACCAACTCTCCATTTAAGGTAATCTGGACTGTTGTCTGTTAACTCCTCTCAACTATTTCTAAATAAAATATAGAAAACACCCGAACAATAAACTCAAAGCCATGAATTTGCTATAGTCCCTTAACTCACAAGCTAACCATCTGAAATCAGTTAAAAAAGTTAAAGAAGGACTGGGTCTAAGCCTTGTATTCCTAAATGTGTTATACAGACACAATGCCTATGAGAGTATCAATATTCATCTCACTCTTATATCAATAAGAAGCTCGTACCAATGAAAACCTTAAATTTGAAATCAAAGTAAATTTTGTACCATTTAAGAAATTATAAATTCATCTTGATAATAATTATACAGATTTCTACCAATAGGTTATGGCTATGAAATAGATCCTAGCTAATCCTCCCGGTTCCAACAAAACCACTAATTTTCCCTAGAAAGACAGCCCAATATTAACCACCTTAGTCCCCAAACCCAGGGAATAGGGGCACTGACTCTTCATTAAGTCTTTAAGCTGATTACAGGTGTTGAGATATTAGAAGAGGGGTGGGGGAAAGAGTAAATTGATAAGCCTCTGACGCAGTGTCTTCACTGCATCCAGATGGAATTCTAGGACATCAGAGGTTTGAGCAGGTCTGCTCAGCTTGCTTGATGAGTAGAAACAAAGAATTCTCAACTGAGGAAACTTGAATGGTTGAGAAGCACCTAAAGAAGTGTTCAGCATCCTTAGTCATCAGGGAAATGCAAATCAAAACAACACTGAGATTCCATCTCACACCAGTCAGAATGACTAAATTCAAAAACACAGGTGACAGCAGATGTTAGTGAGGATGTGGAGAAAGAGGAACACTCCTTCATTGTTGGTGGAATTGTAAGCCAGTACAACCACTATTAAAAGCAATCTGTCAGTACATCAGAAAATTGAACATAGTGTTACCTGAGGACTCAGCGATACCACTCCTGGGCACATACACAAAAGATGTTTCAACATACAACAGGGACACATGCTCCACTATGTTCATAGCAGCCTTATTTATAACAGTTAGAAGCTGGAACGATCCCAGATGTTCTTCAACAGAGGAATGGATACAGAAAATGTGGTACATTTACACAATGGAGTACTACTCAGCTATTAAAAACAATGAGTTCATGAAATTCTTAGACAAATGAATGGAACTGGAAAATATCATTCTCAGTGAGGTAACACAATCACAAAAGAATACACATGGTATGCACTCATTGATAACTGGTTATTAGCCCAAAAACTCACAATACCTAAGATACAACGAGTAGACCACATGAAACTCAAGAAGAAGACCAAAGTGTGGGTGCTTTGGTCCTTCTTAGAAGAAGTATCAAAACAATCAACCAAAGCTCCCAGGGTCTAAACCTTCAGCCTGAGAACACAAAGGCAGGGATTCATGTATAGGTAGTTGAGGGTGGCCTTGTCAGGCATCAGTGAAAGTGGAGGGCCTTGGTCCCTGAAAGTTTGACTTCCCTAGTGTAGAGGAAGGAGGCAAGAATGGGGGGATGGCGGGAGCACACCCTCATAGAAATAGGAGGAGAGGGTATGGGATAAGGGATTTGGGGGGCGAATGGGAGAGAAGATAACATTGAAAGGTAAATAAATAAAATATTCAATAAAAAACTGATAATGGGTCTGGCAATTGTAGTTGAGCAGTCAAGACATTTTGTCAACAATTTATTAAGGGGATTTTGTATAATCCTCAAGGACAAGGTGTTGTGGGAGAGGCTCATGGAACTTTAAAAAGATTGGTGAGACATACTGTTACTGAGACACAGAATGATGCCGACCTGTGAGCTTGCTGAGTACCCTGACAAGGGTGTTTGGGGAGCTGTTTTGGACATATGTTCCTGACCCACCTTTGCTTGACTATATCCCAGATGGGACAAGCTGCTTTGCCTCAAGTTTTTAGGCCTTGTGGGATAGAGAATCGAAAAGAGAAATTATGTCTCTTGTATTCTTTTTAAAGGTGCCCAGCTACTAGGACTCAATCATGTACTGGTCTAGAAATCAATCCAATATGGAAAATAACAGTCTACTTTTGGAAGACTGGATCTGGACTTTGTCAGGAACATATTTTGAAGGTAGTTGTAGCTTGCTGTGATGTTAAGATCGCAAGAGACAATGTTGGGACAGGATCTGGATTTCAAACAAGGGTTAGTGCATGTTTTAAGGCTCTTTTAATTGTCAAGCTAAAATTGGTTTTGTCTCTTTTACAGTATTTATTATAAGTTGTATTGACTGTATAATTTCCAATTGTGTTAGTGTGTTGAAACCTGGCATGTCTGTTACAGGAATCTACCAACCAGCTTTTGTCTCACTGCCCTGAGTATTAGAAAACCTTGATTCTCTGAAAAAAGCTTGAAAGTGCTGGAAGAAGTGAGTTAGGCTTTAAGCAGAAGCGAGTGCGTAGCAGGCTTGATTATTGCTGGTATAACAGCTTTAATTCCATTAATTGCTAGCACCACTGCTTCTGCAATAGTATTGATAAAAGAAGTTAAGACACCTATCTTTGTTAACCATCTAGCAAAAAAAAATGTTACTAATGTATTGAGTATACAAAAGAATTTATATAGGTATCTGGAACAATGAATGATGCTCTATAACCCATTCAAATTATCTGAAGAAGGTTCAGGGTTCAAGAGTTAGGAGCCATCCCAAGTGTCATGACAAATATCATTGGAGTAGTGTTACTTTTGAAATTCACAATGATTGTCATTATAATTTTAAAAAAGTTTAAAGACACCTGTAGGATATTTGGCATAATTCTAACACCTCTCTGGGTGTGTTAACTTTGCATAATGAAATTATGAATTTATGAATTGTGTTGACCTTTGAAGCTGTAGATAATGTTGATAAAATTATCCATGGCCTGAGGTCAATATTTCCATTTTGGTCAAACCTCACGAATGGTATATATAGCTTGGTCAGGCTAGCCCTTCTTGTCCTGGAAATACTTTTATTCCTGCCCATCTTGTTAAAGCTTATCTTTAACAACATCAACATGTTGGCCACCAATGTACATGGCTTAAAGCTGAAAATGGACCCCCAGACAGAGTTATTAAATTAACAGGCTGGCAAGCCAAAGATGGGTAAGAATCTGCCCAGAGCCTTACCGACCTAAGACAAAAGTGAATTGCTTTTGATAATGCATATTCCATGACAAGTAAGGAAGGCATTCTTGTCAGAATGACCTAAGACAGGCTCAGTCTTGTTAACGAAATAAAACGGGGGAGAAGTGGAGAGCCTTCGGGGATGCTTGGCAAGAAGCTGGCATGGGCCAAGGACAAGGAAATGGTCTGCTTCGCAGGAATATAACATTGGCCAAGGACAAGGAAGTAGGCTTCAAGCAGGAATCTAAATAATAGGCTAGAACAAAGAAGTAATTTTAGACAGGAATATAAATTTTAGGCTAGAAAAAGGAAGTAGGCTTCAGACTTAAAAATGACCTTGGGCGAGGATAGGGAAGTAGGCTCAGATACTTTGGTCATCCTGATAAGCCTTTAGAAACAGTGATCATGAGAGTGTTCACATAATTGGGTTTAATGCCTTGCTTGTTCTTTGACTATTTGTGTTTATTGTATTGCTTGTTCCTCGACTATTTGCATCTATTGTATTGCTAGACCCTCAATATAGAACTGACCTTATTACATGCATGTAATCAAAATGGTATAAAAGCATAAAGGAAAAGGGGGTCTAGGATAGGGGGTTCTAGGGAGGGGGAAATAGAGAAAGGGGATGACGTCTGTATTGTAAATAAATAAAATATTCAATGAAAAAACTTTATTTACAAAAACAAAAAATAAAACAAAACAAAAAAAAACCAAAATTGGTACTTCATGGTGGCTCAAATCAAAATAGAGGAGAAAGGAAGAACCAGCAGCTGATCCTCAAGTTGGGATGGCAAGGTAACATGAAGAAGCTCCTGCTGGGTGAGGTGGGTATCACCATCTTCCACACATCCTGGGGTATCCCTGTTTGGGCACTAGATATGAGTCTCTTGCCTCTGATCAGCTTTTGTTCACTGACAGTCTCAGGATTTGGAGGACCTTGGGAACAGGATCTCAGGCGGTAGTGAATATGGTGGGTATAGACGACCTGAGAGATTATTTCAGGTGACAGCTTATTTATTGAAATGGAGGGGCCAGATTATATAGCTAGATTATATGTATAGTGGGGCAGGAAGGACAAGGGAGGAAGGGTTCCAGTGGGGGTGGGGGACCTTCCAATCTTTTCAGCAGGATTCATTCATATGTTTCATATGATTTTTTGAGAAGACAGTCTAGTGGGGAAACAGAAGTTTAAATGGCTTTATCATCAAGTGGCCCTTTTTCCTGTGGAGGCCTAAGTAGGCCCAAGCTTGAATTGGGCAGGAAGCAGCCCTATTCCTGCTGTGCTCTCTGGGAGCTGTCTGGGGTATGGGCAGTATTCTACCATCTGTCATCTGGCTTGAGAACCTAGAGTGATGAACTGCCTAATATGGTTGCTAGGAACTTAACTCAGGTTCACTGGAAGAGCAAGAAGCACTCTTAACAGATAAACTGTCTCTGCATCCTCATGAATACACCTTTAAATATTTCATTTCACCACAATCTTGTGGGTGTCAGGCCCAAGCATTCCTTAGAAACAAGTCAGAAAGGGCAGCTTCCCTTAGCTTATACCTGTGGTTATATATCAAAAGCCCATGCTTGCCTTGAGGCTCCTTTGGTCCCTATTCATATGTAACTGTTATACACTTCAAAGCCCACACCAGCATCCTGGCTCTTCAAACCTCCTTCTCTACTCTGAACATCCAGGCTTCTTCAGTTCACAGGCTCCTTCCCCTCGGCTACTTGTGCTTTTTATAACCTACACGATTTTTCCATGCCCACTTCTCCAGCTCTGGCTATGGTCAGCCTCCTTCATATTCTTTCTGCTCTGGACTCTTACAGGTGGCTCTGGCTGTTTTCTCTTTATTTAGTGGTAATAAAAACCTCCCCATTCTTGGAGTAACCTTTCAGTGATTTCTTTATTGTGTGCTGACTTACATCTGGTGCTGAATCGTGAGGTGGGGGTAGCAGAGAGTGGGGAAGGGTCTAAGCAAAGGCACAGAGAGCTGACAAACTGATTCATGGGTGGAAAGGTTTTTTTTTTTTTTTTTAGTTTTTTTTTGTTTTTTTTTTTTGTAAATATAAGAGGGACAATAGCCAGAGCCTTTGGGAACTTCAAAAATAGCTGTGGCTATGTCTCTGGGGCAGAGGGTAGAGGGGCAGATTTGTCAAGGGCCAGGGCTATGGCTCTTGGGAGCAGAGAGAAGAGCAGGAGCAGGAAATCTTATGGGTTATGCAGAAAAACAGTAGTTGCATGGAGGGAAAGGAATCCTTTGAACTGGAGTAGACTGGAATAAACTGGGGAAATCTGGAGGTTAGCATGCACCATGGGTATATGTTAACAGGCAGCATAATGCCTCACCCACCAGAGGAAGGAGAGATAGGGAAGTGGCTCTTTCTGGCAGGCAGAAATCTGTTTCACAGGTTCCGAGCAACAGCGGAAGTATCTGCCAGCAATCCTGGTTTTCCTGCCAGAATCCAGCCCCTGCTGAACAACAATAAGGAAAGCATTACCTCATTTCCCTGAGAAAAATCCATAGGACACCATTCTCCTTTCCTGAGCCTCAACCACACTAAACGGTTGATAGACTTGTTTATGTCTCCTGAACCTTTATAAGGATGACCCCAAACTATTGATTCTTCTGTCGCCACCTCCTAAGTGTTGGGATTGTAGGTGTGTACCACCATGCCATTTCATTATCAGATCACACTAATCAAGTAACAGAAGCACCAACAGCATTTACAACAAATGTATTTTGAAATATTTTTTGGCACCAGGCAACATACAGTATTAGTAGATACTGAAAACAAATACACAAGTTATAGTTGGCAAAGGCAGCCATTTTTAGCATCCTGATTTATGTTTAATGGTTTTGAACTACACAGGTTCCAACTTCCTAAGCCAAATAGAAAATCATTAGTAGGTTTTTAATTGTAGATATCATTTCCCTTATAAACCTCTACATTATGAATGAGATGCTCTAAAATAAAATCAAGTTCATTTTTGATGATGCACTGGATGATGCCAATGAATATTAGGCAGACAGGTTGCTGTCTTGCATTTGCTTGCACTTTGGAGTGCTCTGTGAAAGCAGTGAGCAGAGCTGTTGAGGAGGTCCACCATCAGGGTAGGCAGCAGTTGGAAGCCATCTTCTTCAATCATCTCCTCCGCAGATCTTCAAGAGCACTGTTCTGTAGTCCCCAGAAGTATCTGACTGCAAAGAACAGGACCAGCAGGGAAGATTAAACACCGTAGAAATAAAGAGGGGATTAGAGGCCAGTCAGACTCCACAGTGTTAGGGAGTCACTTGGGCAGGAGACATGTGAGCTGCATCGTTCAGTACAGCACACCTGCCGAGCTGTCATTCTTTCCTTCTTAAGGACAGATGTGCCCCAACCTAACATGTTCTCTGCAGTTCCTAATGTTCAAATCCTCCTGGAGTAGTGCGACTAGAAAGATTTCAGCAATGACATGATACTACACATTAGCTGCTAACAGAAACTCTAAAATCTGTAGCTTAATAATAAATAATGTTAACTGACACTTCTATTTGCAATTTAAACACTTACCATGGAGCAACTGGAGGTGTCACTCAATGTACTGTAGTGTGCTTAGCATGTATAAAATCCTGAGTTGAAATTTCAATATAAAATGCTTAAACAAAATGTTTATTTTGTATTAACTATTGTAACCCGTGTAAAACATCTATGCAGCAGAGTATGAACTCTCCTAATCTCTGTGTAACAATTACAGAGGCTAAGAAAGGTGCCCTCAAATTAGAGAGCTTAGCCCCTCACTGCTACTGTGTCATTTTTCTGGGAGATTCAAACATTCCATCTGGCAGGAAGCTCTCTAAGCAGGGAGTTAAACAACTCAAAACAGCTTCAGGAAGTCCCTGAAACTCACCAAATTCTCTAGGCCTTTCCTTACCAGAGTAAGCAATAAAAACCAGCAGTTCCTCTCAGACAAGCCAAACTGTGAAGACTGAGACCAGACAGACTGCCTGGGAGAAGGAAAAATCAGACATACTGCCTGAAAGACCAGAGTCACTTAGAAAGGACATTCTCCAACCCGTTCAGCTGCCTGCAGGCTGTGCAGTGTGTTCCAGGTTATCAGCTTTGGTGAGCTGTCACCTACATTGGCTTTGGTATATCTGTCTGTGAGTCATTTCCAGCCCCTAGAGGAGGGTAGTGGTCCCCCATGCCAGCAGAGAAAGGTGCTGGCTGAGAAACGAGAGTCATGTCAGCTGAGGGGTTAGTGCACAGCTGTTACATTCTTGCTACAAGAGACATCATTAGAGGCAGACTCAGCATTCTATGTGGGGTGCCTTAAATTGTGATGTCCATTTCAATTAAGTGACTTAGTCAGCTATTATTTCTTATTACTCAAGTTTATGTTTGGAAAGGTAAAGGTAGGGTAGATATTAAGGTCAAGTTGAGTAATGTAGAAGAGTCATTGGATAGAGGCTGGACAGTGTCACAGTGTCACAGTGTCACAACAGGGTTAGTGCACAGCCTCTCACTGCCGCAGATGATGGAATTAACCCTTTCCTCTTTTGGTTTTCTTAAGTTTTGCACACATGCAGCCTTCTTTGAAACTATGGGCAGTCAGCCACACTCACTTTGTATTTAAAGAGGAGCTTCCAGTCACTCTGAGCTGACCTGTATACCATGGTTTGGGGTTTGACTTGTCTAAAGAATACACCTCAAAGAGACGACTCATCAATTCTGGTAATACATGTGTGATCCCCAGAAACCACATGGTGGAAGGAGAAAACTGTTTCTACAAGTTGTACACACACACACACACACACACACACACACACACGCAAATAAATAACTGAAAAGATACACAAGAAGCTTGGACTACGGTTTGCTATGGGGACTAAACAAACATCTGTCCTATTTCTTGCTTCATTTCTCTAGACAGTCAATATTGCACTTCAGAAATGCTGTTTCACAAAAATGCTTTCCTAGATTAAAAATAGCTTTGTGCATCATTTGTACCTTCTTAATTACGTCTTATTTATTGTCCTTACGAGACAGGCATGGAGCTGGGCACAGTATGAGCCACGGCCACCTAAAGAAACTGTGTCTCAAAGGGTCAGGTAGGTGCCATTCGCCTGTAGTCCCAGCATATAGCAGGCAGAGGCAAGAGGATCGAGAGTTGGAGGCTATCTGTGGCTACATACACAGTTTAAGGTCAGCCTGGGCTACATGAGAGAGCCTGCCTCAATGACCCCTCCCCCAACACACACCAAAAGAGAGGGATGAAATACTTCTGCTGACCTGCTGCTAACAGTACTCCATGGTTCTCTCTCCTCCTGACTTCCTCCCTCATTTACCCTCACATTGTATCCGTACAGACAATTGAGCTGTTTCAAGTTTCAATAGCTTTTCACGTTATTACAGATCTAGTCTAGGCTCTCATCTCTTGCCAGTGCTGTGACTACAACTCTATCAATCTAAGTGCCCAAGTCATTAATTCTTGCTGGTTTTTGTACCATGCTCAATGACCATCTTTATCCCACTAGAGTGCAAACATTGCCTAGCCCTTAGCTTGCATTCATTCTGTCCTCAGGATACATCTTCGTTCACCCTCCTGGAACATGCTTTTCCCATGACTTCTGTCCCACCATTCAGGCCTGAAAATGCTCCCTCCCCTCAGGCATCTCCACCTTCACCTTCTCTGCTACTCAGCCATTATATGGCAGTGATGGGTAAAGCTCAGCTCTAAGCTTTCTCTTCCTCACTCCACATTTTCTGTCTATGGAATTTCACCCTTATGCAGAGATTTCAGAAGCATGACCATTGCAGTTTGACTATGGAATGTCCTCCAAAGCTTGAACGCCTGGAATGCCCAGCTGGTGGCACTGTTTAGAAAAGTTATAGCACCTTTAGGAGGTGGACGCTTGCTGGAGGAAGCATGTTGGTAGGGTGGTGTTGTGTGTAATTTTAGGACGCATGTTTCCCTTGGCCTGGTCTCCTTGCCCGGTGCCACAGCCCCCATGACTTAGCTCCGAGATCATGATACTGCTGCAGGCTCCATTTCCATCCTGTCTGTTCCTTTTGGCCCAACACCAAAAATGGCCGTCTCACCCTGGTTCCCGTGGCTGGCTTGCTAAGCTGCCCAAATCTGTCCTTCCTGAGAATGCCTGGAGCTACTGCTCGAGTTCCACAGACTGACCACCTGAGCGGTTGGCTACCCTGACCACCAATGATGATTCCGCGGCTTTGCCATCTCTCTTGCCCACCTAAGTTGTAGAAAATGGAAAACACCAGACAGCCTTAATATTTAATACCAGCCAGATTTGTATCAGTAAATCTCCAACCCCAATGTGCCCACAAAAAGAACACACAACTCAGTTATGATATTTATAAGCTGCACGCCTAGGCTGGGCAGATCTACCACTACACCCCTCTGTTCCCCAGCTATGAGATCCCTTGTTACTGCGGCTCCTCCAGGCCATGTGCTTCTGCACCATCTTCCACCTCCTCTTCTTCCATCTTTCCCTCTCTGTCCCTCCATTTAGTCTCTCTTTCTCTCCTTCCTCTCACTCCTCTAAAACTTCCAACCCTACCTCTCCCTTCCACTGCCCAATCACAGGCTCTAGCTTTTATTTTTCCATCTAAAATGGAGAGAAGGTTGACATGGAATCACCTGAGTACTCCTCATAGGGGGCAGCCCCTCTTCAGGAATTAACATCAAAACACAAACAGCACCAGGGCAAGCCACAACAGTGTGGGCTATTAGTTTAGTTTTTTCTAGCCATGGCCCCAGCCAGCTTCCTGCTCCTGCTCCCACCCTCCTACTGCCAGTTGCTATGCCCTTCTATGCCATAATGGATTCTTTATCTCTTGAACTGTAAGCCAAAGGTGAACTCTTAATTCTTTATATGAGTTAGTTAGTGAGATTGTTTATTCATTTACTCATTTTAGAAAGCAAAAGTCTCACTGTGTAGCTCTCAGTGGCCTAGAACTTACTATGTAGATAAGGCTTGCCTCATACTCAAGAGATCTGCTTGCCTCTGCTTTGGATTGCTGGAATTAAAGGCATGCGCCACCATGCCTGATTCCTGAAGCTGTTTTCATCAGAGTATTTACAGCAGCAACAGAAGGCACCTGGTGCAATGACTCTCACAATGGACCCACACCAGCAACCATTGCTCTGACCTCTTCAAGTACTGCCTCCTAGTGTATCCCAATCTAAAGACCTGCAGGACCAGGAACTTCCTCACTCTTCTCAAGGACAACACCCTCTTCTCTGAATCTCAAGTAGAAAATGGCACTTCTTGCTGTTTCCCAAGATAGAATCCTGGATGTCATCCTTGACACTTTTTCCACAATTCTCTTACCAAATCCTAGGTCCCTCCCTCTTGTGCTTCCAGTTTGGCTGTGTCACAATCTTCCACCAAGTCAGGCCTACTCCAGTGTGTCTGTGTCAACCCCGACACTCATCATCCCACGTCTCCCCTACTCCCTGCTTAAGTCACCAGAATTGTTTTTAATGATGGAGACATCTTCTCGTCTACTATTCCATCCACTTCACAATCCCTTGTGCTAAAGACAGGACTATTTAAATGGTCCCACAGAAGTCCTGCATGGTCTGGCCTCTCTACCCTGTTTTCATAGTTTCTTCTGCCTCAAGATCTTTCCAAGTTTATGTATCCCACATTCTTTCTTTAGAATTCTTTAGAATGCTAGGCTAGCTCCATACATACAGGCACAGGCACAACAGTCTCCTTGCTAATGCCCATTAAACCTTCCAGGTCATCTTTCTCCATGGAAGCCTTTCTTGTCAGTCAATTCCTCCTGTTATGTGATCTTTTAGTACCATGTCCCTCCCCCTCACATGAAAGTAGTGATGTTTACACATATTTGTAATTTCATAGGAGCAGAAAGTTATTTCTCCTCGTAACATTAGCCCTGAGTCTGACACAGCATTCCCTTAATAAATATTTGTGCTTAGAGGAATCCAGCACAAATTTCTCAACTTTGGAATTCTGGGTAGATTCATTTCACTATGTTTTGTTTAAGTATTCTCTGAAGTAGGTTTTCTAATTAAGCAATTTACTTAAGGTTCCTTTTCCTTTGGTGTCTTACCATGATTCTCTTTCTAAGATGCATCTTAGGACCCTGTTGACCAGCAGAATTCCAGAGGAGGTGCCTAGTTCCTGTTGTTGAGCTGATAGGCAGACTCAGGACCCATTGCTCTAAGAAATGTTCCTTTCCAACACCCAAATGTCTGTTTTGGCAGTTCCTATATTTCTGTCTTTCATACTGCACATCTAAGACTTGGCTAGTTTATGCCGTTCAATTGCCATCTATGTTAATGCCTTCTTTAAGTCTTCATCTAGAGTCTATATTCTAGACTACGAGATTACTCAGCTTCTCGGAGTAGTTACTCTATTGCTTTTATAGAGCACTTTTTATTACTGACTAGGGCAGTCTAACAAAAATGCAGTCTCATCTAAATTTCCATTAATGTATTTTTTTTTTAGACAGGGACTCAAGTATGGAATCCAGGCTGGCTTCAAACTAGTGGCTCAGCCACTCCTAACTATGGATGTTATAGACACGTGTCACTACACCTGAATTGTCTCGTGAGCAAAGGAGGGCTTTTTTTGTTTGTTTGTTTGTTTGATTGTTTGTTTGTTTGTTTTAACGTACACTCTCCCTTTCCTTCTCACCAATTATCATCCATGAGAGAACTGAAATGTAGTTAGATGTCTGACTAATAGGAGAAAGCAGAGGATGACAGAGTCCAAGAGCGAGACTATGCAGCGTTTCCATGTTCTAACTCCTGAGTTTCAGAAACAACCATCTTTAAAAGATCCCACTGGTGAGTCAGGAAACCATGAATGAGATTACCTGTCTACACGTGCAGCAGGGAAAAAGAACGGAATCTGTATTATTTCACATCTCAAACTGGACTCTTCAGTGGTGGAGTTTTCTTTCTATCAAACTACAGTTTAAATGTCTAATAAAGTATGTCTCCACTATGCAAACCGTGGGGAACAGAAAGCCACAGCTTAATCTAATTTTCTGGTTTGCTGAGGGCGAACCAGAATCCCTCCTGGTGTATCAACCTTGTTACTGACAATTGTTATAAAACGCATGAGTCTGCTTTTCTGCCTGGGCAAGTACAGTGTGGTTAACGTTATTGAATCTTCCTATGATGATTGAAAGTACTGTAATGTGTCAGGATCAATTCAAGTAGAGTTGAGTGTAGGCTGTTGACAAAATCTAAGCTAAGTCCTAGTAGAGTCTGTTGCTTTTTCGTGGTTTTAAAAGCACAAAGGAATTTGGTGAGCACATCTAGCTGACTGGCTAAGGTGAATACATTCATTCATTCGTTTAAAAAATCATTTGTGAGCCCTGAGGCTGGAATGATTCTAAGATAGTTAGAGATCCCCAGGTCAACGTGTGTGCCTGGTTAAGGGTGTCTGTTATGGGTAGGGCTGCACAGTGGGTAGAAGGAAAGACTCCAACTACTCAATGTGACACAGGAACATGGCCTAGGCTAGACATTCCCAGTTGCCAAGGCTAAAGATCACATTCCTCAGGGACTCGGGCTCCAGAGTCCTAGGGGCTGAAGGGGTAGAGCTAACAAGAATCAGGAACTTCACAGTGTACAATAATTCCACAGCTAGCCTGGGGTGTATGCTTCTAGCTTGAGACTCTCAACACTTCCCTCTGGCTGCCAATTGCTATCCTGTTTGTCTTAATTTTTCTGGGCACTGGTTCTCAGAAGGTAGCAGCTTTCATCCCCAAAGCTGAGAAAGTTTGTAGAGTATCTAAGAACTCAGAAGTAAATAAATCATGCAGCCTGTGGGACCTTTGTGGAGCCAGACTCTACACTGGGTGACTGGGATGGATGGGTAGTTCACTCAACCTCAGTGCCCAGACTGGTTCAGAAAACCGGCCTGGATTAATTCTCTAGATTACCAGGGATCTTTGTGTGTCATCTGGGGGTTAAGTTAAATCAAAAGAAGGCAAAACAAAACAAAAATAGAACCCACAGAATACTGCTAGGAAGGCTGGGGTTCGTTCCTTAGTATTTATTAGCCAGGTGGAATATTTCTATTTCAACTAGGGCATTGAACCAGGAATTTGTATGGTTTAGGAGGCTTTTCTGAACAATTCCATCAATTTTATCAGTTTTACTTCCTTAATAATTCTTAATTTATTAAATATATGCCTGTACACCGAGACTTGGGAACAGTGGCCACAGGTTCACTGTGAAGCAGAAAGGAAGGAGGGTCAGACATTTTAGAAATATTCTCATCAGAATGGCAGAAACAATGGGACACTTTTTCAAAAATCAAGAAACTACAATGATTGATTAATTCAGTTACATAGCAAATAAATGTTCTGCATGGGAAAGCTGGGGCCAAAAGTAACGAGAAGACAGTTTTAATGAGATAATAAAAAAAAAGCTAACCTGCTTTATGTAAAAGGAGGCCTTAGACATTAATAAAAAGCAATAGAAATCCAAAAGAAGACTGGGCCCAAAACACAGAAAGAGAAAGCACAGAAAAAAAGAAATAAAAATGGTACTTAAAATGTGAAATACATCAGTTCTAGCCCTCACCTGTTGGACTGTAAAAATACAAATGGGTTGTCTATGAGTAGAGAATAACTCTGAGGTCTGACAAAAACACAGAAAGAGGAGCCAAGTGGTCATCTTTACCAAAATTTTAAATTATTTTTTTATCTTTCTCAGTCATTTACCCATCACCCCCAAACACTTGCACCTTATGAAACTGGGTATGTACACCGTGGCACTATTTTGAATAGCTAGGAACTGTAAATGTCTGTTGATATCATTGGAATAAAAATGGAATAATATACAGCTATGAAAAAGGAGAAGCCTTCCACATACTGTATGAAAAGAACTGAAGATACAGAACCCATCATCTTTGGTGTATAGAGGACTTCCTCTTCCTCCTATTATTATTAGTAGTAGTACTGTTATTAGTATTATTATTTTATCATTGCTGTGGCAGGGGTTAATCTTATAGCCTTGCACATGTTAGGTAAATGTTTACATACCTAAATGAGCTACATACCCAGTTCACTAAGGGATAATGTGAAATATGTATTTTTCTTTCCTTATTTTATTCCTTACTTATTCCTTACTATGCCACAATGCTGACATAATTGTTTAAAAGCACTGCAGCATAAACAATAGACAGCCAACTTACACATGCATTTTTTTCAAAAGAAAATTTTATGGCCAATAAACTTTTTAAAAGATGACTTACTATTATATTCTTAGTATTTAAGAGCTGGAAAACAGTTGCCATTTTTAACAAATTTTTAAAGATATATTTATTTCTAATTTCATGTGCCTGCATGTTTTCCTATATATGTTTGTGCACCATGTCCATGCAATACCCACAAGACCAGAAAAGGGTGTCAAGATCCTCTTGGACTGGAATTACAGATGGTTGTGAGCTGCCATGTAGATGCTAGGGACCAAATCCAGGTCCTCAGGCACCACTGAGCCATCTCTTCAGTCCCCAGCTTGCACCTTTAAGGGATGTTTTGTTAGAACTATTTTAAACCCAGAAAGTGCAATAAGAAGGAGAGAGAAATGTTAAGTCAGCCTATGACAGAAAGATTGTGAGCAAAGAAGGGGAACCCTGCCTTGCAATTTCCACAGGAGACTCACTTGGATTGCTGAGTATAGAGAGTAGCCATAGTGCTTCTTGAACTCATGTCTGATGTCCAAAATGTCAATCTCTGATCTGGAAACCATTATTCTGTTCAGAGTGAATTCATCTGTTCCAGCACCCTGGGAAGAAAGAATGGGGAGAACCTCACCAGTTACTCAATGACATGCAGATATTCCGTTGCAAGAGATAAATGACCATAAATAAATTATCCAACCACAGTAACTCCTCTTCATTCACTTAGCACCAAACTCTACCATTCATTCATTCAAGAAATATGTGTTGAGCCCCTGTAATGAGCCTTCACCATGCTATGAAGAGGAAGTATCCCTGATGAGCTCCTAGTTCTATAGCAGATACAGGCTAGAGAACAAGCCATTGAAAATAAGTCTGACACCAAACCCTAGCACAGAGGAGCTTTGAAGCTATTGGCAGTCGTTAGCTGCTGGGACAGGAAGAGTCAGTTTCCTCTAAAAGTCAAGCCCCTGATAAGTTGCCTATACTAGTGAAAGGCCACAGGTGTAAAAATATTTGGGCAGCTCAAATTGACCTTGATCAGAAAAAAAAAAAAATGGACACAAAGTTGGGTGGAAAGGGAAGGGGAGTGAATCTGGGAAGAGCTGGATGTGGGCGGATGAATATGATCAAAACATGTGCCAAGTTCTCAATGAAAGACTAAAAATCATTAAATAAAAAATTATTTAAATTAGTCTGAAAGATGGGAGATACTGGGTTCTAGAG
>JANHMN010000006.1:100191474-100202845 GCA_030674055.1 Rhabdomys pumilio | reverse complement strand
CTATTTGCAATATAAAGCACAGATTCCAGGGGAGAAGCAGAACAAGGACAGGGAGTAAGAGGAGACTCTCTGGACCCACCTGACATGTCTGCAGAAATAGAGGATGGTCATGGCATCAACATGAGTCATGTTCACAGACGGAGAGGACAGGATCATGTGTGAGGTGTTTGTGGGTAAATGGTTAAATGTATGATGTGCCATTTGGACAGTGGGGAAAGAGAGCGAAAACTTTTAAGGTAACTGTTAGGTGAATGCTGGGTCTGTTTAGTGATATTTCCAACAAGTGCCAGTTGAACGTGTATTGTGTACCAGGCATTATTTTCTGTGCCATGCACACAGTAGTGAATAAATTCTGTACCCATGAAGTTTACAGTTTACTTTCTACTAGACAGAGATAGCAAACTATCTGATTATTTTAATGAATATTAGTAAGAAGGAGGAGAAAACAGAGGGCAACAGAATGCAGAGAGATGGAGAGAGAGCCAGTTGACTGTATGAATGAGGGGGTGTTACATAAGGAACCATGGAGTTGTTCTGGCCTAGCTGCCTTGAGAGGCTTGCTTCATAGGCTTTTCTGGGTAGAATTCATAGTTCCTGAGGCACAAAGGGCCTCAGTTCTTGAGAGATTCATGCACTCTCTCGGGCAGTAAAACATTCAGGCTGCTCTGTGCTTCTCTGTATGTTCCCTTGAAGTCAAGGAAGCATGGAAGCTTGACATGACAATTGGTCTTAGACATTAATCTTGTGTGCCCTGTGCACCTTGTGGACATCATTGTATCCTGGCAAGGACAACTGTATTGATCCTGAAAATTTCCATTGTATTCTGTTTCTGATGAAGGTATTAAAAAGTTCAGTTGCTCTCAATACAAATGCCATAGCCTCAGTCTGTCTGTGGATCCTCCAACAGGCAGGATTTAGTTCCTCATGGCCATCTCAAGTGATCCTGGTCCAGTAAGTAAGCATGGGCACTTACGGGTTACTTCAAGAGAAGACATCAGAACTGAGAGATGAGAGAAAGCCAGCCACATCTATGGTGGATGAACACTACAGATAGTAAAACAAACACAGTTGCCAGTGGGGGACAGCTGGGATAACCAGGGAACAGCAAGATGTTGGAGGTGGCTGAGGCTGGAGGAACAAGGCCAAGGAGGCAGAGTTCAATGACCAGAGCTGAACAAGGCTAGTTCTGGTTGGTACAACCTGTGAGATCCCTGAACACAGGAGCCAGGACTGGTGGTGGCCTGAGGTGAGGGAAATAAGGTGTTCAGTTGGACATAACTTTTACAGCCACAGGAAATGGCCACTAAAGAATTGAGGAAGTGCTTTCTTGGAGATAAGCTCAATTGTAGGAATGAAGACTTGACGAGGACATGTGTCATTGGAAAGAGCCGACATGTTGCTGACTACGCTGAGTTCATGTGGTATAAGGCTGCGTGAGAGGCCATGCACCTCAGGGGCTGTTTGAGGTCCACAGGTTCTACTTCCTACACAACTGAAGTGAGGGAAATTATTCAGGCAACACTTTATCAGCTCCCTCTACCCTGGCTGGTGCATTTATTATCATACTTTGAGGCAAATTAGATAAAAATTAGCTTCAGAAAGAAGCTCACTGAAGTAGAAAAGAAATATAACATCCCATCAATATTAAACAGTATTTCTATTCTCTGTGAGGAATGCTGTCTATGAGTACAATATGAAAGTTCCAGACCAACCTTCAAAGCCTGATGAAGTCTTTCTGCCAAAAAAGCTGCAGTGTTCCTTGTACAATGAACTGTTTAGTGTTAAAAAAAAAAAAGCAAAGTAATGATTAGTTTCACTTAATAGAAACTGAGTCTATCTTACTTACTACTGAATTTTACTCACAAAGAGTGAAAAGCTGCTAATCCTGGATTTCAAGGCCCTGTAATATCATATTTGCACAGAAATTGAAAATAGTAATTATCTTCAGATGTGGGAAAAATAAAATTATGTGCCAAAGATGCTCCCATATGTCTGAGTCATCTCCACATCTCTGACATGTTGTGTATCTCATTTATGCTGATAATTCCCTGGGATGGATCATAACTCAGTTTCAACATCTTTGGCTACCAATGAATAGCTTGGGCTACTAATGACTGTGGAGATGTAGTCACAAATAGCTCACTACATAAAAAGGGGACTAAACTTCAGCTTAAAACCAAATCTCTGCACAGATACATTTTCCTTTTAAATGACCAGATTAGGATGTATAAGCTAGTGATATTAACTGTATTGGAACAATTATCTAAAACTTGAGTTTATTCATCTAAAAATATATTACAGTCTTCCAAATCATTGTTTTCAAATGGCAAGAAAAACGAAATAAAACCAGAAATAGGAAGCTCACAAAACCATGAGTAAATTAGTTTTCTTTGAGATAAAGTGAAAATACACAGCAAGAGTAAAGTCTATAGAGAACACACCTATTTGAGCAGCACAGTTGTTTTTGTGCCCTTAAATCTGATTCAGGCAGGAATCTGATCGTAGGTTAGCAGATGAATTTTATAATGGTTTTGGGGGCTCAGAAAAAGCCTTGATTTTCCTTACATTGGCTTACATGCTTACATACAGCAAGGCAAAGACTTGCTGTATGTGGTAGTTTAAATGAGAAATGTCCTGCACAGACTCTAACATCTGAACACTTGGTTCCCACCTGGTGGCACCATTTGGGAAGATATAGGAGGTGTGGCTTTGCTACAGAAAGCCTGTCACTGTGGGTGAGCTTTGAGAGTTGGAATCCTTGAGCTACTTCTAGTTCAGTCTCTCTGCTTCTGGGCTGCAGGTCAAGATGTAAGCTCTGAACATTCTGTTTCTGTTGCCATGCCTCCAGCCCCTTCTTTCCAACTTGGACTGTTATCCCTGTAGAAGCATAAGCCCAAATAAACTCTTCCCTTTATCTCTAAGTTGCCTTAGTGATGGTATTTGTTTTCTCACAGCAACAAGAAAGTTACTAATACCGTGTGTAAATGACTTACCGAAGACTTAAGAAGTGAAGCTGTCTGACAAGAAACCAACCATTCCCCCTGCTGCTACTAAACGTTCTTCAACAAATATTAAGTCTTGAGATTTGGACAAAATCATTATGAGTCTTTCTTTTTCTTTTTTAAAATCTTAAGTTTCTCAACTGTTTCCCACAACTAGACATACACACTCCTTCTCATCACAGTCCTTCCTTTCTTTACCCCACCCTTTCTTTATGTTCTTAAGTATAAGGTTTGTTCATTGTATCTGAAAATAGGGGAAGTGGCAGAGTAACTCAGTAGTAAGAAACTTACATTTCTATACAACATCACAGAAAGGGAAACTGGAAGAGGAGCCACTTCAATTATAATCATTACCAACAGTTCACAACTGCCTATTTCCTACCCTCTTTATTGTCTTGACCAAACTGTAACTTGCTACAGGTTCCTCATGTCTGATTTGTTCCTGATCTTGAGCAAGCATTAAAATTAAGACCATACAGCTCATCTCACAAACTCAGATGCCCATGGTCCAAGGAAGTCACTTAATCCACCTAGCCCCAGGATTACTTTGTCACCAGGGGGATGAACCTGCTTGTTGGGGATTGGTTCTAATGCTTTGAACCAAAATCAGGAGTCTAAATGCTGAAGGTCCTTGTCCCCAGTTGGTTTTTGATTGATCAATAAAGAGCCTATGGCCAATGGCTGGGCAGGTAGACTGAGGTATTACCTTTGGATTTGTGATGGCTAGGAACTGGAAGGAGGGGGAGGAGGATCACCAGGATTTGGAGGGAGATAGGTCAGATTTAGAGCTACGGAAGGAAAATCATCCAAAATGTAGGTGAGGGAGAAACAGAGACTGAGAAACAGAGACGTGCGTGAGAGTGTGTGTGTGTGTGTGTGTGTGTGTGTGTGTGTGTGTGTGTGCACGCGCATGCACACACACACACACATCAAAGTTACCATGGTTTTTTACTCTTCACTAGAGGTCAAAAATCCTAACTTTGAGCAGTGCCTCATCCTTTGATCTCATCTTTCTTTGGAGGGACTTTCTTTGTGCCTGAAAGAGCAAACTTTAAGACCTCATTGCCTATATAACAGCATTACTGACCACTCATTAATTTATGTGTCTATATGGGGATGGATCCCACCTGACCAATCACTCAACCAAAAAGGAAGAGTCTACAGCTCTGATTGTCTCCAATTTGGGAGGCCACTGACATCTTCCAGAGAAAACAAAGTACAGTGGAACATCACATTGATTAAGACTCAGTTTTAACATGGTTCAATAAAAATGCCAGTAGAATGTAGTATTTCAACTCTCAAAAGAGGGCATGATCTAAACACAATGACAAGCCAAATACAAATTTAAAAGTAGATAACTTCTCCATGTATTATTTAACAATATTTGTTGAGACAGCTGTTTATGCCATGTATTGCTGGGGGCAGTAGGATCACACAGATGGATTGGTCCAGATTGTTATAATTAGCTCACTGTGACATGGACTTCAAAGAAGTACAAAGAGTTCCATTTATTAACACTCAAAGGCTTACCTATGGCCAGCAGCAGGTCTTCAAAATGCCCAGATAATTCTCCTTTAATGCTGTCCTCAATGTCCTTCTGGCTAATATTTCTGTACTCATCAAATGCTAAAAAATAGCACCATAAAAATATTTAAAGCATCCCAGAGGGCCACACTCGAATATATTTCACACTTAAAAAATGTAAGACGTAGCAGATCAACGAACAAGCTCAGAACCTCAACAGCCATCAAAAGTTGAGCACAATGAAGACTGATCTCCTTAGGACATTTTTTTTCAGTGATCTCCCTTCCCCCATGCCAGCTTGAAGCAGTTAAAAGAGCTTGGAATGTTCTGTAACCAATAACTTATCTACGGTAAAATTATAGCAGTTCTAGGAAGCAACGCTGTGCTAGGTACTTTTCCTGCTACAGAATGTAAACTGAGAAGACTTCTTAAAACATCTGTAATATTAATTTGATGGTGTGTGTGTGTGTGTGTGTGTGTGTGTGCGTGAGTGCGTGCGTGCGTGTGTGTGTGTGTGTGTGTGTGTGCGTGCGTGTGCGTGTGTGTGTGTGTGTGTGTGTGTGTGTGTGTGTGTGAAGGTCAGAGGACGACTTATAGGGAGCAGCTTTCTCCTTCGACCACCTAGGTCCTAGGACCAGACTCAGGCGGTCAGGCTTGGTGGCACATGCCTTGATCTGACAAGCCACATTACCAGCCCTGTCTAGGAGGGTTTGGATTTTCTTGTGCAGCGGGAGTCATTCTCTAAGGCAGGATGGCCCACTCCACACCTACCAGAAGCCATCCGTATGTCTTGATCGGTATACTTATGTCATCATGTGTTCAAGAAGATGTCATAAGCCAAGTACATTTTTTTTCAATGAGGTTTTAGTTGCTGCTCTTTTGTTTTGAGATGGGGGTCTCACTTATGTAGCCCTAGCTGGCATAGAACTTGTAGATATCCTCTCGCCTCTGCTAGGAGTAAAGACATGGGCCATCCAACACATTTTGTAATAAAGAAAATTTGCAAAGGTCACCCTACCTCTCTGTTTTCAAAGAAAGACCTAGATAAAACCACTAATACATTGCACATAAAAATCACCGGCAAAGTTCAAAATTAAATGTCGCAGCAACGGGCTTCTGTTTTCTCAGCTCAGCAGAAGGCTGGTCCTGCACTGCAGTTGCTCTCTAAACTGGTACCTCACAGCCACTGCTGGAATATGGTTTCACTGAATGGAGCTCTGGGTGCTTGAACAGCTCAGGGAGGTACCTGAGTGACAGGCTGAGTGGGACTCAGTCAGGAGTCTCAGAAGAAGAGCTGGTTCTTCCCCCACCCTCATTTTCCTTCATATCAGAAAGAAGTCACTGTTAACCATTAGTCAATCAACAATCTCCCTGTCAATGCCAAGGAGAGGTAGGGTTGAAGCATGACAAAGAGCTTTTGCTTTCTGCATGACTGCCTCTGTTTTCCTCATTCTCATCTAGAGCTATGCACAGGGTGGGTAGCCTACTAAATCTTCAGGGCAAAACAGAAGAGAATGTCAGTGCTGCCTAGTTAAAATGTGACTTCTCCCTTTGGTCTCCTAAGGTGTTTCTACATAAACTACAAAGACGTTTGCAAAAACAACCCAGAGTCAAGACGACTTGAGCTATACATACTTAGTTTCAGCTGCGGAAAGCTCCGTAGACACAGAATCTCGGTGAATTTGTCTTCATCTGTGCCCCATCTTTTCTCACCAGCATTATAGAGGATCTGTTGACAGACAGAAGAAGCAAATGTAATTCTTTCTCCATTTGAGGGAATGGAATGGGAAGAGTGGGAATTTTACTCGATTTTAGAGGACAATAAACCATGTCTACACCTTTCACTTTTAGAAGACTTAAAATCTGAAGGTCAAATGCGTGACCTGGAGGAACGAAAGATGGATACTTGACACCACAGTGGCAGGCAGAGACTGGGCTGGATGACATTTGTTTCTATGCATTACCTCAGACAGGACAGGAGAGGTCAGGGCCATTGGTGCTGGTGGTGGTGGTGGTGGTGGTGGTGTGTGTTCATATAAAAGAGACATTCTGTTCATTCAGGCTGTTACTGACCTGAGCATCTTTTTTGGCCAGATGTTCATCCACTTTGAGGCTTTCATCTCTTCTACCCTAAAGCAGCAGGGATGGGAAAAGCAAGGTCAGTCCTTCAAGGACACAGTTCTCCACCCACCAGCTCATCTTGGTAGGTTTTTCCATGCAGAACATGTAGCAGAGAAAAATCAGGCTCTCTTGGCTCTGAGTCTGTCTCTGCTATTGATAGTCAGTCAGTGTAGCAGGGCACACAATCAAGGGTCTCAACCTCCTCTAGAAACTCAAAGGTGTTAAAATGAAAAGACAAGGCATAGACAAAAAGTATTTATGAAACTTGTTTGATAAAAGATGAATAATCAAAAAATATAAAGAACTTTTGAGGCTTAGGAAGAAGATAATGAACAACCTAATTTTAAGGGAGAGTAAACGATATAAGGAGACATCTCACCAGGGAAGATGTTCAGACAGCAAGAAAACATGGAGAGATGGTTTTCATCATGTCCCTGGGGACTAGAAATTAAAGCAGGATCTGTTAACATGATTAAACTCCAAACCACTGACGACTCCAAATGCTGGGAAGGAGCATCAGCAACAGGAACTCTACTTTCATTGCTAATGAGGACGTAAAGTGGTACATGGACTCTGGGAGACCGTTCAGCAGTTTCTTACATCTAGGCCTATTGTTACAGTGTGGTCCAGCAATTCTGCTCTTTGACATTTATCTAAGCAAGATGGACACATGTCCATACAAAACCTTGCACATAAATATTGAACTGAGTTTTATTTATAATTGACCAAGCTTTGAAGCAACCAAGATGCCCTTCAACTGATAAACAGTTTATTCAACAAAATATTATTTAGTAAAAACAGGCGCAAGCTGACCATATATGGAGAAATATCACAGGCATATGCAATATCCATTATGCCGGTAAAATGATGTATGTTTTTTGAAATCACTAAGCAATTGGCTCTGGAAACAGAACTGACCCTCCAAGTTCAGGTTTAGGCATGTTTGTCATGTGTCCTCCAAATGCTCTGGGTCAGGCTGGCCCTCTGACTCTGTAACTGAGAGAGCAAAACAGCAAGCATCTAAGAATGCTAAAACATGCTGTCCCTGAGAATAGCTAAGAAATAAACTACCTCCATCTGCAGTGACAATTGTTTATCATATTATAATGTCCTAATATTAAAATGTCTATGGAGGGAAAGAAGGCAGAAGCTCACTGTAGAGAGAATACTGCCCTGCCTGGATCTGAGCAGGGCATCCAGTCATTTCTGCTAGTGCTGGTTTGATATGATCTCTCTGTCTCTCTTCTCTCTGTCTCTCTCTCTCTCTCCTTCTCTCTCTCCCTCCCTCCCTCCCTCCCTCCCTCCCTCCCTCCCTCCCTCCCTCCCTCCACCCCCCTCTCTCCTACTCACTGATGGCTCTTTCACTTGGAAGCCTCACCAGTAGGCACACTATGCTCTGCCTACTATTCTCGTTCCAGAGCTCCATTGGGCAAGCTCTGTTCCAACTGGGGTTCCCCACTGGACCACTTCTGGATCTTTCTAGTCACGTTTGGTGTTGCTACCTTTTGTTACTCTCTCAACTGGGATACCGCAGTGGTTTGTGTTGGATGTTGCCAGTGGCCCCATTTGATGGAGATGTTCTATCCTTCTGCAGCTACTTTTGATAGTTCTTTTACTTTTGCTTGCTATAAGAAACTCACTCATTCAAAAACAAAAAAAAGGTCAGCTATCATAAGTCAGTGTCCTGACCACACAGAACAGCAGATGGGTTAATGCTGAAAACCAGTCTGAAAGGCAGCGTGGTGAGTAACTTCAACTGCTGGGCGCTATACAAGAGGCAAACTAGAAGCAGAAAACTAAGCGAGGTTTCTGAGGGAGAGGAAAAGGGTGACATAAATAGGCAGAAGACAGACTTCCTGGAGAAGTGGAACTATTCTGCATGAGACTGTAATAGAAGGTCCATTCATAGATCTGTTAAAATCCATAGAACACTTGAGTGAACCCTACAGTACTGATTTCTAGATAGCCACTCACTCAATTATTCTCTCCTGGTCTTTACAACACCTCAAGGGGTTAATATCTATCTAAAGTGTAGCTTCACGGGTATGAACACAGTTTCCTGAAAGCTTAAAGTAACTTGTTCAAATACAGAAAGCCATTAGGCAGCAGGAGGGTCCAGTTATGCTTGTTCCAAAACCAGCCCTGGAGCGCTATTCTCCCTTCGTATAGTGGGTGAACTCTCGCCAAACACACGAGGATGTGCACCGGGACACATACCGCCGAGGCCACGTCTGCTGCTGCCCTTCAGACGTTTAGGTTTGTAGATTCAACCTTCCTGAGGTTTTCAACAGTTGAAGCACCTGAAACTCTAATGAGGGTGGACTATTTCCAAGCGGCTTAATGCCTCACTTTTCAAACGCTGCCTCAGCCGACATGCTGTGCCTCTTGGGATTTCCCCACACATAGGAGCTGTGTAAATCAGCTGCAAGGAGTCAGTGAGACAGGGCTTTAATCACGTCCTCTCTTATTCAAGCCTGTGAATAAATCTCAGCCTTGACTTTACTACCTTGTTTTTTTTTTATGCATGTGGTTATTTAGCATGCATGTGTCTACATGTGTCACATGAATGTGTGGTACCCATACACACATGCCTAAACAGAAGTTGAGAGCCAACATGTTTTGGTGATACTCCGACAGTTGCTCCCTGAAGAGCAGCCAGGCCTCTTAACTGCTGAGCCACTTCTCCAGCCCTAAAGTTAGCATCTTTAAAACATACATGTTATTTATTACACATTAGTATGTATGTGCTTGGTGTGAGCACCAGTGCAGGTGTGGAGTCCGAGGGTTACCTCATGGAGATGAATCTCTTTCTCTTTTTGTCCACTTTTCTGTGGGTTCCAGGAGTTGGACCCTGGTTGCCAGAGTTATTGCAATGATTTTACCTGCTGTAGCTCCCTGCATTATTTCTAACATTACTGAAATCATAAACCTTCCAAGTAAAGTGAACAGTGGTCTCATATGCTCACAGAATGTCACTTCCAAGGTATCAGGGACAAAGTCCTGAAGCAGGATATATTTTTTCCTGGATTTTCTACCCAGTTATGATAATAGTTCTATGTCTTTTCATTTGATTTAAACAAATCAAATGTATTCTTTGGAGCCCAGAAGAATTCTGTATGTTCTAAATATGCAAACATGGTGGGAAATGAGCACTTTTGAGTTTAGGTGGGTGGTGCATCAGAACTGCATACCGTGAATCTCAATGGAAACACTTGCAATCTGTAGACCGATCTGAGCCAGCCAAGGTCTTTTGTTGTGGTTCTATCACCACCTATGCTTCTGTGATGTTGGTTAAATGTTTTATTGATAACTGCAATGCAAATGTCATGTGAATGAATCATTTCACGGAAAATGAAAATCTCATAGTCCTAAGTTCTGTGAAGTCCCTGAAAGCAAGAGGAAGCAGAAAATAAACAATGAAACCTTACATCTGCCAAAGTCAGCAGAGCTTTCCGGAAGTCTCCAGATGTTTCAGAACTAATGTCATCTCCAAGACTCTTCTTATACACTGAAACCAAATAAGAACACGATTAAGTCCTGAGAAACTAAAACAGACTGCAGCAAAGCAGAGGGCAGTGACCAAGTGTCCCCTCTGTTTGACTTCCTGATGCTCTGCTAGTGTAGGGTACAGGCATTGCTCTGGGTGTTGTGAGAGGCAAACGACAGGAAGAATTGTGGTTCTGGGTCAAACTGTGGTTCATTTCATCTGACAGTGGCTCAGAAGGACAGGAATACCCAGGACAGGAATCTACTAGCTGGCTTTAGATTTCCACATTTACTCGTCCTTTACACGAAGAGTCCTAACCTTCAGCAGAAGTAAATCAAACAACCCGAAGTTGTGTACGTGGTGTCCTGTGACCCAGGAACAGCCCAGTTACTAAGTTCTTGATCACATGTAGGCAGGCGTGGATGATTTTGTTGGGAAGTCTTCTCAAAGGAATGAGCCATCGCCACCGTTGTCCTATCCTTCTTTGATTCTGCCTCTTCGTAGACTGAAGCCCAAGACTTAGATGCTATGCATCACTATGAAGGACGGGGCCTGAGTCTCGGAAGGTTTTGAGATGCTATAGACATAGAACTGTCAATCTGTCAGCCTCTACATATAAGAGAATTAAACACTGATAATGTGTAAGCCACGCTATTGTTCAGTTTTACTGAATCTAACCTTTATCTTAAGAAAGCATCTTAAGAAATACTTCTAGATTATATTAATATTGCTTTAAAAATAAGGAATAAAAAAGTAACCAATGCCAGCTTTGTGTTCACATATTCTAGTATATGCTATACTACACTATACTATATGTTAGTATAGTATACACTATACTAGTACACAGATACACTAGTACACACTAGTTGTAGTCCCTTTGGCATGGCAAGTGGTAAATTGTGCTCACTTTTATTTTATTCTTATTTGTAAAGATTTATTTGTTTTCTTTCGTGTGTGTGAGTGTTTTGCCTGCATGCATGTAAACATACTTTGTATGTGCCTGGTGCTGACAGAAGTCAGAAGAGGGGTCAGGCCTCTCTAGAACTGAAGTTACATAATCATGATCCACTATGTGGGTGCTGAGGACTGAGCCTGGGTTCCCTGTAAGAGCTGCAAAGTCTGAGCCTAGCCTAGCCTAGCCTAACCTAGCCTCTGAGCCATGTCTCCTATTTAGTCTCAATCTTTTGTAGTGCTGGGGATGGAGCCCAGGGTCTGTGCATGTCAGGCAAGAGTACTA
>JANHMN010000006.1:100103974-100188974 GCA_030674055.1 Rhabdomys pumilio | reverse complement strand
CACTTCCTTTATAACAAAACTGTCATTGGGAGTACTGCACTTTCTTGACTTCTGCGAATCTTCTACTGAGCTGCTGAACGTGAGCACTCAGTGAGAACCCTGGACTACAGGCAACTGGTTAGAGCTATGGGTGGCCTGGGAATGTGTGAACTTGTGTCTGAGCCAGAAGTGTGGTGGCTAAGAGAGATCATACCTATGAGAGCATACCACCCCTGAGCAGAGTCTGAATTACATAGTGAGGACTTTCTAATTTGTACACAGCTAACACATCAGCACTACATGGCTTACCAGACTTCCCACAGCCCAAATCATGAATCTGTCTGAGTGGTTTTTACCTAATAATAGAAGTACACAATGATTTGGGACTCTGATATTGATGAAAATGATTGATTCAATTAAGTGAATGTTGCGGGCAGAGTCCTCTGAGTTGAGAGTGTTATAAACACAAGACAGTAACACCATTACTATGTGGCAGATCACACTCTACCTTGCCCTGCCTTCCCAAGATGCTCATGATAGGAGAGATGCTAGGAGAACCAACTTGGCTCACACACACGTGATCAGTGGTAAAGGCAAGAAGAAAACAAGGTTACCTGTATAATAGGCCTGCGAGATCTCCTTCATCTGCCTGCTTGTCCTGGTTGTTAGGATTTCAATCAGGGCATCTTCATCTGTGCCAGTGCCCTGACAAAGGAAAAAAGAAATCTTATCTTTGGAGCACTTAAAAAAATTAATTTCATGCTTTTCAGTCTTAATATCTGACTTTGCACAGATGGAAGAACAGCTCTGAGTAAATCAGTGTAGCCTCACATTGCTCTACACTAGGTTTCCTCACAATTCCCCTGGACTTTAGAATCAAAATAACAAGTCATTTGACGTAAACTGTCATCAGGTTTTTCAAGAAAGTACCCCATTCTACTGTGAAGATAGTAAAAAATAATCCTAGGGTGGAAAAGCATAGGGGGAAATTTCTTGTGTCATTAAAGATCGGAAGTGTCGCTCTAACAGAATTAGCCCAGGAAGCTGATGTAGCGACTCTGTTGAGAAAGGGCTCTGCAGCAACGGTGAATGTGCTCATCCTTGTCCCCCTGGGCAGGGCTGGTCAGCGTCTCCTAGCCTTCTCATGCACAGAGGTTTTCAACTCTTCAGTAAATGTTGTTGTAGGCTGTGCTGGCTTGGAGCCCAGCTACCTCTAAGCCTCATTTATATCAAGGTCACTGACTCACCTTGTGAAGCTATTTGCAGTAGAACTTGATCAAATAAAGCCAATGAAACTTATAAACAGATTCAATTGTGGCCGGGATGCCTGCCACTGAATCTATCCATACAACTAAATTCTGACTAATGGATATGTACAGAATAGTCACAGGCAGCATGTTCTAGGTGTGCCCTTAGAGAGACGCTGTAAGACCTTCCTTATCCTTTGGGCTTTTTAGATGACTAAGGTTGTGTTGGAGATTGGTTCTAGAGCTTTGATTCAATCATGAATGTGTGTAACCAAATGCTAAAGGTCCTTGTCCCCAATTGTTTTTTGATTAATCAATAAAGATGCCAGCAGCCATTGGCTAAACAAGGGAGACAGGGTGGGACCCTTAGAATTGCATGGACTAGAACACATTGGGGAGGAGACAGGATAGCCAGGATGAAGAGGGGGATACAAGAGCAAAGAGGCAGTAGATAGATAGATAGATAGAGAGAGAGAGAGAGAGAGAGAGAGAGCCATGTAAGAATTTGGGGAGGTGGCCAGTGGCCTGGGGTAGCAGGGGAAGGTTTAGGAGTACCCAGGCTTTCAGAAAACTATTCCTATGCCAGAAGAGGAAGCTGCACAGAAGAAAAAAAAAGTATCCCAGAAAAAAAATCCAAAAACTTCTGCCATAAGCTAAACTCATAAATATAAGTGAAAGTTACACAAAAGGACAATAATAGTAAAGTTGAGTAAATGAATGTGTAATGTCTGCAGAAAAAGAATTGAGATGGAACCTCATGGATGAGGACTCCAAAACACGGTTGCTCAGAATGCTCAGGAAGCAGAGAAGAGGCCAACGAAGCAAGCTCCACTGAAGGGGATAGGAGAGGCACGGTGTTCAGCTCTGTGTGTCAGCTTGGTCAGGCTTCAGTCCCTGGTTAACCAGTCAGATGCTAATCTGTGTGTTTCTGTGAAGGTACATTATGACTAGAATTAAAGTCCATTATCAATTGATTTTAAGTGGGACACACTTCATTTACTCTGCACTCTGTTTGGGGCCGTTTTATCCTGTTGAAAGGCCAGAAGAGCAAAGGCAAAGTTTCCCTAAAGAAGAGGCTGTGCCTGTGGGCAGCAGCTTTAGAGACTGCTGATGGCTCCAGTCTTCCCTATCTGCCCTGCGACTGTGAGCTTACCACCCAGACTCACAAGGCATACCTAGTTCCTTTCAGTGAATTTCTTAATATATATGTTCTGCCTAATAGCTCCATATCTCTGGGAAATTCTGGCTGGAAGAATTAAAAAAACAATTATAGACAGACATGGACCAGACTCTGTTGGGTGATGAAGGTAATAAAGGAGTCTGGGGTTTAAGTGGTCCCTGGAGACTTAGGGAGGTGAACCACATCACCTCACTTGAAAACATCTTTATAAAAGTAATTCTGGCCATCCCATAGAGAGTAGTTCCAGAATGGGCAGAAGTGAGGTGAAGGAACCTGCCTAGAGTACTGACACAGTGTAACCATGAGATGCATGCAGGTGGCTGCCTTAGAGCAGAAGCCACAGGTGGAGATACGGGCTCCCATCCTGCCGCTCTCTGGCGTGTTCTTGATGCAGTACACTTTAGAGCAGAGCACACAGACTTGGTGAAAGGTCTGAGGGTTCTGAATGGGTAAAAGAAAACAAGGGCCTAAAGTTAATACAAGGCATCGGATCTAAGTAACGGATGGACGATCGAATTTACATTTATTCAAAGAAAAGAGAGACTGAGTGGCCAAAACTCAGAAAATGTGACCATTCATGCAGCCTAGAGACATCTGGGCTCCCAGTTACACAGACCTCCCCAGAATCACCCCATCCTTTAAAGAGGACAATAAAAATGGCGTCTGAGCCCACCAAGTCTGAAGTGAGTGTCCTGAGAGTTCCCTAATTGACAGTGGAACTGGGGACCATTAAGAGCGTACCTTCATGGATTTCTTCAGTTGCTTTGCATCAAACACGGCCGGTGCAGTAACAAGAGCCACCATGACGTGCTCAAAGTGGCCTGAGAGATCACCCTTCAAGTCATCTTTCAGCTCCTAAAATAAAAACCGCAAGGAGGAAATTATGAAATGTGTTTTTTTCTCCCTCAGCAGCTGCCTAGGGAAAGAGAAATGCAAGTATAAAGATGAGAGGAAAGCGTGCTTATCCACAGGGAAGAGCAGGAATGCTAAGAACATTTCCGTGGATATTAATCTTCATCTTATGAAGTTTCCACAGTGCCCTGCCTTACAGAGACTTCTGCAAAGCCTTCAGAGGAAGCTGTACAAGTGTAGCAGATACTCCAGGTACTCTGCTCATCACACATTGTACAAACATAACCAAATCAGCACACCACACTCACAAATGTGCACAATTAAAATAACAGCTGCTAAATAGAAAAACAGAATGAATGGAGTTCCTAGGTCCTTGGTGCTCTCAATGCTCGGGCTAGGTAGGGGAGGAAGGGAGAGGGTTTTGCTGATAAACACTGTGTTAAAGTATCATGGATCTCAGAGATCCCTCTGGGCTCCAGAGAGCAAGCAGAGGACACCGGCTAGTCAGTCTCCTTTAGTGGATCCTAGGCATTCCAAGAAGGACGCTGGTGTCCTCTGGGACTATTTAAGAAGTCTGTCTCTCACACCTAAGGTCAGGGACATGATTTGTATTTCCAGTATTCACAGGAGGGATACAGAACGGTCTTGTTTTCAGGCCTGGTAGAGAGGTTGCCAGCCTCTCGGGCAGTTCTGATGATACAGGCTATCACCATCACCACCCACCAGGGATACAGTAGGTCATGAGATGGAGCCACGTATCACCCTCCGGGCTTTAACTGCAGCAGGGTTTTTTCATGTATAAATGCTACACTCTGCTGTCATCTGTCCTCAACCCAATGACAAAGAAATCTTATTTCACATGCTCTCATTCTGTCACACAATGAGAAATGGCAGTTTGCCCTTTGCCTCGACTGGTTCTTTCTCCACACTCCACAGTGCTCTAAAAGTGAACCATCCGTATCACCTACATGCATTGGAGAGGTTCTGGCCCAGATGCTTGGCAATTCACTCATTTCATATGTGCTTAGGGTGCTAATCAATGCTGGACATTTAAATGTAGCTGGGATACAATGATTATGCCTAAGATGTTCACCCTGGTAAGAAATTTAATGGATTCAAATATAAAGCACAGGTTTACTGTATTGTATATTTAGTGTGTGATACAGGGTGTCTGATAAAGGAATCTGAATGACCGTGGGACTGGAGAACACTCTCGGGGTGATGTCTGAACTGACTCTGATGCTACCTGTTGGGATTCCTTCCTTCCCGTACTTCATGACCCACAGCATCCAAAATAATCTTTCTTTGTTGTGCCAGGGATGAAGCACAGAGCCCTAGAAATGTCATGGAAGTGCTGTATCATTAAGCCAAATCTCCAGGCTCCCAAATAATCTTTCAATACTAAAAATCTGGGCAATATCATTCCCCTGCTTACACACTTCCAATGACTCCCTATTGTAGAATAAAATAAAAACTGTTCACCGCTCCTAATGCTGTGACCCTTTAATACAGATTCTCCTGTTGTGGTGACCTCAACCAGAACATTACTTCATTGCTACGTCATAACTGTAATTTTGCTACTGTTATGAATCAGAATGTAAATATTTTGGAGTTGGAGGTTTGCCTACAGGGTTGAGAACTGCTAACATAGCGCTCAAGCTAAGCCCAATAACATGCATCTGTAGCCTCAGCACTGGGAGGAAGAGATGCTGAGGTAAGAGGATCGTTTGAATAGGGAAGCTCGAAACCAGACTGGCAACATGGCAAAACCCCGTGCCAAAATCCACAAATAAAACTATCCAGCAGTCAGGTATAGTGATGCACTCCTGTATATTTCTAGCTGCTTGGGAGCCTAGGGTGGGACAATCATTTAAGCTAGGCTGAGAAACATGGCGATACCTGAAATATTTTTTTAAAAGCTCCAGCATTACATGGTCACCCCTTCTGTCCCATCAATTCCACACTCCAGCTATATCAGGGTTCTATCTCCCCACACTTCCAGCTGGCTGCTGCCCAGGACCTTTACACTTGTTCTCCCCTCCTGCAGATGAATCAGGTCAGAACACAGCACCAATCGTCCTAGCCGCACCCTGCTGACAACACTCAGTCACCATGCTCAGGGAGCCCGTGACCGGTGACCCTCCACCATGTCACTACTTTTTCATATTTATCACACTTGCAATGACTGAACTTATTATTATGTTTCTGGTAGGAGGCTAGGCTAGCTCCACAGGAGATGGTAGGAACTGCCTCTCCTACCAGTGAATCTCCATTCTCCAGCAGAGAACACTATTCAACAAGGAGATGACAAATTGTGTGTCCATGACAGTCCTATTCCTATGTAGCTATTTTCTGACAGTAGGTTTTTCAAATGTTGGGTTTACTGAGTCTATACTTACATAACTATTTTAAAATTAAAAGGGAAATTAAAGGTTATCTAAGGCTGCTTTTCACAGATAGCTGGCCAGATCATTCTTTGTTGGGAGGACTGCACTTCATAATTCATGATACTTAACAATAGCTCTAACCTCCACACACTGGAAGTTAGAATCACCCTCTACTCCCATGATCTTGGGGTCATCAAAATGTCTCTCTTGAGACTAGGGACATGTGTCAGTTTGCAGGGACATACCTAGCATTCACAAAGACCTGGGTTGGATCCTCAGTGCCACGTAACACTTAGGGGTTGAACACAGGGCAGTGTTCAAAATAATCTTCAGCCACTTTGTGAGTTCTAGGTCAGTCTGTGCTACATGAGTCCCTGTCTCAAAAAAGAAAAGGTAAGTCTCCCTCCGCGACAAGTGTGCTCTGGGGAAGAGACTCGGTGATGGCTTAAAGCCATTGCTCTAGGGCAGTGGTTCTCAGTCTTCCTAATCTGTGACCCTTTAATACAGTTCCTCATGTTGTAGTGACCCCCCAATCATAGAATTATTTACTGCTACTTTGTAACTGCAATTTTACTACTGTTATGAATCATAATGTAACTATCTGACATAGTGAATGGGTCATTTGACCCCCCAATGGGGTTGGGACCCACAGGTTGAGAACTACTGCTCTAAATTACCATTCTTCATTCCACAGTGAAGAAGCAGAAGCCCCAAACCATTGAGACGGTGAAAGCCAAAACCTGGACCAAGAGTCCTGGCTCTTGAGCAGATGCACAGGGCAACTCTACCACACTCAGTCTAAAGCCAAAGATCTGTGAATGGTGTTCAGAGGAAGACAATGGTGATCGTCTCTTCACGGCCTGCTGTGTGCACGGATGGTACCTGTTCGTACGCCGCTTGGTACTGCTTGACAATCAGCTGCCGCTGTGCATTCGACCTCTCCGTCAGAATGTTGATGAGGGTTTTCTCGTCAGTTCCTAAATGAGAACAAAGTTATTTGATGAGCCAAGGATTCTCCTTATTTGTTTCAAACAATCGAATCAGGGGTCCCAAACAAGCATAGACAGGAAAGCGTTTTAATTTTTAGTTTCCAGATTTTTGCTGGGTTAGAATCTGTGTGTTTGCAGGGTTTTTGTTCCTCTGTTTATTTTTCAAAAGGAAGTTTATTTAGGTGATTCGAAGGCTGGAAAAATAAAAATCAGTTAATCCTTGTCCACCCCCTCCTGTGCATACAGAGAGGAGCATGAAGAACTGTGATGAGACAATTAAATATTCATTCGAGATAAAATGAAGTTGGATATCTCTAAAAGCTTCTCCCACAGGTCAACTGCAAGTAGACTGATGATCAAGTAAAAAAATGCAGAATTTCTAAACCTGGGAGGAAAATGCAGGAGAGCTTATGGTTTTATAACTAAAACAGTACAGTAGACACGAATCCTAGGAAAAATATCGCTAAGCTTGATTTTGCTAATGTTAAAACTTGATGAAATAAACTTTAGCATGATACTTTTGGGGGGAGGGAATGGGAGCATGGGCCAGGAGATGGATTAGGAGGAGTGTTGCCACCCGCTCTGCACCATGCTTTGGGGCCAAAATGTTGAGACCCGCTCTGCTCCACGCTTGGGGGCCAAAATATCCCAGACCGCTCTGCTGCTCTGGTCAGTGGATCAGGGTCTAGCAAGAGACTCGAAGAATGTAGACAAGACAGAGGTTCTGATCAAGTCTTATTTCTTGTTTATTGTCTCTCTTGTCTCTCTCTCTGAAGGGAAGTCTGGGGTATTTATACACTTTGTCACGTGCCTTGTAGGCACGTGGATACCACATGGCTTGCAGGTGTGGATATGACGTAAGCCTTACAGAATTGTATAGCGTGGCTAGCACGTGGATAGCACGTGCACCACATTCCTTGCAGGCATGGACACCACGTGTGCCTTGCAGCTGGGGGCACTAAACAGCAAAACAAGCTATGTGGGATAAACAAAATATTTATCAGAGTGTGCTCAGCTGTTGTAGGCTGTTGAAAACCAAGTCTCATGTCAGGGTATATGGCTCACGATGGCTGCAAAGCTGATAGCCGCTTTCTGCTACGAGTCGGCTCCCAACAGGGGAGGAGAATGTTTCTATGGCTTGGGATTTTACTTAGAAAAGTTTATATCCAGGTCCAAGAGTACTACTAATTTTTATAATAATTTTGGAGAGCGATTTGGCAAAATTTCTAGTTTAAAAATAAGCAATCTGGTAATCTCCACCCAGAACTCACAATTCTTGTCCTGTCCTAGAGAAATACTAGCTACTGTGCCCAGTGAAGTCTAAGCCGGAACATTCACCAAGGACTTTTACACCTTAATAGAAAAGAGTTATAGGCAATTTGAATGTTTCATCAACATTTCCAGTTTATGATATAATATACAATAGACTACTGTGCAGTTAAAATTAATGACCCAAAGCTAAGCATATCAACATGAATAAATCTCAGAAACAATATGTTAAGAGGTAAAAACAATCGGCCAAAGAACGGATGGCGCATTTCTTTGGTTTTACTGGTTGAAACTATAGAGACTAGTATGTACTTCTGTATGTAGCTGTGGCACTGGAAGTCCATAAGTGTAAAGTCTAATTTAGACAGGTGATTTTCTCTAGGTAATGGGGTGACATAAAACCTAGGAAGACTGGTCCTGGACTGTCTCCGTCATGATTTGTGATTATGATGGTGATAACCAGTTGATGGAGCTGTGGTGGTGTTGGTAGGATTTAATTGAGCAAACATTACAAATGCTTTATTTACTGAGACTCGGGTCCTGTGCCCTTCTTCATGGCTTCACACTTTGAAATATCCCCTTGACAACTTTTCTAATTCAGGATCCAAGTTGGGCCAACTGGCTTTGTAGACGGGAACTTTCCTGGCTTGTTTTAAACACTGATACAGGAGCTGCAATGTTCCACTCACCAATTCCTCTGATCGCTTTCCGGATAGCTTCGGCATCCACTGACGGGCTAAAGCCTGGGTAATCTTTTATGGTTCCTCGAGGTCCAACCTAGAAGGAAAGTTCCACTAGTTCAAAACCACACTTCTATTTATATTATAGTTACATATACTTGACTAAATGTGTATCTCACATGGTCATTGATGAAATTATGTAAAAGTGTTTATGCTTTTAAAATTCTACTGCCTTCAGTTGACTCTGTGCATAACTAAATGATGGCTCACTGAGCCAGGCCTGAACACAGCTCATGGGCAGCATGCTCAGAGGACCTATCAGAAGTCTTGTACTGGCACAGTTTGGGAGAAGATCCCAGTGGCTTTGAATTTGCATACTAAATACCTGGAGCAAATGCTTTTTAAGTTGTTAGAAGCACAGAGCAGAATTTCCAAGTCCTCTGGAAGAGCAGCAAGTGCTTTTAACTGCTGAGCCATTTCTCCAGTCCCCTAGGGCATAAGCATGCGAGAGACCTGTGGCAGTTTGGTTTCTTCCTGTTCCTGGCATAGTGCAAGATCTCCCATCCCTAGACACACTTGTACTATATGTAGCAAGAGTCTCCCATGTGGGATAAATTGCACATATAAAACATTGCTTCCCTAGGGCAATGAGCTGTTTCAACATCAGAGACTCTGAAGACTGCAGGATTTAAAGTTCCTACATACAAACTATAAGAAAACTTAAATTCTCTTCATCCACTGTATTCCCTTGTGAGGACTCTGAGTAAGCTATTCATCACATCTCACATCGATGATGTGAGCGGCTGTGGATCGGAGACTCTGGGATGTGTGGCTTGATGTTGACCATTGTCCTTGGGGAACCTTACTCTGAAGAATTAATAAATGAAAATGCTTTTTAGACTGTTGACTTTTATGCTCTGCTTAATGCGTGTGTGACAGTAGCTCCAAGATTCCTGTCTGAGTACTCCACGGACATCTTGGAACTTCAAGAATAGCATAGAATATTTTTTAAATAGCTACACTACTAATTTTAAGCACATAAATTAGAAACATGACCGTAAGCCATACTGCAAACGAGTAAAATATTCCGAGACTGCTGAAGAACTACAGGACAGCCGAAAGGATGCTGAAGATCTTCAAAGCCAACATGTCCTCCTACGGTATAGTCTGACTTTTTAAATAAAAATCTGTGCTAATAGCAGTAACATCTGACATTCTCTTTTTACACAGGGCTTTCTACCCTGTTACTGAATGGTATCAACCATGTTGTTGTGAATTAATATGGTCACATGTACGCTCTTCTAAAGTGTCTATTTTCATGAAAGGACATTATCTTGTCACATTAAAGTGAATGGAAAATTAATGTACTGGCACGGTAGAGACAAAAGCCTGCCCAGTCAATAGATGAAACAGAACAATTTGTTTCAATGTTGTCAAACATTGTTTAAAGTACTCCAAAGGAAAAAACCTGAAAACTAACTAGCTACACTGCCAGCTCGAAAGGCAATAGTCACTTTTTTAATCAGTCACTTTAACACAATTCTTTGGAGTTCAAGGCTTAATAAGAATTATAATCTGGCAGCGACAACTGACTTCAGTACTGGTCACTCACACCTTTGAGCTCTTGCTCTCCCCTTATCCACCCACCCACTCTGTTTGATGCTCTGGAAGGACCCATTAGGTACCCTATGCTAGGTACCTTACATATGTTATCTACAACCCACTGCAGTCCTGATTCAATGCATGCCTGACTCTGTGTAAAAGGCATCAGGACTTAAGGAGACTGCAGAATATACTCTCACCCACTGAGCTAGCTGAGCCACAGATCTGAGTTTGAAAGTAGTCCATGCTGTTTTAAATCATCCCTGCATTTCTGGAATCATGCCTCTGTTACCTCCTGAGGCAACATGTTAAAATTCATGTGACTATGCCCTGGATCTACTTTAGACATACTGAATTGTATTTTTAGGAACCAGGTGCTAGGTTTAGTTTGTGTGATTCTCTACCACGAGGATACTTAGTGTGGTTTCTCTGAATACAAGAAGACAATATAGTGAATCCTTAATGTCTTCTGAAGACTCGGGGTTTACACTAGCTGTGACCTCTGCCCTTTTACACTAGCTGTGACCTCTGCCCTGGTCTCTACCTCCCAGAAATCAAAACTGTAAAAATTTCAAATTACAAAATTAGATGAAGATAAAATTCCTAACCCATCATGCAACTCTTTTTCAGGTGAAGGGTTAGCTGGAAGGAACAGCATACATAATAAAAAGATTCTTCTCCCTTTCCTTCCCTCTCTCCCTCCCCAACACGCACACATACCTGCCAACTTGAAAGAAGCCATTGGAATCTGGTTCTTACTTAGTTGTTTATTTTCTGTGCATGAAAAGTATTTCAGGACCCCATACTTGACAGCCAAGTGCTTTACCACTGAGCCAAAGCCCCGCCCCTGAACGTGGGAATTCTGAAGTAGAACTCTAGCGAAATATTGAGAAGTGTTTTATACGATCAATTTATAGGACTTACTTGGTAAGACTTGGTTATCTAGGCCATCCAGCAATATTTACGTGATTTATCAAAATCGATTATAAAATAACCAGTCTCATATTGTTTAATGAATACTAGATAATGAACAAAAGAGCATACAAACATCTTAGATTTCTTCAATGATCTTAATGAGGTGGATTTGAAGGAGTTGGAGATACAGCTCAGCAGTTAAGAGTACTTGCTGTACCCAAAGTTCAGTTCCCAGCACACAAATCGGGAGGCTCACAGACATCTGTAACTCTAGTTCCGCGGGATCCAATGATATTTGCCTCAAGAGCCACCAGCACTTGCATCCATATGCCCACATGCTGACACAAGCCCACCTACACATAATTAAAAATAACAGAACAAGGGTGTGCTCAGTCCCAGAGGGACGGTTTGTTTAACAGAACTTTTTGTTGGTTAGGAAGGCACCTAGACGTAAAGCCACTTCCATGTGAACAAAATGCCTGTGTTTTACAGCACATCCCTTTGTCAGGAATGGTGGTTAGGGAACTCTACCTCAATGGCTCTCAAAATGGCTTCCTGGATCAACTCCACAGGAATTTCCTGGAATTTCCAGAGATGTAACCCCTCAAGCCGTAGCCCACTTTCATCGAGTCCACAGTGATGGGGTGGGACTCGGGGTCTGGCTTCATGACCACCAGGTGGCATAACCAACATTGCACCTCATTCTCAGCCACCTAGATAACCAAAATAAAGCCAGAAAGCAAGACCCTGGATACCGCATGGGAGAAAGCTAAGGGATTCAACAATGAAGTGTTGTTTTAGGAATGTTGGTATTTACTGCCAAAGCTATTTTGGACCGCCTGTTTCACGGCAGCCTTCCTGTTTTGTCAGAGAAGACCTGTTCATTGGTTCTTAGTTGAGGCCATTTTCCTAGCACCGTGGGGAGCATCCCATGAACACTTGGCTAAAGTCATCTTCAAAATCATGCGTGATCTGTGTTCCATCTACTTTCTTATGTACATTTAATTTCTTCCCTTTTCTCAAACTTGACCTTTAAATGCTCCCAAAAGAAAAAAAGATGATAAAACCCACTGGGAAGTAAAGTAATGAAAAGACTGAAGTGAGAAAAAAATAGGAATTCTTAATAAGGACTGTTGGTTGGCACATGTCTAGAGCTTTGCTAGGAGCACCTTCCATCTCCATGATAAACCCAGAAAGCAGGCACTGAACCCTGAGCCCGGATAGCCAGAGAGACACTGAAGAACCTTGCCCAAGCTGATACAACCAGATAGTGCCCCCTGCTGTTCTTTTCTTCAACTTACTAGTCTAGACTAATATCGCCTTTAAATCTATTTTATACCAACAGAATTTTCCTTACGTCCTAAAACCATCCTTTGGCTAGCCACAAGAACATGGTGCCCTGAAGCCAGTGACATGGCCAAATTACCCTCCTCCAGGTAATTGTCTGCTGCTACCTTGGCAGACCAGTTTCATTAAACATGGCTACACCTATTTCTTCATGGACTGTGTACCAGATTTGCAATAAATTGAAGCTGTATATTCAAAGGATGAATAAAAGAGAAATACAGGGTACCAACTCTGCTGATACAAAACATATTTAGAGCCAATCTGCTCGAGAGCAAAACTGGCAGCCACCACGAGCACTTTCCGAAGGTGAGGCAAAGCCATAGCACACATGCGTCACTTCGTAAAGCCCCATAAAAGCTAAGTCTAAAATTTAAGCCTCAGAGAGAACTCAAGGGCTTTCACAGAACCGGGGAGAAATGATTTCTCCCTGCGGTCAATGTCAAGATGCTGTCCTGGGTCACGAAGCTTTATGATACAAGCGGAAATGGAGCAGACTGCAAAAACAAAGCAGCCCAAACTCGGGAAACTGTAAGACTTTTTGTTCAATTCTTCAAGTAAGAAATGGTCTTTTAAAACCAAAGGAAGTGTCTTATGAGAGGCCCTGAAATAAAATTCAGTCACATGATGCAAGTGGCATGAGACCATGTCTTTCCTATTCCAAAGACCTAACTAGTGGCCCAAAGAATGTAACTGTGATTGGATGCTCTGATTGGATGCTAGCTCACTCCCAATGACACTGGTTGAGTTAAAGTCATGGTGCACAGGCATGGGCCTCTGATCCAGTTTGCCTGGAAAGAAGATAGCTCTGCAAAGGCAGACTGGCCTGCAGGTAGGCCCATGGGGGCATTTTCATGATTAGTGATTAATGTGAGAAGGTCCAGCTTGCCGGGGGCAGAGCCACCCCTGACTTGGTGGTCTGTGCCATAAAAAGGCAGGCTTAGCAATCAAGTAAGCAGTACTCCTTCAAGGCTTCTGCTTCAGTTCCTGCCTCCAGGCACTCCACTCTGTGGTGTACTATTACCCGGAAGTGTACACTGAAATAATTCCCTTCCTCCTCAAGCTGATCTTAGTCAGGGCATCTTATCACAGCAAGAGGAGCCGCAACTACAACAGGCTCCTCATTTTACTTGGGGTGCAAAGTGAGTTTTGAAGTCAGATCTTTCACTGAAATGTGAGACATAAGAGGGAACTCAGAAGTGGAATCCAGCATCTCCACACGCCTGAATACAGCTGTGTCTCCCGCCCATGTGTGAACTTGCAAAGTCAGGAAGAGCAAACACACCAGGAAGGAAACACTGGGATGTCTCCAACCAAGTAAGAAGTGGATAATTAGGGCTCTCAGAAGGCCTCCAGCTCCACCTGCTGTGGTCTGGTATTTTCCCTCCTCCTTACAGTTATGACCCAGGCCCAAGACAGCCTTGAAATGAGACATGCATAGAGCTCTGAGCTTCTCTCCCATAACAAACCTCCCCTCAGGATTATTGTCATGCTGTCCTTGAGTACCTGTGCTAATGGAGGTCTTCTTTAGGTCTGAAGTCTCCATCTTCAGGACAGCATCATGGATGCCACTGCTATGCTCTCTTCTGAAGGGTCTCTGCTTTCTTTTTACAGGCTTTCAACCACTCATGATATCTTTTATTACTTTGCAGAAGCGCCATCACAGATTCTCCCATCCTGGCACACTGCGCCTTCCTTGTGATCCCAAGGACAACTATTTCAACTGGAGGAGCTACAGACATGAGATCTAGTGTCGCCACATGTCAAACCCCAAGTCCCCAGAAAAAAAGGGAGGGTTAGGGCAGCCACGCTCTAACTGTCCCCAGGAACACATGACCACAGGTGAATCTGACCCATCTGCAGATTGCTGCTTGCAGCATTCCGCAACATTTCCACCATTAACGATCCCCTCCCCCACAATCCTGGGGAGCAAAGCCAGGGCCTTCGGCACTGCAGACAAGCACTTGACCACTGAGCTACATCTCCAACAGCAAAGGTGGGTTCTTCATGTTTGCTATATGATTGACATGTTCAGAATGTGTCATTTCACCAAGCTTCATTATATTTCCTTATTTCCCCAGTTTCCTAGCGACTATAGATACAATTTACAGTCAAAGCTTCTAAGCTTTGGCTTTACGAGAGTACAGTTTGTGTCACTGCAATTTCATTAAAGAAATGAAAGCAGGTAAGGTTCTTAGAAACCCAGTGCTTCAGTCTGAGTCGCAAGGTGGTTTAATGAGGATGTATTCAGCTTTGTCCTGGTTCTTGGCAAAGAGTTTCAAACACCCTTGAAATTTCCTGAGGGTTAGGAGTGCCTTTGTTCTGTGCCTGAGGTGACTCATCGTGGTCCTTGGACAGGTTCAGGAAGAGAGCTGGTCACCAGAAAGATCACATGATTTAGATGACTGGGGTTGGAGCCAGCTCCACCCCCAGTGGAAAGGAAGGAAAGGAGTCTGGATATTGAATTCAATGATACAATAACAAGTTAATAGTTCAATCAGTCATGTCCAAAGAAAACTTTGACCACTGGCTCAAGGAGCTTCCCTGTTGGTGAAAATGCTGATGTGTAAACAAGGTAGTGTGCTCTGATCCCTCAGGGAAAGGACATGGAGGGAGACTCTCTCGCGCGCGCGCACACCCCCCCCCCCCCCCCCCCCACACACACACACGCACAGAGTTCCTTTTAGTAAGTGAGGTATTAAGTAGAATTTCTGGTAGTATGGTAAAACTACAGACCATATGGCCTACATGAATAAGGTAAGGCTTTTTATAGTAAACAAAGCTTTGATATTCCCAGAAAACTTTGAGTTCTCATCTGGGAAGAGAAAGACTTAAAGGTCACACGCACTCAGTTGACAAGCAGGGCTCCCTGCTGTTACAACATTCATATTTGGAATTAGCTCCACGTAAAAGTAATATGTCTCTACACAGGCAATCTGCACAGCAAGTGTTATTACCTGTCCTGGAATTCCTGACTTTCAGCTGCCTAGTGACTCCAACCAGATTCCAGAATGAGAAGCTCCTTGATCTTCTCGTGTCTCCTTAATTTTCTCTTTCAGTCCTGAGTTAATTACAATAGACTAACCACACACTGGTAACCTCCCACTGACCCAGAGATGTGTAGGGATGGGCAGCCTAGATCACATGTTTGTGCTTGGGTGTGTATTTGCTTTTGTGTGCAAGGAGGAAAAAAAAAACATTGAGAGTGAGCACAGCTGCAGGCTCGGACATAAATTCCTTAAATAACTAAGTTCTTAAGTTGTCTTTCAGGGACTGCCTCCAGAGTCCTCTCAGGAGTAGGTGGGAACCAGCTTCATAAAAATGGTTCTGTGCCAAAGTCCAGTCGTCATGGGCAGCACTGGGGTTTGGGGATTTTGAGCTTGTGATATCAGCAGGTCATTGACTGGTCATGGCTCAGGAAGCTGTGTGATGCCTGTTTCTGCTTGTGTCACACAAAGCTGAGACTCTCCCTTAGCACTATCCATTTAGAGAGCAGTTGGTCCCCTCCCCCTTCCTAATGAGGCCCCTCTGCCAGCACATAGGGGCAGCTCTGGCCAGCTTAGCTCCTGGAGTCTCTGTCAGTTAACCATGCAATAAAGATATTTTTCCCCTCATAGCAACACAGTGGCACCAGTACTGGTCTGTATGTCTTGTGCATGCCTGGAGCCCGCAGAGGCTATAAAAGACCACTGGATCCCTGCAGCTTGAGTTACATATAGACAGTGGTCAACCATCACATGAGTACTGGAAATTGAACCCAGGTCCTCTTGAAGAACAGCTAGTACACTTAGCCACTGAGCCATTTTCCCAGTCCCTGCTGTTGTGTCTTCATAGAAGGTTACACTCCCGGGGCTGGAGAGATGGCTCAGTGGTTCTTAGCACCCACATCAGGCAGTTTACAAATTTCTGATGAAACACCAGATCCACATGATCTAATACCTCTGGCCTCCCCAGACACGTGCACACTCGTGTCAGCAAATCTTTGTTTTATAACAGAACCTGCTGATAAGTTTATTAAACCCAGAGGGCTGGGGCAGTAGCTTAGTAAGTGAAGTGCTTGCTTTGTGAACATGAAGGACTGGGTTCAGATCCTCAGCACCAGTGGGAAAAGCCGTTAGCACAGAGTGTGCTTTCGATCCCAGAGCTGGAAGTCACACACAGGAGTCTCACTGTTGAGGAGTCTTGATCACATTCTCCACAGATGAGAAAATTTAAAAGGCAGGGAAATCCTAGACACAGTGGGCAGCAACAAGTTATAAACTTTATTATACAAGTAGAGGTACGTGTGTATGGGTATGCATACAGAGAGAGAGAAAGAGACAGAGAGACAGCGAGAGACAGAGAGACAGAGACAGAGACGATAGAGATAGAGACAGGGAGAGAGGCACACTGAGAAAGATGGCCTATAAGACAGATCCATTTTTCCTCTAGAGGGCTGGAGGTTTTAAGTAGTTTTGGTGGTCTGAGATGCCCTTTCTTTAATTTTGGGTTGACCAGGTTAAACAAAGAAAAGGAAGCTAATAGGCCCACAGCTTCAGGTAAATATTGTCAGGACTCAAGACCTGCATTGAACATATTTGACCAGAAGGGAGGGACCCTGCTGGCTGAAAAAGCATGCCAGGCTTTTGTCTCAAGTCTCAAGTGTGTGAGAAGCCAGAAGGCTGCCATCTTTATTGCTAGCCTCCTGGTCCTTCTCAGTCCGTGACTCCCCCTCTTATGTGCTAGCTCCCAGGCTCTTGTGGTGCCCAAAGCTTCCCAGGCATCCCTTTTCCTAGATACCAGTGCCTGGCATGAGTTTGCCCTGTTCCCACTGCTATACTCCCTCAAGATAGCCCTGCCCATGCCTAGTTTCCTTTCTCTCTGCTCTGGTCTCTACCAGATGCCCCACCCCCTTACTTACAGTAAAACCCCTCCTTCTGATCATGAAGTGCCTTACTGCACTCTTGCTTACAGCTTTCACATACATGCTTACACAGTCACAAGCATTATTTACGTGGACACATCCGAGAGGATTAAGCCTGCAAAATTATTTTTTGGTAAAATCTTAACCCGTCTAAACTGCATAGTTCAGTAGTAGTGAGACCATTCACGTTGTTCTTAGGCAATTACCAGAACCTTTTCATTCTGCAGAACACAAAGTCTATACTGGCTTAACCATAACACCCCCTCGGCCTCCTGTGCTTCAGGAAACCACAAGCCTCTGTGTACTTCTTTAGATACCTTACATAGGGGGAATTGTGCAATGTTGATCTTTTCATGGCTGTCTTATTTTACTAGCTGAACATGCTCATGGTTCACCCATTTTTAAGATACCTTTCATTTTAAGGCTGGATGGTAGTCCACACTGTGCATATGGAGCACATTTGCGTATCTTTCTCTGTTCATTGAGAATCGGTTGCTTTTACTTCTTAGCTATTGAAATTTTATATTTATATTGAAAAATATGCTGCCATGAGACTCAGTTCATATTGCAGATAGAACTGTGAGATAACTAAAGAGATTTGGCAGGTGTGTGTGTGCGTGCGTGTGTGTGCGCGTGCGTGTGTGTGTGTGTGTGTGTGTGTGTGTGTGTGTGTGTGTGTGGTTTGGTGGGAGTGGCACTAAAGTAGCCTAACCTGTCCTTGAATTTTTTGTATAATATTTTCTGTGTAGTAGAAAATATCCTTAAACTCCTGATCCATCTCCCAAGTGCTGGGATTGTAGGTTTTATATGACTACATGCAGTAAAACACCCCTCTCATTTGTTCACACAGTGCTGAGGGTGGGTCCTAGAGACTTAGCACACGCTAGGTGAGCACTGGACCTAAGCCTTAGCACATGCTAGGTGAGCACTGGACTAGAGCCTTAGCACATACTAGGTGAGCACTGGACCTAAGCCTTAGCACACGCTAGGTGAGCACTGGACCTAAGCCTTAGCACATGCTAGGTGAGCACTGGACCTAAGCCTTAGTACATGCTAGGTGAGCACTGGACCTAAGCCTTAGCACATGCTAGGTGAGCACTCTACCATGGTGGACCATTGCCAACTGTGTGTTGCTTTACCTTTAATTTACAGTCATGTGATATGACTAACTGCAACAGGAAACTCGTATCCCATGTCTCATACTCAACCCAGGACGTAGTCTGTTAGATGTGTCAGTGAACTCCATGCCAATTCTCTAGTGGACCTGGGCTATTGTTTTGAAGAGCTTCTTCACTGACTCTGTTGGAGATGCATAAAGTCAGATGGGCTTTCAGGTATGGAGAGCGCTAAGGTTGGCTCTTGACCAGTGCACAGCACAGCCCCTTTCCCCCCACGCACTGTCCACACCTCTGTGTGCTTTTCTTTCAACTTCTCTTACTCACAAAATGTACGCTCATGGCTTAAAGGCACAAGGGTAGAGAGGGAGACACAAGGGAAAGAGCCTGAAAATGGTTCCTTTCCCTTAGGCATTTCTTTAGTTCTCAGAGGTTCTGTGTACATGTGTGCTGGACACGTGCAATTCTTTTCACTTGCCACTTTGTGTGCCATCGAGCTCCTTTTTGGAATTGCTTTAGTCAAGTCACTTGTATGTTACAGAAATAAATCCACCTGATGGTCTACAAATGTGTCTCCCTGAAGATTATCTTCTCAGTCTATTTACTATGTTGCTGCCACAATTACAAATTTGTACATAAATAGATTTAAAAAACAAAAAACATTTTGTCAGGCTGAAGAGATAGTTCAGTGGTTAAGAGCACTGACTGTTCTTCCAGGGGTCCTGAGTTCAATTCCCAGTAACCACATGGTGGCTCACAACCATCTGTAAAAGGACATGATGCCGTCTTCTGGTGTGTCTAAAGACAGCGACAGTATACACATATACATAAAATAAATGAATAAATAAATATTTTTTTTAAAAGTTTGTCTTTTCCTTTAGTTTTATGGTTGTAATGGCCTTTCCTATTCCAAATTAATTCTAAAAGATTCATTTGAACTTCATTTTTTATCATTGTGTATTTATTTATTTATTTTACATGCACGCTTGTGTGTGTGTGTGTGTGTGTGTGTGCAGGTGTGAGTACATGCTCATAGTCATGTGGGAGTGTGTGTGTGTGTGTATGTGTGTGTGCAGGTGTGAGTACATGCTCATAGTCGTGTGGGAGTGTGTGTGTGTGTGTGTGTGTGTGTGTGTGTGCAGGTGTGAGTACATGCTCATAGTCGTGTGGGAGTGTGTGTGTGTGTGTGTGCAGGTGTGAGTACATGCTCATAGTTGTGTGGGAGTGTGTTGTGTGTGTATATGTGTGTGCAGGTGTGAGTACATGCTCATAGTTGTGTGGGAGTGTGTGTGTGTGTATATGTGTGTGCAGGTGTGAGTACATGCTCATAGTCGTGTGGGAGTGTGTGTGTGTGTGTGTGTGTGCAGGTGTGAGTACATGCTCATAGTCGTGTGGGAGTGTGTGTGTGTGTGTGTGTGTGTGCAGGTGTGAGTACATGCTCATAGTCGTGTGGGAGTGTGTGTGTGTGTGTGTGTGTGTGTGCAGGTGTGAGTACATGCTCATAGTCGTGTGGGAGTGTGTGTGTGTGTGTGTGTGCAGGTGTGAGTACATGCTCATAGTTGTGTGGGAGTGAGTGTGTGTGTGTGTGTGTGTGTGTGTGTGTGTGTGTGTGCAGGTATGTGGAGGCCACAGAACAACACTGAGTTTCATTTCTCAGGAGCTGTTCACCTTATTTTTTGAGACAGGAGCTCCCATAGGGACCTGGGGCTTGCCATTGCAAGCATGTTACTAACCATTCCCTCACTTCTATGTTTTCTGCATCTAAAACTTTAATGTCAGAAGGGAGATGGAATGTAGGTTTACCTTTTCCCCAACGAGCTAGAAGTCTCTCTAATTTTACTAAAGGAAGAAACTATCTTTCCTTATCTGATAGTAAATGTCATCTTTATCATTGTGTAGGCTGAGTTATACACTAAATTTAGTCTCCATTAAGGCCTCTTTGCCAAGTATGGACCTTTATAATACCCTTAAAAATGTTTCCTGTATATATGTATGTGGGAAGGGGGGTGTTATATATACATAAACACAGGCGGTTTAAGCAGGCTGCTGTGGACTCTGAGAACTGAAAGCCAGTCCTCTGCACTGAAGTGTAGTTTTGAAGCGTGGCACCAGCTCCTCCAGGACATCGTTACTGCTAGTCCTTCTTAGACAAGGTCTCCCTACACAGCTCAGCATCTCCTCAAACTTTACACTCTCCTGCCTTAACTTTCTGAGTTCTGGAGTTACAGATATATGCCAGATATACTTGCTTAGGATACATATACCTTATTATTTTTAAATATGCTCTAGTTTTTGCCATTTTTTCATAGTTAATCAACTTTCTATTTTTTTCTAGTAGTTTGACTTTCTGTTTGACTCATATAAGTCACAGTGGTGTGAAGGCTTGGCTTTTACTCACCCAGATAGATGCCATGACAGTCCACCTTTCTCTCAAGCCAAGATCACAGGATCCTATAAAAGAATTAAAAAAGTATTAAATGGACAAAGCCATATTGTGATTCAGAGCACAGCATTTTCAGTCCACCTCTTAATGTTTAATCCTGAAAGCAGTCATCAGCAATCAATGAGAAACTTCTCTGGAAGAGGGTGTGTATCTGACATCATGAAACCCATTCCCTGAGCAAGGATTAACTAAACATTTACCAATTTCAAACAGAGTCATTTGGGTCTGGTCAGCTGTCCTCAGTACACCACTTAGACGGAGATAAGTAAGAATCAAAAGGAGAAGGAGAACATTTACTTAAAGTGGCCCACTGGGAAGAGGAGCAAACCAGGAGGTACAGGAATTCCCATGTCTGCCTTCAGGGTACTGACAAGGAACAGGAGACACGCACACACGGTTAAGCTGTACTGGCTGAGGAGACTTCCCTGGAAACTTTCAATCTTTGAATACCACCATCTCAATAGTGTCGTAACCAAAGGAAGGGACTCAGACATCTCCTTTTCCTTTCCCTCCCTCCTGCTTTAGTATAGCTACAAAGAGGTCATGTTGGCTCTGGACCTCTGAGGGCTCCAAGAAAGGAAAAATTATTCCCAGCCTTACAGGAATGGCTTCTGGGAAGTCTCTTTTCACTTCTTATTTAAATCCAGGAGTGTTGCTGTCTACAGTCCCAGCCTGTGAGAGGCTGGGGCAGAAGGATCACCTGGTCTACACAAGGACATCACATTTCAAAATGATAGCAACAAAACCAGAAGAACTGTAAATATCCATTACTGATTTCTTCTAACCCAGAACAGGTTGGCATCACAGGGAAAGGGGGCGGGGAAGAAGTTGTTCCTCACCCCTAAACCGAGACAAGTTCTAGCTGAGTTTGGGCTGATTTCTTGTCTGTACATTTTACGAGATCCAAGCCTGTGATAAATGCCCATGTCTACTCTTTGAGGAGGCCAGGCTCGTCCCAAGTAGGTACAGACAGGAAAAGGGTCACTTCCTTGAATCCAGGCACACTTTCCATAAGTAAACATTACTTAGATGTGCTGGCTTGTCTCCAGGGTTGATTCAGAAATACAAGCTGTTCCCACCCATCCTGTGAACAAAATATTCTAAAACTTAAATAGCAGCTCAGGGGCAAAGGTCAACATGAAATCACATTAATAGTCACTGAAAGTATTTAGCCCTAATTTTTTGCCCATTCTGTGCTCCCTAGTTAAAGGGTCTGACCCTCTATCTGTCTCCAGAGTATACAGTGGGTACAGAATAAGGTTGCTTCTTGTTGCCAGACAGAACAGCAATTTCCACTTTGGTCCTGAATGCAGCCACATTCAGAGCTGAGAAGTTTCATATGTGACTGGATCACGAACGGTCACTTTAACCTCAGCAGTAGATCAATCCATTGATGGTTTTGTAATTTAATGGGCAGTTGGGAAACAATGGAAACGCAAGGGGTAAGACTCCCTAAAGGGAGCAGATCCTGGACAGCATGCCTCAGAAGTCTCTGTTTTCTCCCTGGCACTACCCATCCTAGTCTCCGCTTCTTGGCCACTATGAGGCGGGCATTGTCGTCTGTTACAGACTCCATTACCGTCATGTCCTGCCTCACATAGGGTGATTAGCAATGGAGCCAGCTGACCTGACCCGAAGCAAACTCTCTAAAACCATGTGCTGAAAGACATCTTTCCTCCTTTTAAATTCTTCCTCTCAGCTATTTTGTCACAGACAAAAGCTAGCACATCTCTTAATTCGAGACCTAATTTGAGTCAGGATTTCCTCATGTGTAAAACAGGGAGAAGGCTGTTTCTAGTGCTGGGGGGAAAATAAGATAGATCGTACTGTCAGCAGCATCTTGTGTTTTTACTAGGTGCCAGGTGACAGGAAAAGTGTTAGAAAGTGAGGTCCACAAAGCCAGAGATTTGTGTAATGTTTATCCACTGGTGTATATGAAAAAAAAAATTATTCAATGATTTAAACATAAGCCTCAGAATAACCTAGCTAGTGAAAGAGATAGGATTAACAGTATCTCTATTTTGCACAGGAAGATGCTGGGGGCATGGGAAGCTATAGTGAAATCCCTACCATACAGCTATTGGGTCGAGCCTGCTGAACCTAGGCATCTAGATTCCAAAGGCATAAACCCTTCGTCCCCATGCTCTGTGGCCCCTGACCCAAACTGATAATTATTTGGATCAACATTTGTTGACCCAATATAATGTGGACAGTTCTAAGTATTATATTATTAAACCACCCTTTAAGTTTGTAAAAAGGAAAGAATTACTTCACAGTGCAAGCCAAATGACCTAACAAGAGAGCTTTAAACACATCCTTCCTGAAGGGGATTACAACAGCTACATATTTTCTTGTACTTCCTCCTGCTCGAATTTCTACAGATTTCTCAACACCGACAGATTTGGGGACAGTGGTCTGGTTTTCTTTATATTTTAAAAGTACCTTCTAGGCAGTCTGAAAACTTCTACTTTTAGAAAAACTAGTAACTATTCTTCACAGAACCTTTTAGTCTATTTTTTATGAGGTGTGTGAGGAGTAGAAACTGAAGTTCCTTCAGGGGCAGAAACTCTTCTCTTGAACACACCTCCTGGGGAAGGATTTTTGCCCTGGCTGCTCAACTTTCTATCAGCACAGGACCCAGAACTTCTATGTATGGCCATTTGTAATCACAAACCACATACCTAGATAACTCACCTGCTGACTCAAGAGCCAGGGGAGGTGATTCATGTCTAGTGAATAGAATTCTGTTGTAATCAAAGAAAACGGCATCTTTTAAAGAGAAAACCGAAGTTCCCCAACTCTCCAAGTCCAGTACCCTAATTCATGTTTCTCCTACCTATACAAAGTACAACTAAAATACTCTTAGAGGGGAAAAAGATCTCGTGGAAGCGGCAGGGGAAAAGTTCTCAACACAGAACTCTGAGCAGAGCCTGAGACCTTCCCCTATCCCTTCTTCTTTTAAATGTTTTCAAGACCTTTAAGAATGAGAGGCCCCCTAGACGTGAGCTTGGGCCGCAAGACTACAAGATTGGTAACTTCCTCAGCAAGGCCCTTGGGCTCCCTTATTTGGATAGAATAGGGGAAGGGGCTTGGAGGAAGGAAGGAAAGGGGACAGTGCGGGGACCGAGCTGCCCTCACAGAATTTGGGACCGCGCGGGTCCCCGCTGCTCCGTGGGTGGAGCGGGCGGCCGTGGGAAACTTACCCTGAGGGCGGCGGCAGCGAAGTCCTAGGAGAAGCTCTGCGAAGGTGAGCTCCGGGCTAGCCTGGATGGCTACCCAGACTGCGACCGCACCCTTCCTCAGCCCCTCCTCCTGTTTCTACTCAGGGACCGCCCAGGACCGGCTCGCAAGTGGCTCTTGGATCCCGGATCCTCTGGGCTCCAGCCCGACCCACCCACCACGCCCCCTCGCAAGCCCTCCTCTTACCCTGTCTCCCCCACGCCCTCTTCCACTCTCTCCAAGCCCTTCCGTCCTCCTCCTCCCCCTCCTCCTTCTTTTTTTTTAAATTTCTCACCCTACCCCACCCCGCGCCCTTCAGGGCTTGGGTTATTTTCTATACACCATGGATTCAGAGTTGACAGTCCTCACAGGTATCTACACTAAGTAACGCTTACTAACCTAGAGGTTCTGCGTGCCAGGCACCATTCTAAATTCCACATAATAACCATGCTACAAGACAGATACAGTTGTACTCATTTTATGAGTAAGGAGTCACAGAGGCAAAGGAGGTCGAGTCACACAGAACAGCAGAGCTAGATTTTGAACGCAGGAGTCTGGGAAGTCTCTCTGACAGGCCTGTTGGCTCTAAAGGGAGAATTAGAGCTTAGAGAAGCACCGCGGTGTTTTAGAGCCCTTCGGAACCACAGGTAAGTCAAGGAGGAGAAACATTAAAGTCCACTAGAATGGCCCGTTTTGTGTTTTCTCCCCACAATTAGAGTCATTTGAAAACAGAGAACCTCAATTGAGAAAAGTGACTCCCTAAAATTTGGGTTGTAGGCAAGTCTTTAGGGCGTTGTTTTCTTAGTTAGAGGTTGAAGTGAGAGGGCCCAGGCCATTGTAGGTGGTGCTACCCCTGGGCTGCTGGTCCTGGATGCCTTAAGGCAGTAGACTGATCAAGTCCTGGAGAGCAAGATAGGATTTAGCATTCTTCCCATGGCCTCTGCGTGAACTCTTGCTTTCAGTTCCAGGTTCCCTGGGTTCCTGTCCTGACTTCTTTCAGTGGCAGGGTGTGCTGCAGAAGCATAAACTGAAACAAACTCCTTCCTCCTCAAGTTGCTTTCTGCCACAGTGGTTTTATCCCAGCAATAGAAATTCCAAGACAGTCACATAATATCAGGGCACTTGTGTGTGGAAGAAGTCAGATGGCGTGTTTGTGTGTGTGTACGCGCGCGCGCGCGCGAGTGTGTGTGGGTGTGTGTGTGTGTGTGTGTTCACAGGCACAATGGAATGTGAACTCTGATGTGTAAGTGTTGTGGGTAGCCCCAGCCTCGTGTTTTGATGGTAGTTCCACTTTTCTGGGAGGGGCTGAGGAGGAGTAGTGAATCTTGTGAACCTTCTGTCCAATTGAATTTGTAAAATAAAGACTAGAGCCAGGGATTGAGCAGTAGAAGGGAAGATGGAGAAAGAGGCTTAAAAGGGGAGGAGTCGGAAGGGGAGGAGTCGGAAGGGGAGGAGTTGGAAGGGGAAGTCGACAGGAGAGAGTTGACGGAGGAACCGGAGGTGGAAGGACAACAGAGAACATGGCCTGGAAATATCTCAAGTTGTAAGGGATCTCATAGCTGGGGAACAGAGTAGTGAAGTGGTAAATCTGCCCAATCTAGGCCTCCAGTTTATATCCATGAATATTGAGTTGTGATTTTCTTGACCTGACTTATGTGGGTTGGAGATTTACCACAGCAGTTGAGCTTAGCGGCAGGTGCCTTTACCCGCTGATTCCTGTAGGTGGTCTGGTCAGGTTTGAAAACTTACTAACAAGGCTGACCATGTGGAACAGATAGCTGGTCAGGCACAGGGAAGGTAGTTTAGTTGGTTCTTACAAAACTAAATATACTCTTATTATTCAATCCAGGAACTGCACTTACTGCTGTTAGTCCAAATACCACGGAACCTATGTACTCGCTAACAACAACACATGGATATTTGTACCAGTTTTACTTATAACTGTGGAAATGTGAAAGCAACCAAGATGGCCTTCAAGAGGTGGATGGGCAGGAGACTATGGTACATCATATATTGGAATTTTATTTAAGGCCCCAAATAGGTGAACAATCAAGCCACAATGGACCTGAAATGTATATGGTTAAGTGAAGGAGCTAGATTAAAAAGGATATGGCTCCTACTCTGTGACATTCTAGAAAAGACAAAACTATGAAGATTTAAAGAAGACTAATGGTTGCTAAGAGTTGTGGAGGAGGAAGGTGTGAGCAGGCAGAACGGAGAAATTTTAAAGCAGTAAAATCACGCAGTATGACTCTATCAATAGATAACTGACATTATACACTCGTCGAAACATGGACTACATGGTGCCAAGACTAAACCTTAAGAAAACTGGATTCTGGAGAGAATAAGTTAATACTGATGTGAAATATGCCACTTTGGTGGGGTCTGTTGATAATGGAAGGTATCGTACATGTGGGAAGAAGGGATGCATGTGAGATCTGCAGTCCTTGCCCTTGTCTCTGCCAGATGAGGAATCTGAAACTCACCTATGATGGTTGAAATTGATTGTCAGTTTGATGGGATCTAGATTAGTCACCAGAGAAACAAACTCTAGGCATATCTTTGAAAGGATATTTAGATCAGGTTAGCTGAAGCATGGCAATCCTCCTTAAATGGAGAGCAGCACCATCCCATGCTACAAGATTGAATAAAAAGCCAGCTGCGCAGGAGTGGGAACTCCCTTCTGCTGCAGGACTGAAGACTTAACAGAGTCAAACTAAACTGAGAGGCACATTGTCTTCTTATTGGGTGACTTCATTTAAACTATTTACATATGTATATATGTATATTCTAGGATCTTCCTTCCTTCCTTCCTCCCTTCCTCTCTCTCTCTTTTTGTAGTGGCTGTGCAGTGGTGGCTGCACACACAATTAGCAATAGCTCTTCATATGAGTGTTTAAATAAGGTTTTCAGTGTTGGCTATCCTCCCTGTGAATCCTGTGAGCTACAGTTAAAACCAGCCTGACATGTAACAGCAGTATGAATGTCATGAGAGCAATCAACCTCTTCTTTTTAAATTGAATTTGAAACCGGCTCACAGGATGGAACCCATGTTATCAGGGCCAAAATTGTGTGGCTACACGAGTCATAGAAGGGAACCTAATGTAGTATTCTGTCTGCTAAGGAGACACAGTATTAAACCAGTTCCTTAAGATTTAATGTTATACCTTGTCTTAGTTTTCTGTTGCTATGATAAGATACCATGGCTAAAGCAACTTGTGTTTATTTGGAACTTATAGTTTCATAGGGTTAAAATTAGGCCTATTATGGTGGGAATCATGGCAGTAGGCAGGCAGGCAGGCAGGTATGATGCTGGGGCAGCAACCAAGAGCTCACATCTTGAGATACAACCATGAGGCAGAGAGAACACTGGAAATGGGTCTTTTGAAACCTCAAAGCCTTTCCCCAGTGACACATCCTCCAATAAGGCCATACCACTTAATCCTTCCCAAACATTTCCACCAGCTGAGGACCAGGTATTCAAACACATGAATATTCCCTCCCCTCCCTTGGCCATGTTGAGACAGCAATGGTTCCATGCTTTTCCCAGTCCAGGAAAATGCCTGGGGACCATGACATTCAGTTACAGTTTGCTTTTATCCCCCGCTCTCTCTTTCTCTCTCTCCTTTTTATTTTGTCTGTCTTCCTTTCTTTCTTTCTCTCTTTCTCTTTCTTTCTTTCTTTCTTTCTCTCTTTCTTCCTTTCTTTCTCTCCTTCTTTCTTTCTGTAGTGGCCTAGGTAGGCCATTCTCAAAATATCACGTACTCATAGGTTAGTGCCTTTCTCAATCTCATTAGAGAAACTTCTTGGTGTAATGGATCTTGATCAACACGAAGACTCGTTTAGTAAAGATACAGAGAAGCAGATGCTGTGGAGTGCTCAGTACTGTGTTGGGAACTGATATCATACCCTCTCCTCTCAAGGCTCAGGGGTCATTGCAGAGAAGGGAGCCAGAGAGTGCAGAAGCCAGAGGTGGTGGGTAAGAACAATGAGAGAGTGCCTGAATACAAGGCAGCTGCACGTATGCATCCATAGCAGTTATGACAGCATGCACGAGACCTGTGTTAGCTCACATGAGGCAAAATTCCAGCATAGAAAGGAAAAATAGGCAAGTTTCACTTCTAGCTGAGGAGCTTGTGGTAGCTGATAGCTTCTTGGAAAGAGGGAGTGCGTTTTCTTAAAGAATCTGCTCCATACTACATTGAGAACATATGGCAGAACAAAATGGATTTGATGGATATAAAAAACAAAACCATCACAAAGTTGGGTGGGTATGGAATGAGGGTGGGGTGGATCTGTTTGGATAGGGGAGGTAAATGTGATCAAAATACCACGTAGGAAATTCTCAAAGAATTAATACAAGCTATTTTAAACTATAAGCGAAACCTAAATAGATAAGAATTGAATGCGGTGAGTTAAAAACAAAGGAAACACATATTCATAGTAGTTTTGGGACTGCAGCAGTTGCTGGTGAATAGGGGAATCCCTGGTTTTATCCCTAACACTGGAAATAAGAAGGTATTCTAAAGAAATCACTTACTAATGTTACTGTGCTCTTGGGGTTACCTGTGCTGAATGCATGTGTGTGGTGAAAATATTGCATAAAATCGTGCTTGCATGGATAATGGTGGTAGGATGGAGTGTTTACTAACAAAAGCCATAAATGCTGTATGTAAGATTTCCAGTGGCTCTGAGAGCCAGGTGTTAACAGCAATGGCAAATTTAAAATAGACACTTGTTTCAGCTCAGGTGTTTGTGCTTGATGTTAAAATAAAAACAAACTGTAACTTAATGTCATGGTCCCCAGGCATCATGAAGTCCCTGAGGACTAGGAAAAACATGGAACCATTGCTGTTTCCACACGGCAAAGGGAGGGGAGGGAATATTCAGAACCGATACAAACAGAAACTTTGGAAGAGAGACTGTCCAACAGGGCCTGTGGCCAAGAAGGAAACCACAAGACAGGAGGGAATAGCAGGGACTGACCACTTGAGGCTCCTCTCAATTCAGTGGCTCCACATGGCCAATCACAGCTGAAGAAGCCAGTACACTGGGTGCCTGTCAGTTTCCAGGACCTACTGGTACCAAGCATTGTTTCAGTTCTTTTTTTTTTAAACATTTCTCAGTGGGAGGTTGAGGGTATATCTTACATCTGGTTTTGAACAACTTTTGGAAATTGTCCCAGAGGCTGGACCCTAATAAACTTTTATCATGTGTTGACTAGTCCTAGAACCTGATTGCTTTAAATCAAAACAGACCTAAGGATGAAACTTCTGCCAGCCTTTGAAGAAAGGCTTGCAGCATGGTTCTGTCGGATTACGTAAACTGAGTGATGAGACTCTTTCAGCAGAAGCACCCAATCAGGGTAATAGGAACCTGAGGCCAAGAATAAGCTACTCACGGACTGCTTTTTAAGGCTTTGAAATTCGGGTATTCGTTTGAAATATTAAAAGAAAATTATCAAGGGCACTTGCCTCAGAATTGTTTATAGGATAAAGTAGAAATTGTAACGGGGACATGGTACTTGGTTGTTTGCCAGACATACTCAGTCCATCATTTGACATTGTCCCTAGACTGTGACAAGGCTATTAACCCAATGCACTATTCTGATGGGCTTTTGTCAGAGCTCTCTCCAGCTCATTTGGGGAAAGTATCTATAATAGACATTCATTCTGGTATCCTGATATTAAGTAGAGACATACAAATCTCTATTGTGGACTTCCCATGATCTGTAAGACCCTCAATTTCATGTGGCTGAACGTAGTAACATAGGCTAGCTATTACATCCTCCCTCAGTTTTCAATTTTAAAAGCCCCCATGAGACATTGTAAATTCTAAATAGAGATGAAGATTCTGCCGCTCAAAATTCCTAAATTTTATGGCCATGAAACTTGAAATCTCAGAAGCATTTTTTGTAGCCAATCTTAAAAGTTTAGAAACTGGTTTTTGTAACTGTTCCATCATGTGCTCTAGAGAAATGCAGCCCAAGGCTGAGCGCTGTCAGGTACGGGGTAACAATATGGGAGTAGGACTTGAAGAGCGTTTGAAGATCGCAGTAGGGAATTTAGGGGCTTGGATAAGGACAGTGTCTCTTCTCCAGCTTTTATGAAAGTGTGCTGAGTTTTCAGATCTTGCTGAGTTTGTAAATGTGCCAACTGAGCCATGCTGGGCACTGTCCTTGGCAGTGTTTCATATTATCAGAGGGTAAAGGCACACAAATGCACAGGCTTGCAGAATGCCTAAATTGCTTGGGCTCAGTCCTATTCTGTCTCGGCCATTGTGTCCTTCACAAGCCAATAAACGCATTTGGAGATCTGATCATCTGGGTGGCGTTTGAGACACTTAGCCATCCTTTGCTTTTGCAACAAAGAAAGACACAGTCCTGCTCACAGTGTATCAGGGATCTTGGGGAGGGTTGATGACAACATTTGTCCTACTGTGCTCACACGGGAATTACATTATTTATTTCTCTTTGTTCTGACCACAAAAGCAAGGCTAGATCCGAGACTATGAATTTATTCAGCATCTGGCTCTTAGCAGAGTTAGTATGTTTCAGATTCAAAAGTAGTTTTTCTCTTTTTTTAAGAAAGCCTCAGGTTGAGGAATGCTGTGCCAGCTCAGTGCAGTGTCTATGCTCATGAGATGAATAATGAAAAAGGAACAGAGTCAAGCAAACAGAGGACAACCAGGCCGTCATTTATTATTGATACAAATTTATATAGTGGCATATGCTATTGGAGAAATCAGAAATTCGTAACACACAAATTCATACTGGAAATACAAAAAAAAAAAAAATCATTGAGGGTCAAGAACACAGGTTGACAGCACCACAAATGTTTTCCTCAGTCTGAGCAGGGGATAACCAGGAATAACAAAGGAGACGGAGGAAAATACAGGAGACTGAGAACGCTCATTGTCAAGATTGTGCAAACACTTTCCCACACAATTTCCCACGCAGCAATAGGAACCTGCATTGGTTTTCCAAAGAGCTTGGTACAATAAAGGGGCAGGCAAGGCAGAAAAACGGTGCAAACAATTCTGACCTTCACAGCCAGCACCTGGCGGCAAGGAGGAACCCTACTGAGGGGTTTTTCTGTTCTTCTCACCTGAAGGTAAGATCTAAAAGGTTAGTAAAAACACACACAAGGCATTAGTGAAGAAGTAAGAAACAGCTGAAAGCAAAGCTTTCGCTGAAGTAGAATCCACATTAGTCATCAAATTATCCAATCCCAAAGGTGAAGTACAGCACGTAAATTAGAACGATTAGACGTCACTCAAAAGGCACATCTCATCTCTACATTTCTTAACGCTTCCTTCATCCACAAGAGAAGGCTGGCTTCTAATAAAGTGGCTGTAGGGGCGAGGCTGGGAGGCAGGGCTATTTCAGGGGCTGTTCTGTCATCAAGAATTCACCACGACCAGGTCCACACAGGCTCATGTCATTCACTGCCCACCTTGTACACAAAGGATTCATCCTCCCTTCCCACGCAAGGCTCTGCCGCCTCTTCACAAGTATGTGCCCCACTGGGTGTAAAGGAAGGTGTGTGTGGAGCCCATTGAAAGTCCCCACTCTAATGTGTGAACATCCTGGCAGGTGTGACCAGGAATGGGCCAATGAGAAGCTGCTCTACAGATGATTGGCTCCCTGTCTATGCTCTAGCCTCCTTGGTTGTCCTGGAGATTCAGGGTGTAGTTCATCAGCTTTGCTGCATGAGATGGGTATCGATTCCAGATTCTTGAAGCGATTCCAGAATTTCTACCCTGAATTATGCAAGCTGGTCTGAAGTAGCACCTGACCAGCCGGGAATTTCTGGGCTCAACTAACCTCTCCTGCCCGGAACACACTGCATTACTCTCGAAATGTGAATTCAGCTTTCTCCCAAATCTCTTGTTCTGGAAGCCAATATGCAGCTCATGCATTTTTGCAACCATTCTGATCCTGATTCCTCAGAAACACCACCAGCCATACTCACCTAAACGTGTGCTTTATTTTCTCTCTCTTGGTTGAAAGAGTATTTCAGAATCCGGATACAACAGCGACCATTTATACACGCCCTGTAATACTGCCAGCATCCATCTCTCCTCTTCCTCAGTTTACTCCCTATCATTCACTCAGCACGCCGTCCATTCATTCACGCAACAAACATTTCTGGCATGCTTGTAATGTGCAAGGCACTACTGAAGAACGAAGAGCTGTGGCTCACGCAAGCTCTGCTCGCGAGCTTGGGGATCTGCAGAGTTCCCTGTAAAATTTTCATAGTTCGTTCTTTCTAGATTTTAGTAGGAGTCTGGAATGTTCTCAAAGAGTTTTGGTCATTTCCATACAGATACTACACAACTCGGATGCTCTGTGATTGACTCACTGATAGGATGGATGTGCCGTGCACCGGAACAGCATTCGATTCTGGCTAATGGAATTGTGCCTCTGGTGAAAAACACAATGTGCACGCTTCAGGTTTTACCAATAAAATAGAAAGAAAACAAAAGCAAGTTGTGTGCACGCAACTCACAGAATATTCAAGTCGATATTTGAACACTATGCTATGTAAAAGCCACATGTATGTGCGTTGTCATGTACTGATGTGGGAGAAATTAAGTGCCTGAGCTACCAGAAAAGAACCCCAGAGAGAAGTTCCCGGACCATTGCACCAGGGACAGTGCCTCTGTCTGCTGTGTGACACGCAGCAGACAAGCCCCATATATATGGATCAACTCTGGTTTCATTCCAACCTCCAGAAAATTCACTTACTCAAATGATTTGCTTTCCAACAAACACTAACAAAATGAAAAACCTCAAACACATGAGCTCCCATTGCATTGATGAACCACAGAAAGCCTGGGGAAGTGGGGCTGAGATTTAAAAGTATTTCTGGCACGTAGAGGCTGTGGTACTCTGAAGTGCTCTTCATCACCCTGGCTGGAGCCCTCCCCTTTAAGTACACATAGACAAACACAAGTCTAGAGCGTGTTGAGATCCCCATTCAAAAAGGTCTCTAGAAAAGCCAAGTGTACTTAAAGGCCTCTAAGTTGTGCTGATCAGAATTGTTAATGGAATCTGTGTGTCAGCATTCTGTGTTCTGTGTCTACAAGTCCAGAAAAGCCCACACAGAAGAACGCTGGGGCAGAGGAAGAAACTAAAGGCTTTGTATGTGCAGATATCTGCTGCCCACGGAGCCCAGCTTTCTTGATTCAATCAGTGAAGCTTACTGGATGGTGTCTGTCCTAATTCTGAAACACTTCTGCAGTCAGCCTTACAGAGTCGCTTTGTGTGACCACTGAGGCTGTTACAGGAACCTGTAGGCAAACCCCTCCCCCGGACACTCTGGGAGGGGCGTGTCTCAGTGGTTCTATTTCATGAGGTAGCTCAGTTGTGACTTGATGCATGTGATGTGTGCTGTCTGCCACTCAAAGCTCGTTTTCCCTTTTTTTTTTTTTAATTTGAAAGATTATAAAAATACCAGTATTTCTCCTCGTTTTTATAAAAAGGATTTTAGAAAAATGAAAATACACCTCAGGTCTTCTCATTAAACTTCCGTCCCATCCTGTAAATTGTTGTGGACTCTGACCTCCAGATTCCGTTCTTTTACTTTAGCACCTTTGAACATATAATACCCCTCACTGTCACTCAGTATGTTGACATTGCGCACGGTACAGTACTGTCTGTTGGCATTCTTCTCCACCTTGTCTGTGTTTCTCTTGGCTACATCCACCTTGGTATTCAGGGGGTATTCCTCCAGAGTGTCCTCTGGAGGCTGTTTCTTCTTTTGCTTCTGGCATTTCCTAGTGATGAGACAGGCCACCAGGAACAGCAACAGAAGAAGCATGATGGCGGCCAGGGCACTGCCAATGGAGGCTCCGGTCTGCGACAGGGAAGCAGCTACAATGGGCTCCTGCCTCTCCAGGTTCAGGGACTTCATGTTGGTGCCGTTCTTGACTTGGTCTCCTTCGTTGTCATAGATGAGGGAGTCATCAAGAGACAACCAGCCACTGGGGTCCACCAGGTCCCTTCGGTGGCGCCTCAGAGAGGCCGTGAGAGAGCGCTGGACCCGAGGCCTTGAGATGCTGTCAGGGCCGATGATATAGATCACCTGGAGATACCACTGGTGTCCTGCTTCCACCTGCAGGACAAGAGAGACAAAGACAAGACACAGGTTATCCAGAGGTCGTTTCAGAAGAAAGGAAATGGAAAGACATCGGCTACGGTAAGACTGGACTGAGAAATGGTCTTAAAGTGTTAAAACGGAATGTTCTAGGTCCTAAGATAGAGGGGACTGACGGAATGAATAGAGGGATTGTGTTTCAGTTCCAGATTAAGGTGATCTTACGTATACACATTCTTTTCTATTTCCTCACTCATGTAGAATAGCCTACTAATTTATTTCATGGTCTCTCTAGCTAAATGAATGCTTATGAGTTGCTGGTCTTTATTAATAGCAGTGAAATAATACTGTTAGCTATCACATTTATTCTCCATGCCCTTTAATTGCTCCTTATGCTAGCTTACCACTTACTGATGACGTACAGTTAAAATGGAGTCATGCAACAAATTTTCACTAAACGATTCTGAGCATAATTAATATACAGATTCCTGACCAGAATTTGCTGAACTTGAACAGTTCCTGGATCACTCCCAAGAGGAGGACCATAGAGCTTTTGACTGCCTCCTCATCCGGCCGTCTGGCAATGCCCCGTGGCTTTGAAATAACTTCAAATGGTTAGTGGTAGTCCTGAAACCCAAGGACATGGACAGCTATTTGGAGATAGAATAATTCGAAATTTGGCCTTGTTGTTTCATGTTTGTTGCTAGAACTTAGGGTGTTTCCCCCCATCTGGTGCTGGTCAGTTGTGTCTCTAACTTGAGCATTGTACTTATGGCTTTGTTTAGTGTTTTTCCAATGCCTATAAAATCAGCTGGTTCAGCAGACAGCCCCAAAGGTAGCAATTTAAAAAGAACACAGGAAAAAAATCAGAGAAGCCCATGTACCGATGGACAATGACAGATGCTCAGATGCAAATCCAAGAGTTTCATCCCTGCTTTGGTCTACTGAGGCTAGGGAACACTTGTGAGTGAACGATAGGTTTAATAACAATGCAAAAGGACTCCTGGAAGAAGGTTATCAAAAGAAACAGTCACCTTATAGAGGGCATCTACTTTGAGGGTAAAGCCATCCACGCCAGGCATGCTGCTGACCACCTGGAAATCGGGCAACTCGGAAGCAAAGTGGGCCTCAAAAGGCACATCGTGGAAGTGCTTGTCAGTGGCCTCTGGCTGGCTGCGGTCCTAGGAGTAAAAAGAGCAACAGAGAAGACATTTGAAAGTAATACTGAGAAGAGGGGGATGTTCTCCCTCCTTCTGTGGGTTGAGTGAGGAGAATGTGTACTGAGCACGGTTTCTCTCCAAGTCAGTGCTGCCTCTGGACACCACGAAAGGAGGATTCTGGAAGGTTCTGTCTAATCTGATTCTCACAGACCACTGCTTAGTCAGCGTGTGTGTGTGTGTGTGTGTGTGCGCACATGCACGTACACACGTGTGTGATATTTTGATGTTATTAGTCATCTACAAAGCCCTTGACACGAGTCTTGTGGATGAATTCATTTTGCTTGTTCAAAGGTTGGACATATGCAGCCGACCACCGGTTCTCAAGCTACTTAGACTTAGGGCTCTTTCCACAGTTAAAATCCAAACATCTCAAAGAACTTCTATTTCTGTGATTTTCATCTATGAACATTTACTATGTTAATAGTTAAACCTGAACAATTCAATAAAATACCCCTGTATTAATTCATTATAAATTTACAATGAAAAGTTAATTACATGCTGACCTAAATAAGGTAATTTTTAGTGAAAAATACTCACATTTATCTTTTCCCCAAAGAGGTTTGTTTTTTTTTGAGATTCTGCTAAGTGCTTTTGTATACAGTCAGTTGTTTTGTGCTAGTTTAAAATTTAAATACTTAAAAGTATGCTATTTTAGCTGATATATGAAGAAAACCTAGCCTCAAACACAGCTATACAGTTGGAATTTTTATAATTTTATATGAAAAATATAGCATAAAAACTTTAAAAATATTTATTATTTTATATAAAATTATATTTTATAATTTTAATATATTATTATAAAATAATAATTATACTGTGTTGATTATTATATTGTATTATATACTTATATATAATACTTAATTATTATATATTATTTTTATATAAAATATAATATAAAAGCTATATATTTATAACTTTTCTAGGTAATTGAGGATATATGACATATATGCACCTATATGTGTATATATATTTACATATATAGTACACCTATACATATATATTAGATAGATAGACAGACGGCGATAGATAAACTATACAGTTGTGTGTTGTATGGACATGCTAGTGTGGGCGTGTGTACTCGTGTGTGGATTCCTAACATTGATATTGGGTATGTTCCTCAATCACTTCTTCACCCTAATTTTGAGATGAGTTTTTCACCAAAACTGGAGCACCCTGACTGGATGGCCAGTGAGTTACAGATATGCTCTTGTCTCTGTCCCTTCTGTGCTGGTATTATAGCTACCCACTCTTTATGTTGGTTATGAGGCTCAAACTCAGTCCCTCATACTCGAATGGCAAACACTTTACTGACTGAGCTGTACTCTCTCCTTCCCCTGGATATTCTTCAAAACTTGGTGATATTTCTTCCTCCTCCTCCTCCTCCCCCTCCTCTTCTCTCCTCCTCTTCTTCCTCCTCTTCTTCCTCTTCTGTCCTCCTCCTCTTCTGTCCTCCTCCTCCTCATTTTCCTCCTTCTTTGATAGTGTGTGTGTGTGTGTGTGTGTGTGTGTGTGTGTGTGTGTGTGTGTATGCACACAATTGAGTGCTTGAGGAGAGGACCTGTGCCAGAAGAGGGCATTAGATTCCCTAGGGGTTGTGAGCGTCCTGATGTGGGTACTGGGAACTAAGCTGAGTCTTCTGCAAGAGTCATACATGCTCTTAACCACTGAGCCATCTCTCCAGCCCCCAAGGACAATGTAGAATCTGAATTCTACTACTAAACTTTCTGGTGAGACTATGTGTGTGAAAAGGCCAGGATGCCATTGTATTAGGAGAGCAATTTTAACAGCGTGGACGCTTGGAAGGAGGGTAAATGCAACTCAGTACCTTTGAACCAACTTGAAGAAACACTGGCTTAGAGTTTCCTCTTTCTGGAATATCAACAACAGCATACCTTACCACCCACCATAACCAGTAAACTGGAAATGTTGTAGCTAACTGGCCAGAGAAAGAACAATACAAACAAACATAAAGGAAAAAGAAACTGTTTGCATCAGGATTCACAGCCAAGACAGTGTCTCACTGGCTGCTCCTCAGCTTCAGCATAGGAAGAGCATACCAGCAGCAGGAATCTGTGCTTCAGGTGTTTATTAGGCTGAATGCATCCGTACTGTGGCCCTTCGTTGTAGATCGTCCCCGTAGGATCAAAGAAAGGCACATAGCCATCCTTGCCGGTACAAAGATAGACTTTCTCCAGCTGCAGTTTGTAAGCTGAATGAAGGTTTTGTTCTGGATTCCAAAGGACTCGGCCATAAAGGATCTGACCTGGAAAGATTGAAAAGTATAGGCTAGATTGGACTTAGAGGTTAAAGAGAAAGACGTGTCAAAGGCAGAGAGGACTTAACACACTTCCTCAGAGTGAAAAGTGCCTTTTTTGTGAAGAGCTCTGACTCCACGTGCCCCTGAAATACCCGTTTCATCATTTATTGCTCCTCTAATTCATTAATATTCCGGAAGAATTTATGACATGGCAACCACTCAGCTCTGCACGAGAGATACAGAGGTGAGTGACATGCAAATGAGGGGACAGAAATGAGAGCAAAGAGATTAATAATGTTTATTGATAACATTTATCAAATTCAGCAATTGCCACACACTATACTAAATTTTTCTCACGCGGTAAAAGGCATGGGGTGCTTATAGCCTTCTAGCTGAGGAGACTGAGGCACCAGGTGGCTGAGTGAGTTGTCAAAAGTCACCACAATTGCAAGTGGTGAAGGTAGGATTGAGACTGGGGGTACTTGGCCTTGGCGACTCACTCTGATAGCATGTACAAGACTGAATGTCACCTACCATGACAGAGGAAAGGGCTTGGGGTTAAAGGGGTGCAGGGCTATCATAGAATCTGCTTTGGGAGAGATGTAGAGGGGTTTGAGGAGGTGATCTTTGAGCTGTCTCCTGAAACATGAGCAAACATTTATCAGAACATTTTGGGGAGGGAGACTGGACAGAATATTCTAAGCAAAACAAAGTCCATGTAAAAGTGCTAAGCACTGGGTTGGTGTGGATCCTAGTGTGGAAACTTTCTTTTAAGGTATCTCATATGGTCTCAAGTTCCTTATAATTTTTTCTTATTTAATTCTTATTCACATTATTTAATTCTTCCAAGAGCCCAAAAGATAGGCCTGTCATTGTTCCCTACAGTGACTTATGCCAGGGAGGTTCACAGTGACAGAAATACAGCTGAGAGGCAACAGGGGTAATACTGAGAGCTCTCCAGGGAGTTCCGAGGTAACTTACCCAACTCACACACCGTGTTCTGATGTCAACAAGAATTGCATTAGAAATGCCAGTTCTCTTACCACCCACACCAGTGCTTTCCCATGATGCAACACTGCCAGTCACCAGAGCACTGGGACTGTGATATCATCTATAAATTGAAGGAAGAAAGTGGGTCTTTTCCTCACTTCTACCTTGCCTGCCCTGAAATGGAGGCGGGGAGATATTTCCTGAAGAGCTAGCTGACTGAGGTACGGGTAAAGATATGCATCTAGCCCCGGGACTCATGCAGAGTCCCTCACTATCCAGCAGAGCCACTGACTGCAGCCGGAGGAAGCAACTCACCTTTGGAAAAGGCTCCTTTGTAATCCATCTCTGCCAGTGACATATCAGACGTGGTGGGATCCATCAAGAATACCTTCTCGTTATTGCAGAGCTGAAACTCAGTATTGAGTGAGTATACAACTGGCACAGGCCTGTTGGTCTGCTGGAATGCAATGGGTATCAGAAACCTAGATGGGGGGAATGAGAGCCACTTTAGGGCAGGGTCAACCTCCCATGGGCATTTGAGTTGTCCTCTTTGTCTGGCCCTCTTGGCAGTGCAGGAAGCTTTGCTGTGGGGGCTGACCATTTACTGAATGTCTTCATGAGGATAATCTGCTCCTTTACTCGTTTTTAATTTTTGAGACAGAGTCTCATGTAGTTGAGGACAGTTTTGATATTTCCCTCCTCTTTCCTTTCAGGTGCTAGAGTAACACCCATGCACCCCACCACCCCACCACAGTCAGTTTCTACAGTGCTGAGATTGCTCCAACACTCTGCCAACTGAACCATATCCCTAGCCTAGCCTAGGCTTATCAGGATAATTTAGTCCTTAGAACTCATTGGTACCATTTGCAATTTTTTTGCCCTCAAAATGTGTGTGTCTCTCTGTGTGTATGTGTATGATAAGTGTAGGGTGAATGCATGCATGTGTGTGGGGCATGTGTCTATGTATCCACATGTAGAGGCCAGAGGTTGATGTTAGTTGCTTTCCAACTCTCTGTTGTATAGAAAATATATTGTATGAAAAAAGATTAATTAAAGAAAAGATAGAGGGGTGATAGGAGAAAGGACTCAGTATGGACTACTCTGGAGTGCACACATGCACAGGTGCATACATGAATATGTGCATATACACACATACACATATATACAAACAAATAATAATAAAAACCAGGGAGAGACTGAAAACATGGAAAGCCATTCGAAAACGACATGAAGCACCATCATAAAACAAACCAGGGAGTCTAAGAAAAACCACCTTGTTAGAAGGTCACTTGGGTAGGAAGAAAGGAGAGCTTATGTAGAGAGCACTGCCAGTGTCTGGACAGGGCCAGTCAGTGGACAGAGTGACACATGCCTTTAACCCAGGACTTGGGAGGATGAAAGCATGAAGACTGGATTCATGTCCAGCCTGGGCTATATAAGAAGGTCAAGCCCAGTCTGGGCCACCCAGAAAGACTCCTCAAAAACAAACCAAAAGAACACCATACCCCCAATAAAATAAATAAAAAATAAAAACAACCCCCCCAAAGTATTAGGAATATTCTGTTTCTTAAGGCTGGGGCTAAATACACATAAGTTACGTACAAATTTCCTGGAATAGCTAAAGGATGTCATAACTAAACTTCTTTTAGTGAAGAATAAAATTTCTTAGTATGTCCCAACAGATGACATGCCTGTGTCCTTTGTATCTTCCTGTCACTATCTCTCCTCTATGTGGCTAACGTGGATACTCTGAAGCGCTATTCCAGTTATGGCACTTAACATCCAGACAGATAAGCCATGTAAATCTTTCCCTTCCTGTGCCCTGACTGCCTCACCTTCCTAAAGGCAGCCGCCTGCTTTCTACTATGGACAAGCACCCTGGATTCCATTTTCAAACACCTCACTCATCATCTCCTGTATTTTTAGCATCTCCCATCTCTTATCACACCATTAATTCTTCAACCCATAGCAGACATTTCCTGAACACTCTTCCCACAGCGTCAAGGATCTGGGACACTTTTACACAGCCATAGTACACAGAGATGTCCACACATCACCTGGGAAAACAGCCTGTCAATTTTTTAATTTCAATACACACCCACCATATGATCCAGCTGTCTTACTCCTAGGTATTTACAGAAGAAAACACAAAACATGTGTTCACATAAGGCTTGCACATACATATTCAAGGCAGATTTATTTAAAAATAGTTCCAAGTTGGAAAGAAACCCAACTGCCCATCAAATGATAAACTGATAAATTGCTATTTCCATACCATGTAATACAACTCAGCAATAATAGAAAGAAACTACTTACACAGTAATGCAGAAAATCAAGTAAGCTTGCCAAGTGAGATGATCCAGAAAAAAAATAACTGAGATTGTATGATGACACTTACATAAGGTTCTAGGAAATTCAATCTCCTGGTAATAGACAGCAGATGGAGGGACACCCAGAGAAGGGGAGAGATGGAGGTGTGAGGAGACTTTTGGAGGAACTGGCTGTTTATTGTCTTGATTGCAGTGATATTTCACAAGTACACACATATGCACATATGTCAATATGGATTAAATGCATGTCATATGTTCACATCTGTAGTTTGCTTACCATCAATAATGCAGCCATTTAAAGATGACTCAGCCTGCTTGCCCAGCTGTGCTTTGCTGTACTTACGGCCCTCTGCTTACTTCCTCTGCTCCCTCAGACCTCAGTGTTCCTCTCATTTCTAACCAATGTTGATTCAGTCAGATGCTGACCTTGTCAGGCGTTGTCACCCAGTTTACCAGTTCTCACTTCTTTAGAATCTATAGGCTCTGCCTGCCTTCCTTGTTTAGTGGATGGACTGTCTTGGCTCCAAGCTAATGTTAGTCCTTCTCTCCTGTCTTGTGACTGTCCCTCTACTGCTGTCTCCCTTCTACTGCAGCGTGCAAACATTTGGAACTATTTTCTACCCTAAAACACAACCCAATAAAAGCTCTGAAAAAGTATGGCTTCTCATCTGTTATCAGTCAGTGTAGCAGTAATCTGACATCCCTTTTAGAAAAGCCTTTTATTCCTATTGTTCCTGCTGGCTTCCCTCTCTTGAATTCACCTCCTCTCTCCAGGTTAGTAGACCCTGCAGCTCACCAGTCTGTGTGCCAACATGTCTGCCACTATTGAATCTAACGTCCAATTTCCAATCTTCCAACGTGAAAGTAACACTTCAAACAGTTCTCTCTTAATGCCATTTCTGTCTTTAACATCTTCTCTCCATTTTTTCTAGGTCATTTGTTCAGTCCTCAGACAGGTGGTACTAAACTGTAAGGTGCCTGAGGTCTGGGTGGCTTTTAATTCACTGTTGTAATATAATTTTATAACCTCAGTGTTCAGGGCAAAGTACTTGATAAAACCTGAACGAAGGAATAAGGCTCAATGTGGTCTCAGGCTTGAGAGAGGTACAAGCCCGTTCCATTACATTTTTAATGGTATTTTATTATGTATATTAGTGTTTACCTGCATTGTGTCAGTGCACTACAAATGTGCCTGGTACACATGCAGTCCAAAAGAGGGTGTTGTATTCCCCGTAACTGGAATTGCAATGGCTGTTAACTGCCATGATGGTGCCGGGAATTGAACCTGGGTCCCCTGGAAAAGCAGCCAGTGATCTTAACTGCTGAGCCATCTCACTAGCTCCATATATTTGATTCTTATTCTTCTCCATAGGTCATGTCTATAAATTTGAGTTGGTAGGTGATGGACCCCCTCCTCCTGGGAGATACAGAACTAAGTTTCTACGAACATTTGGTCACAACATTTCACCAATAGACCAACACAACCTTATTTTATGTGTGTGTCCATTTAATGATCCCTTTATTTACATTGTTGATTCACTAACATGAGGTTCACCGGCAACATCACAATAATTCATGCGTGCCTGAACGGGGCTTATCTAATACTCCTTAGGGCACTTGGTAGCCCTTATGTGCTTAGAAATGATAAAAAAAACCACTTTGACATTATGCTTAGGAGTCATCTAAAACAGCAAAGCCACCAAAAAGATGCACACAACTGAAAACACACAGCATTAAATAGATCATGAAGGATCACTGTGCTCAGAGAGCTGGCATGGGAAAGCAGAAGACTCCCTTGTTCAGCGTTAGCTGGGGCTGTGCCTGTTGGGTGACTCAACAATTTTACACATTGGTGAATGACTACGGAAGCACGATGGGTACTTGTTTCAGGATTACAAAACATTTTAGTGAGCAGAATTCTTAAACCAAGAAACGGACGTAGCGAGGACCGCCTATGTTGGCCTACCTTTCCGGGGCATGCGCAGTGCAGGCCAAAGACTTCTCTCCCGGGTCCACCCATGGCTGTGTCGGCTGCACGGTGCAAGGGATCAGGTAGATGGTGTACTCCCCTGAGTAGTCCTTTCTAGAAACAGGCAGAGCAGACTGTAGTCAAGGTAATGCCTGATGATGACTTAGCCTCAGACAGACAGGACCCCATTAAGCAGGGCTCAGGTGGCACTTATGCATTGGCAACTCCGTAAGCGCCACTTTGAGGAACTCATCTCTGATTATTCTAACATTCAGAGTATTATCCCCAAGGTGTTAAATCTTTTTGTTTTTATTTACTTAAGTCCTTTCTATGAGGAAAGCTGAAAAAAAAAAAACAAAACTCAGTGCTAATAAAAATCTGAGGTTCAGGTGATGACAAAGAGAGCTAAGGAAACTTGCTAATTTGCTTAGTATTTCTTGTTGACTGACAACCTGTTAACATATTCTTAAATGCAAGAGCTTCTGTCTGTTAAAATGTAACTATGCCAGGCTATGTTGCAGAAAAGGAGGCAGACACCATGGAAACAGCATCTCTCCTGAGCAGAATGGACGCAGTGTCCTAGGGAAACCCACCTCCATTTGGCTAGCTCTTGATTTTAGGGTTCCCACCTCCATTTGGCTAGCTCTTGGTTTTAGGGTTCCCACCTCCATTTGGCTAGCTCTTGATTTTAGGGTTCCCACCTCCATTTGGCTAGCTCTTGATTTTAGGGCACCCTTCTCAGACTCGACCGCTTCATTCCCTTTCAAAGTTGAAGAACACTAGAAATTCTCACGGGGGTGGGGTGGGGGTGGGGGCTCAGTGTGCTTATGATAAGATGCAAAATTCTTCCGAAGTTTCTGTGTCCCTCACTGACTCGCTACTAGGTAGCAGCCCCAGCCCTGGCAGGTTAAATGAAAGGAAGGGGAACATTCAGAAACTTCTGGAAGAATCTTTAAGTGTCTATGGTTCAAGTCCTTGAAAGAAGTTGAAAACTTTTCAGGTCAGGCTCCAGAAGCTTCCATCATGGTATTTACCTGTTGTAAGAGCTTGTGGCTCGCCAGAGTTGATGTGGAGAATCAAATGTCTGAGCACTCCACAAGAGCTGCAGGTCAAACTGAATTCCTCCTAGGTGGTCTGGAGTCAGTATGAAAGACTTCACATCTGGGAGAGTGTGGTGCTCCATCACAAACTGCCCTGTTGCAGAGGGAAGCCATCTTGATTTGTGAGTTTACTGTGTTTGCTTAAGGACCTAATTGTTCTTTTTCCATCAAAGAATTAAGGGCATGGATGCTCTTTAGAATATAATCTTCAATGGCTGAGACACTGTGGCAGCTTATACCAGCCACTACCCTACTTGTCATGGACATTATGGTCATATAATGTATGTGTCAACGTGTAGAAATGTGCTGAGACCATATACAAGCCTATGGATATTTATAGGACAATGAACACTGAATATACTCAGACTTCAATCTCAACAGATACATTTTAGGGTCTCAGTGTTTTATAAACAGAAATTCAATGTTCGATATAATCAGATTTAGATCTATTTGAGTCTTTGGTGGAAAGGGACAAGTGTAGATGTCCCTAAAAAGGTAAAGGTTACTTAACATCATTGTTCTTAAAGTTCAGTGCGAGTGTGTAAGGTGGATAAGTTGATGGACTATTCTGGATGGAAATAAACTAGTGAGATAATACATGCAAAATGTAACATGGAGTTTGGTTGGGTTTATTTCCTTTATATGTATAGATATAAAGAAAACATAATGAAACATAAAGCAAGTGGGAAAAGCATTTGTGAGATAAAGGGCAATTTATACAAAAACGATTGTTCTGCGTTGCGTTCGCTGAATATGAAAATGGTATTTTGTTTTCTTTGTTCTTAGATGATGTCTTTTGAAGTATTTGAGGTAACGTACATAAAGATGGCAATTTGTTTTCAAACACAGTGACCTAAAAGAGTATGTCTGTGTTCACATATGGATAGTAAAATGTTAACACTCTTGACTTTATTTTTCATCGTTCTAATATTTCAGCTTGAATTTTTGAATTATTTCTTAAAACCCACTTAGGGAAAAATGCATTGAAACTACCTCTGAATTTGGCATGGGTCTTGAACTCAATGACGAGACGGCCATCCTCTCTAATGTAGATTCTTATTATCTGAAGTCTTGCAGAGAGCACACTGTCTGTCTGGATCCCTGGACAAGCAACACAGAAAGTGTCCAAGTCAGGGTACGAAGAGCATCTCTTGGATAGTGACCACCCTAGACTCTGTCTCAGGGGCATCTCTAAGGAGACCAAGTGGTGGATGTGATTTAGTTATACACTCACATGAGCATGGTTACAGACATGAATGACAATTTGAACAGTACAGGAGCTCTTATTTGTGGCTTTCTATCTTTTGATAGGTCTACTGTTTTTACTTTATCTATGTGGATACCACTTGCCCCAGAAGCAGAAAATGTCCCATTTCAGAAAATAATGGCTCTAAGACGTCCAGCACTACCACTCCTCTATACTGTATTTTCCTTTACTTTTAGGACCTAACAGGGTCCTAAGGCTTGAGATACACATTTTATTCTCAAACCAATGGAGATGACAGGGAACCTTCTAGAAAGTCAGCTGTGTGGACTTGACATACAGTGAGTAGAGGCAGTTATAGGCAGAATGCCTGCTGGGTTCAGAATGATCTAAAATAAAATGAAATCGATGGAGGAGAAAAACAAAAGTTAAGCAAACAACAACAGATATGATCCAAAGATCCAAGATTTGGCTCAGGCAGGAGAATGTTGAGCTATTTTCCCACAGGGAATACAAAACAAACAGGATAGTCTGAGCTCAAGCCATTTAAGGGAAGAAAGGATGTACTTTTCAGTTACTAGATTTGAAGCCCATCTAAAGAATGTTCTTTTGGCATTGCTCCCTTAGATGAAGGGTATCACTCTAGGAAAGGGAGGGTGAGCAGAGGAGAAATGGAATTAACAGGAAGTGGGCTTGGGGTCGTGTTGGGGTACAGGACATTGGAAGTGAGAAAAACAAACAACAGAACAACAGATCAGGACACTTTTTGGATCCCAGTTAACCCATCCCCCCCCCTTTTTTCTAAAAGACCACAGAAATAGTTGCTGTTAGAGCTCACTGCTTATCACGAGGTAGTATAGTTAAGACATCCGAGGGCATACCTGTTCTCCAGAGAACTGTGTCATAGAAGAAAGAGAATTCCATCTCAGTGTGGTGCTCTAAGGAGGCCCAGCCCCTGGGGGCTGTCACGTAGATGTAGGACACATAGAGAGGCACGTGAACTGTCAAGAACGACTGAGCAGAATCTCTCACCTGCCAGCAAAACAGTGTGCAAGAAACAGGCTTACCTCTTACCTGGGAGGATAGGGCAGAAGGCCATCATCTCTTGGTTCAGTTTTTATCCGCTGCCTTAGTCACTGGATTATATAGTAATTCCTAATCTACACCTGCAGCTGGTCTTTGAAACATAAAGAGGGTACAAGGTAGCCAGGACACCTCTTCAGAAGAGGTGACCTTCAAAAGGCTTTTCTGAGGAGGTGACCTAAAAGAGTAAGAAGCATCTTTTTCCCCCCAATCTTCAGTTTCTAGAGACGTTCCCCGGAAATGTAAAGTCTCACATACTGAGGGATTGGCTTGCTGGCTTCTATGTCAGCACTTCCTCGATTTGCTGAGAGTTTCCCAGAGACCCAAAGCCTGTCGGAAATGCTGATCAATGGTGACTGGAACAACACTAAAGTTTGGTCCTCTGAAATGGACACATGCTAGACTCAGGATGTCTTGGTGAGCATCATGTTCATGCTCCAGGAACAAAGGCCAGGGCCTTGGACATACTATTTAGGAAGCTCACCAACAGCTTGGGGCTTCGGGTGGTGCAGCAGTTTACTGGCACAGACAGTACTCTGGAGAAATGTTTTAAAAGAGAACAGATCACATATCCAAGGGAAGATTATTTTCTAAGAGGGTTCCTCTTACAGTTGTTAATTTGGTGCACTGAAATAGATTTTATGGAGCCATGAACAAAAACAGGATAGAAAAATAACCATGTGCTAGAAGTTGCCTTTACAGTGAACTGTGTTCATGTATGGACGGGAGAAATTATTAACTAAAATTCATATTTTTGTCTGTATGTATATTTCTTTTTTCCTAACAAAAAGCTAAGTTAGTAAGTTTAGAGAAATTTTATTTTGTTATTGGCAATTTTTATGGGATGTTGAAGGGTGTATTTTTTCCTTATTTGCTTCTCATTATTTTTCTTTGGCTCAGATGATGTTATTTGCTAATTTTTAAGAACATTTTCTGACAAATATCTTATGCATTCTTGCTGTGTGCTATGCTGACAGCATGAGTCACAGTTTAATAAAAATCCAGGGAGATTACCTCATTAATGTCTACTGGTACTGCTTGAGAAATGCCGAAGGAGAGCCTACTCCTAGTTTCTCTGGTTGTTTTTATTTTCAATTACGTATCAGCAATTTCAATTATTTTTTAAAAAAACAGACAATGCTGAAATACTTCAAGTATTTATAATTTGTCTTAAATTTAAAAACTGGACAGAAGAAACCCTTGTCTGTGAGACTTTTAGATGAAGAAACCCTTGTCTGTGAGATTTTAGATGAAGAAACCCTTGTCTGTGAGACTTTTAGATGACTGTTGTGAACAGAAATATCCAGATCTGTAACTGAAGAAAAATCATGGAGGACAGAGAATATTAATTTTCAAGGGGATGAACCATCAGGTTTGTGGCATCCATTGACTGAAGGTAGAAACAGAAAGCACCATCTACCTTGAAACTTTCTCCAGTAGGGGGCAGTGCTGCACACCAAACCAGAGGAACTGAGACACACATTTGAATTAGAGACTCCTCAATTGATTAAAGTCCTTCCACAGATTCTCATTTAGTGAGGCTAAACTTGTTTTGAAATGAAAACCAAACAGCTAACAAGTTTTGGCTCTCACTGAGATACAGGCTCCAAAGTGGAATGGAGCTTGTTGAGAATTAATTTTCTCATGAGACAGCTAATCTCTCTGGCACTCTCACAGAATTCCTCTTCTGAGCCTTTAGTCTTCCCAGAAACACTTCTGTCATCAGGAAGGTTTAATGTGTAACATTCACACACATATGCATGCCTATCCACAGATCTGTGTTCGCAGAGGTTGTAAGTTTGGAATAAGCACAGGATCAGAATGTTTGAAGCAATAGTGGAGCTTTGGAATCCAGAGTTGTCTTCTGAGAGATGTACCACCTGCTATGCCGATTCACTCCAAGTGGGGAAGAGAATATATCCACGTAAAGAACCCCACTAGCAAATGTTCCCCATTTTCCAAAGTATACACAGTGAAAAGAACCACACATCCATCTAAAGAAGCAGATACTAGATTTCTGTACAGATGACTTGCTACAATAACTTTTTTACACAGTAACTTGATTTAGAAGACCCCAGGGTTCTTTAAACCACAATACAGCCAAGGCCCTTGATAAGGAACTTAAAAAGAATATTCTCTTACCTGGATAAATAGAACAATCAGGTATTTAGCTGACAGAGGCACTTCTAGAGCAGAGTTGGCATGGCACCCAGGCACAGTATCCCAGAGAACTCACCTGAAAGTCAGCAGTCACAGAGCCCCCACACACGTCGATAAGCTCTGTCATGTCATAGTATGCATCAAAGGTCCACACGCAGCTCTTCAGGTTCAGGTGTCTGTATAGCTGGATGGTTTTGGGCTCCCGTACGTTTGGGTCAAACTGAAAGGGACGGTCATAGCCAGGGCCCAGGGCAGTACTGTGGAAACCCGCATCATCCAGGAACCCTGCCTCTGCAGGAGAGGGAGGAAATAATGAACAGTGACTTGGTCTGAGCATACCAGGAGCTGGGTAAAGGGGAGCTCACTGGGCTGTCCATCTGAGACGCTGGCTGGCTCTACCTTGGACTCCCAGTGTGCAGTAAGGTCAAGAGGAGAGCTCGTGAAGAGCTGAGCTGTCTGTTGGGAGCTGAGATCATGGCTCAGCAGGCAAAATGTTCCTCACAAAATATACATGAGGGTCTGTGGTGGATTTGCTCCAATACTTGCATTATGTTATTTGGTATGTAAGATGCTGAGGGTCCCTGCCCCCAGTTGGTTCTGATTGATAAGTAAAGTTGTTGGCAGCCAATAGCTAGGCAGGGAGACAGAGGCAGGTCTTTAGGATTCTCAGGCAAGAGGACCAAGGGAGAAAGAAGAATCACCATGCTGAGAAAGGAATTAAGATACAGGCTCGAGAGCTTCAGAAGAAAGAGCATACCAATCATGAAAGAGCTGGAGAAGAGGAGCCCCAGTGCACCCCACCACCACCAACAATTGGGTCAAGGGTAGCAAAGATGGAATATAGATTTTAGTAAGTAATAACTCAGGAGTATTGGAGGGGAGTTGTTAGCAAAGTTGAAGTTTCACAGTGGCCCATCCATTGAGCTGTTTAAGGCATATTAAAATAGAAGGTGGTGTGTGTGTGTGTGTGTGTGTGTGTGTGTGTGTGTGTGTGTGTGTGTCTTTCATTCAGGAACTTAGAACACTGGGGCAGGTATCAAGGAATGTGTGCAGCTGCTGCTAGGGCAATGAGAGCAGATTAATTAACTACTGAAGAAAAAAAAAAAGGCCTGATTAGGGATCTCCAGCACCCATGGGAAAAAAGCTAGGTATGAAGAAGACATGTATGTATGGCCCCAGTGCTGAAGCATAGAGACACATGAATCCTTGAAACTCACTGGCCAGCCAGAAAGCTCCATGCTTAAAGAGAGGATTCTGTCTCAAAAAGTAAGGTTGAGAACGACTGAGGAAGACATCTGTAATTGAACTTTGGCCTACACATATGTACAAACATGCATATGTGCACAAGATACCCCCCCCACACACACACACACATACTCACACACAACCAGAGAGAAGGAAAGGAAGAGAGAGAGAGAGGGAGAGGGAGAGGGAGAGGGAGAGGGAGAGGGAGAGGGAGAGGAAGAGAGACAGAGAGACAGAGAGACAGAGATACAGGGAGAGATAATGGGGCACTGCCCCTTTAAGAAACTCAGGTACCCAGGAGAAAGAGTGAACAGATGGCACAGTGCCATGGATGAGTAGAGCAGACTTTCCAAGGGTTTCTATGCATCCCGGGCTCACCACTGGTCCTGATGAAACTGCTGTGCTATATAGATCGCTCACATATGAAAGACTATTTTAAGGCCAATTTGAAGCACAGTTTTTATGGAAAGGCATCAAACCAACATCTAACTTCCTTTTCTTCCTCCCTCCAATAGTTTCTGAACTCTTGAGGTGTGTGTGGCGGGGGGGGGGGTAGGGGGGAGGGGGGACCATCGTAATTAGTAGATAGCTTACTAATGATGTCTGACTAAACATCACCTGCTACAGGTCAAAATTACTAGATCAAATCCTGTGACTTGTTCTAGATTACAGAAGACAGCTGAATTCTGGTACAGTTTTAGGACATTTGAGAAATAATAAAATTTTTCACATCTTTAGTTGTGTGCGTGTGTGCGCATGCATGTGTGTGTTTGTGCGTGCGTGTGTGTGAGTGTGTGTCTATATGTGTGTGTGTTCATGCATGTGTGCATGTGTGTGTGTGTATGTATGTGTGTGTTTGTGTATGTTTGTGTGTCTAAGACCATTACATGGAGGTCAGAGGATGACCTGTGGGAGTCAGTTCTCTCCTTCCACCACATTGGCCCTGGGGACCAAACTCAGGTGATCATGCTTTGAGGCAAGCGCCTAAACACTCTGAGCATCTTTCTGGTTCCAGAATATAATTTTTATAGTCCTAAAAGTAGCCATCATGTTTAAAAGAGACAAAGAGGCAGGGAGAGACAATGCTGCGCTGTCTGATGCCTGGGGTTAAATGGGGAACTGCCCCTTTAAGAACGTAACCTGCCCTTAGTCCCACCAAGAGTGGAACCTCACTTGACCTGTGATGAATTTAAACATTATTTAAGCAGGGACAGATAGAGATTTTCAGTTTTTAATCATACCATTTCTTTTATTGCCTATGTATGTGTGCCAATTAAACTTTCATGTGTAGTTCAATGGTTTAAGAATAATTTGTGTCAACTAATTCTACTGCACAAAGACCTCCACTACCAAAAATGATACTTAATGAATATGAAAGAGCAGATAAATGCGTTTCTGTCTTCAAAACCACTGTTGAATGATTCATCAGCAGAAAAGTGGTGGGGGAGAGGCAGGGGGATGACAAACATTGCATGCACACTTGCCAAAGTAAACGGAAACGGACGGGACTTTTTGTGGAGTGAAATGTCTGCGGTGATGAACACAGATGCACAGACTTTAGCTGTTGGCTTCTTCATGTCCTCATCTGCTGCTGATGCCCAGCCGAGGTCAAGCTCTTGCTGAGACAAGCCCATCCAGTGATAGGGGGAGGGGAGGGGGAAGGGGGAAAAGGAAGGGGAGGGGAGGGAGAGGGGGGAGGGAGGTTTCTCTTCAGCATGCCAGGCTGCAGTGCTCTTGGGCATTTACTCTGCCCTGTCCTGCTTCTTCCCCTATCTCTAAAAACGACTATGTGCTCCAAACTCTATCTCAGTCCCCACTTCTAGAGCATCCATCCTTCAGCCGCTACGATGTGCACCTTGTTTTTCTAAAGATGTTGTTATGATGGGAGCAATCACAGAACTAAGAATGGTCTCCGTAGGTGGAGAAGTAACTGATTTTTACCATGGAGGCATTTTAGATGTAACATCACATTGAATACTCCCAGTCTGACTAGTGGAAACAGTTGTTCTCACATTCCAGACAAGAACACAGTGGCTGAGAGAGGTCAAGCTGTTTTTGTGAAGGTCTGTAACAGTGGTTCTCAACCTGGGAGTGAAATGACCCTTTCCTAGTGGGGTCACCTAAGACCATTAGAAATATCAGATATGTACATTAAAATTCACAACAGTGGTAAAATCAGAGTATGAAGTAGCAGTGAAGTAATTTTATCATCACAACATGAGGAGCTGTATTAAATCGGTGCAGCGTCAGGACGTGAAGAACCACTGGTCTACAGCTAACGGCTCAGAACAGACTCTGAGTCTAAGTTCATTGTTTTTGAAAGTCCCTCATTTTTCTGTTGACTTCAGTTACACTCTCTCTGTGTGGACGTTCTTGAAGAAGGAAAAATTCATACGGAGCCGAGGACTGGAAACCATGAAAAGTTTAACCCTCCCCACCGATCCCCACCTCCAAAGTGGTTACACAGAGGCGGACTCACCTGAGAGGCCTCGCAGGTCCCGGGCAGTGACTAGGTTGGAGCAGACATGCTGCTGTCTGTAGATGGACTCTGACAACAGGAAGTGCAGGTTGTGTAGGGGCATGGTTGAGATCAGGGGCAGCATTCCATCCTGGTGAGGGATCTGCACGGAGATGTGGATTCTAGGGGAGAGAACAGACAAGGGCTCAGCTCCGCTGGATGGGCAGGAGCTGCCACCTGAGCACATTTGTGTCACTAATTTGTCTTTGCTGGTGAATTATAGCAATCTTTTTCTTCCCTTGAAGTTTTCCGTGCAGGATTTATGTCTGAACAGGACTGAGTAGACACACATGGAGGGCTGCTTTCACTCCTAATGAACCCTCAATACTCCATGGCCATCAGGAAGTATAGGATTTTCCTCCCTATACAAGAAATCATAACATCACACTCAAAAATTAAAGCTCCATTTGCTTTGAGTGGCAAATTTGTCTCTTTAGGAGCTAAGGCTTAGTGACCAATGCAGCGGCTGTCCCCACCTTGTCTCCATGCATGCTGAGGGCTGACATGGTTATATGTTTCTTTGTGTGCATGTGTCATGTATGTTGTGTGTATGCATGTTTGCAAGTGTGTGGGTGCACATGCACATGTGTCTTCATGTGCCCTTGAGGAAGCTGGAAGCTGATGTCAGGTGTCATCCTGGAGCTCACTCCACTTTAATGCAGGCAGGGTCTCTTGCTGAGCCTGGTAGCTCACTGGCTCTAGCAGTCTTGGCTAGCCCAGTTGTCCTGATGAGCCAGTCTTTGTCTGAGCACTGGGATTACAAGTGACCTCAACAACCCCTTAGTTTTTACCACAGAGTCTAAGGGTCTGAACTCTCATCCTCACACTTGTGTGCTGAGTGGGTTAGCCACTGTGCCACTTTCCCAGCCTGTTCATATGCTTTTAAACATTTATTTTAATAATAAAATAATGAAAAAATGGCTGAATTCTTAAAATTTCAGGTCAGTTTCTTCATCCAGCCAGCAGATCCTAGTAACCACTGTGTCTCTCTCCATCTAAAAATAGCCATCTCTTGCATCTCTCCTCTCAAGTCCCCCGGCACCTTGCGTTCCATTCTGAGCATCCTCATCCCGCAGCGACCTTTCCCTCAGTCTCCGTTCCTCAGCCATGGGCAGCCTTTGTCCCAGGCTGTCTGTAACTTATTTATACTGGCTGCTATTTCTTGTATGTTTAGAGACTGCTTATCTCTCCTCCCCACTCTGAGGACAAGGGCCATTTCCTTCATTGCTGTTGTCCCTGCAGTGCATGTAGAATACAACTCAAAATAAAATATGAACTTAATAAATATGGGCTCAAGCCTGGGACAAGCAGAGCTGTACTTACGAGCTGCGTTTGTTTTCATTGCACAAGTTTACATTTTCACAAAGCTTATTGAGAGTGGGCGCTGGGTTCCTAAAGCTTGTCTATAAGCTCATTTTTTTTCAGGGGAATCCAGACTTGAGGGCTCTTTACCTAGGGAAGGGTCAGTGCTGCCCTGTTCCTCTGTTCTTGCTGTTTAACAAAAGTAAGCTGTATTCTTTTGGACAGGAGAGAGATTTGCAATTGCTTGGACCTGCTCAGATGTTCACAAAGGTAAATGCCTAAATTCTAAGAAGCTTAATGAATATGTATGACATGGGGGGAATTTCTTCTGCTACGCAAAAGAAAGTGAAATTAAAGTCACGGTGGCAGAGGAAAAACATAAGTCCAGCGACTTGTAGTTATGACCGTTATTACTCATTAGCTCAGCATCTAGTCAGCAAGTGTGTCATGAGGACTCAAAGCCCTGAAGTAGATGCAGGAGATACAAAGCCAACAGTCCTGACCCCTTCCCTGTAGGTTTGTACCATCCACCACACCACGTGGTTACCCAGGTGGGCACCAGAGGAGCCTCTACGCTGAGGTGGAGGATATGTTCAAAGTGTTCCTAGAAGAGGCTGTGGGCGCCACGGTACAGAACAAGGGGACTTAAGCATCGCAAGTGGAGCTGGAGCACGTAACCCCAAAGAGTTTGAAGTCCTCAGAGAGTGAAGTGATTCTCTGCAGGTGTCATGTCGGGCAGGGGAAAAGCAGGGAGATAAATGAGCCTAGAAAGACAGGTGAGGGGCCAGACTGCAAGGGGCCTTTGAAGGAAGCTTTTCTTCTGAAGCTTTATTTACCACTATTCAATTTTGCAGAAGCATTTTTCACTGATCTGCCCCAGCTGAAAAACACGTAAGGATAGTTGAAATCCACTCCTGGAGGGAGGAAGTCGTTGCCTGACCTGTTCGGATGTTCTTTGTGTTTGACGTCCAGGTACTTCAAGGTTGCAATGAAGGACTGTGCCTGGAAGCCCCGAGCTGTCCCAGCCACTACTGGGGTGTGGCAGATAGCACTGTCCGTTCCAATGGTAACAACATTGCTCCTCAAGGGGGTCCCTACATGGCCCACCTTGTCCACAGCCTTGGCCACACAACGCACGTGGAACCTCCGGCTGAAGTAAATGCTGTCAAGGACCTGTAGGAAAAATAAAGTATCACAGGCAGGAATATAATGCATAGTCACATCTTTATATCTGATAAGTATGATATTATAGCAAGCTCTGTTACTAAGTTAGCTATGGAAGCAATTCATCTATCCATCCATGCATCTATCCATCCATCCATCCATCTGTTCATTTATCATGTGTTCAATGATATCCACCATGGGCCAGGTCAGAGAAGTAAATACATTCAGTCTGAAGGGATGAGATAGAAAATGCACAAGTAAAGGTGAAGCAAGCCCCTAAAGACAATCTACAGTAACTGTGTCTTTTGTTCTCTTTAGATTTGAGGTTTAGCATAAGGACAACTGTTGGGCCTTGGATGAGGTAACTCCATTTAACTTGCACCGTTTGGTCACTTAGCACACAGGTAGAGGGCGTGATTAGCAGGTCTCCACCTCCAGAGATTTAAATATTAATGAGTTATCTAAAGATCGGTAATTAAGCTAATTAAGCTATCCCCTTCCCTTTCCCCCCTCCCTATAAAAAGTCAGGGGAGCCTGGCTTTTGCTGGGGGGGTGGAGGGGAAGCGCATACCATTTACACCTATTCACCACACCATGAACAATAAAAGCTTTGGAAAACTCCACATGCCTGGGCCTTCCTGAGCCTGCCACCAGACTGCCAGCTTTTGGAACTTTGGAACCTTGAATGTGGGATCTGCCACCGGCAGCGGCGGCGGTGTGGGACGCACCACGGGATCCTGCAGCGACCCTCGCAGCTTTGAACCCCTGCCACCAGACTCTCTCCCACCCTGCGCGAGTTTTTTTTTTTTCCCAACAGACAACATAACTGTTTCTCACATCATTGGCCTCGACCAGGCTTCTGTTGCAGAGAACAGGCTGCAATGGGGTTAAGGCCTAGGCACATAAGACTTTGCAATTCCTTGTCTTCAGGAATCAGCCTTTCAAGAGTGCAAGAGGCTAAGATGTCTGGCCAGTGATGTCCTAGCTTCAGATATCTCCTGTGCAGACTGCCTCCCAAAGAAACACATATTCCCCTCTCGTCACTCCAATATTAGCAGCCTTTGTCATCCAACATTAACAGCTTTTGTCTCCCCAACATTAGCAGCTTTTCTCCTTCCCACTCCCAGACATCTTTCCACTACGGGCTGACCAGGGAGGCTGACTGGAGGAGCCAGTTCCTGATCATTGTCAGTCAGACGGCCAATAAAGTTTCATCTTTTTGTAGAAATCTGCTGACAGCATCCTGGCTTTTGTATCAGGCAGTGAGCCCCCACTGCTCCCCACAACCTTGCAGAGGCCTGTGTGTCTTATAAGCTTGAGGCAGAGAACCTGGCCTATGACACCCCTTGGCCTTTGAAAGTCTTTCTCCAGATCCCTTCACATTTCCAGATGTGCAGGGGCAAGAGGATGAGCAAAGGCAGCTGAGAGGCAGTTTCAGTCCCTGTCACCTGGACATGGCAGGTGCTGCATGCATACATGGGTCTACACACATGGGTAGTACAGGTCAGAAAAATTAATTAGTCGTTCTGTGTGCCTTAGACCTCCCACAAAGCAATCACATAACTGTAGAAATTCCTCCCTTGGAAACAATTTTCATTGAAGTCCATTAAAAATTAAAGAAGATTTCCCCATTAAACTTTTTTTAATTAGCTGCCACCTCTTTATTTATTTATAAATGGACTTAGTCTAGGATAGATGTTAGGCATGTTACAAAAATGCATAAACACAATGATACTAAATAAATAATTGAAGAAATGAACGGAAAGCAACGGAAACTGGGGGAAAGAATGTTAGTCACCAGTTCATCGCAGGAGTTACAGCACTGTAAATTTAGTACCTATTTTTAAAAATCTACTTTTGGCTCAAATAAAAAGTTTTGGTGAAATGCAGTTAGAGAGTTAACAATATAATAAGCTGTTAAGTCTTAAAGGGTTTTGTGTCTGTCTCTGTGTGCGTACATGCGAGTGCGTGCGTGCGTGTGTGTGTGTGTGTGTGTGTGTGTGTGTGTGTGTGTGTGTTGGTGTGTACTGACATCTTGGGTTCTCGGTTCTTGTCTTCCACTTTCCTTAAGGCATTGTCTCTCTGTTGTTTGCCACTGCCATACATGCTCCAGGATCACAAGCTTCCAGGGATTCTCTCGTTTCTACCAATCATTTTACCACAGGATCACCAAAATGATAGGCTACCTTGCCCAGTTTTATGTGTGTTCTTGGGATTCCAACTCATAAGTGTTCAGCAAGAGCTCAATCTAATAAGCATCTCTCAAGCTCTTATTTTTTTTTGCAATATAGAAGGCCATTTAAATTTGTACTACACTGCAAAAGAATGGCTTTTCCAGCCTTTGTGAGCAAGTTGTGTCAAAGACAATAGCTACAAGTGACCCTGTTTTATTGGACTCATCAGAGTATAGTCTGAAAGTAATCTCGAAGGCCTGAAACTAGTTAGGAAAAGTGTCCTAGACAGCTAGAGTCTGTGGTGAACCTGAGCCTTGACTGCCTTGATGTCTCTTTCAGAAAAACACTGACATTATTGGTGTATGAGAAAATCTGCTATGGGGCAATTCTCCCAAGTTTGGACAAACATCAGTAGTCACAGCTCCCTGGTGGGTGAAAGGTGGGGTTGGGGGTGGATCTGCTCTTTGAAAAAAAAAACAAAAACTAACAACTGCCCCAGGAGCTTCTTTTCCCGTCTTCCCAGATGGCTTTGCAAAGCACAGAGCACACAGTAAGTGGTCCTGTCCCTCTGTTTTCAATTCACTCCCTACTGTGTGCCATTCAACTGCTGGTTATTTGAAGTCATGTGACTGTGGTAGAAATGTGAATCTACATCCTCAAGAAGTTCATACCCAAATACTTTATTGAATGATTAAACAATGCATAAAAAGGAATCACTTAATGGTACCCGCCTGGAATCTTAGACTTGCTTAACCATTTATAAACCACATTTGTCTGTGATCCTGTCAAGTGGCTGAATGGAAGGTGTATTATTTTACAGATCAGGGGACTGAGAGAGGTCAAAGAGCTCCTCTATATTAAGTGACTGAAAGGTATTTGTAAAGACGCCAACAGATGACTGCTTAGTTTCTTCCTATTACACCATGTTACTTTTCCTGACATCTATAATTATTCCTAACAAATTATTATGTGTTTTATTCCAAATGCCATGCACAAAACACATGGAATTTGACAGACTAGAGCAACACCAGTTCTTTCTGTCCTGGAGGCGAAGCCTGACTCACCTTGTGGTTGACACTGGTAAATGGCGTGTTATCAGTGATGGTCTCAAAGGGAGACCGAGCTCCATTGCCATCGGTGGGTGCAGCCACTTCCCAGCTGAACTGCACAGATGTCTGGTTGATACCAGCCTCACTGCAGCGCTCCTTCATGACAGCATACCTGGGGTAGCGGGGGTCACAGGGCGTGACACAGACTAGTGGGTAGCCTGGGGATGGGGCTTTCTTGACTCCTTCCTTCGCCAGCTCCTCCACCTGATCATAGTCAGCAAGAGTGACAACCTAGGAAAAGCAGCAGAGCTTCAGGCTGGGCTGAGGAACACAAGGGACCTACCACACCCTTCCCTGAGACCCTCACAGCCTCTCCGTGGGGGTTCTGTAACCCACAACAGGGCAGTTCTTTGCCAGGCAAAAATGAAGATGCCGCGAGTCAAGGAGATCCCACTGAGTGCATTCTGAAACCAGAGCCGTGTCTCTTATGTGAAAACAGGCTCTATTTTCTTTTACACATTAAAATCCAAATTCTGTCACTAATGGCAGCTGCTAATTTAGAGGTGCATTAAATTGTTAATGGTGCATAGAGGCACACTTGCCCAAAATAGGAAAAATAAAAAGGCGGTGTCTTTGTTTCATAGTCAAGTAAGAGATAAATTTTGAAATAGTCATCTGCTCCACTCCATGAGAGACTAGTTAGGTTAGGAGAGCTGCGCTGATTACTTGAGTCATGGGTTCAGTATCTCCTGGTCATTGCGTTCATTCCGTGTCTCCCGAACTGAGAAACACAATCCGTCTCTCTGCATATAAAGCCTACAGATATAACAGATATGTAGTGGCATTGCTTCCTTGCTCTTCCCACCAAGGCAACACGAAGATCATCTGAACTGCACTTCCGTTGTCAGATCACTGTGGAAATGGCTCGGGCTTGCAGCAGGAATGGGCTCCTCTACCCTTGTGCCTGGAACTGGTTTTTGTTGCTGAGGGCCATGCTGTGCACTGAATGGGGGTTTGCAGAATCTGTGGATCCTACCCACTAGATGGTCACAGGACCCTGTGTGAGAGATGTACCAAGGAGAAATGTCTCCACATATGGTTCAATGGCCTCTGTAGGGGGAAGTGGGAGGAGAGATGCCCTTGGTTGAGCACCCAGAGGCACAAAGAAGTGGCACATTGGGACCCATCTTGTCTCTAGTTCTCATCTACTGGCCACTGAGACATAACACCAGTCACCCTTTGGATCCAGCAACTCACAATGGGTGGTGCTGGCAGTATAAGGCTCCCTGCTGCCTCTTGGTCTAGAATTGTCACTGTGGCAGTCGTCACGTCCCCAAGCACTGCTTCTACTGGATCATCTGGACCAAGGACTAGAGAAAAGGATTCATGCCATTCTCGATCCTCATTGGACAGGATTTCGACTTTGAAGAAGATATGATCCACGCCTTCAGCAAGGACAAAACGAGAAGAGCAAATGCTTTGTCAGGGAAACACTCAAGAGAGTATAGGTTGACACAGCTCGGATACCACATTAAAATATGCCCTGTCCTTTCAGGAGTCTCTCATAAGTACAATGACTGTTAATCACTGCAGACCCGTCTCGAGTGAAGAATCTGTTTTACAGACCAAAGTCTACCTGTGGTAGAGACTTGGCACTGCAGATTTGCTATTCAACACTATACAAGGATTAATGGCCCCTGCCTGACACAGGCTGGCTGTAATAAAAATCTATGATCCAAAGTACACTTCATCCTGGTAACACTTCTCTTTCTCTTTTTGCTTAATTTTTCTTCCCTCTTTACTCGCACACACTCACTCTCATGTGGCTGCAGGAGCTGATACACAAATGCCCTTCAAGCTGTGCCCTAGGAAACAAAGGCTAAAGGACTGCCTATTGGACCAAGCTTTGCAAAGAACACAGAGTGAGATGCTGGGAGAAAGCAGGCAGAGGCTTTAGAAATTCACTGCATCTCTTGTTAAGAGCATGGCAGTAAGGGCTTCTCCTCCCCTCCTCCTCACACCTGGTTCACGCTCCTTCTGACTTCCGCTCCTTCTAATCATAAACAGAAAAGAAAGAGTAAGGGTGCCTGAAGGAGAAATGATACAGATGTGGATGACTGGAGCTACCCTTCCAGAAAACATTTAATATACACGCCAGGGATGGAACTTGTGTTGGCTAGTGTTTTGTCAACATGACACAAGCTAAAGTCTTTGGAGAGGAAAAAGCCTCCATTGAGAAAATGCCTCAAAAGATCAAAAGCCTCCAAAGATGCAAGCCTGTAGTGCATTTTCTTAGTTAGTGAATGATGGAGGAAGGTCCATCTCATTGTGGGTGGTAACATCCCTGAACTGGTAGTCCTGGGTTCTATAAGAAAGCAGGCTGAGCAAGCCAGTAAGCAGCACCCTCCATGACTTCTGCATCAGTTCCAGCCCTGTTTGAGTTTCTTCTCTGAATTCCTCCAGGAATGGACTATGATGTGTACATGTGAGCCAAACAAACCCCTTTTTCCCCAGCTTGCTTTTGGTCCTGGTGTTTCATCATAGAAAGAGTAACTATAACTAAGACAGAGCTGAAAGCCCTTTAAAATTTTCGTGAGATGTCAGAGGTGTAGGGACCTCTATTCTGAGACTCTGAGACATTCCATCCACTTGTCAACATGTCTCTGAAAATGTGTGAACAGTGATCCCTTGCTGGTTATATAGAAAATGGTACCAGGATCTATAGTAGCCACTTAACATTCCCCCCCCACACACAAAGTTCTATTAAAATAACAACAACTAGCATACAATTCAACTTGCCAGCTGCCTGATCCATTTCCCCTATCACAGTGGTTCCCAACCTACCTAATGCTGTGACCCTTTAATATAGTTCCTCATAAACCATAAGATTACTTGTGTGGATACTTCATAGTTGTAATTGTACTGTTATGAATCATATTGTAGATATCTCATATGCAGATGGTCTTAGGCGACCCCCATGAAAGTGTCATTCAACCCCCCAAAAGGTAGTGACCCACAGGTTAAGAACCACTGCTCTATCAAACAAATACATCAGACAGTCAAACTGCTGGTTGTGACTTGATTCTTGTTTTACCTTCTTCCCAAACCCATCACCGATTTTGTCTCCAGGATAAAATGTTTTAAAGCTTGTAACCAGGAATCCTGTTTCCCAGTAGATCTAAAGTCATTTGTACAGTGGGTTTGTGTCTCTCAGATTTCAATAAGCCCTAAAGGGCACAGCACAGTATTTTCTACCATGTTCTGCATGGTGTATTTGGATACGTTGTATCTATATTTAAAATTACGTGTTGTTTTCATTCAACTAAATAACAGGCTAACAAAAAGCATTTCACATAAACTCAAATGTTCAGTGTGTTCTATAGATAAGTGTTTTTGTTTTTTAAACTAGCTAAAATGTTATCTGCAATCTCAAATGCATATTTAGTAAATACTTTATATTATTGAAAGTATTATATTCTAATTCAACATCGCATCACAATCATTTATTCAAATATAAGACATTTACCTCTCTGTTAGGAAAACCCCAGCCGGGTAGTCGGAGGCACACACCTTTAATCTCAGCACTAGGGAGGCAGAGGCAGGTGGATCGCTGTGAGTTCATGGCCAGCCTGGTCTACAGAGTGAGTTCCAGGACAGCCATGGCTTTGCAGAGAAATTCTGTCTCAAAACAACAGCAAAAAAAAAGAAAAAGAAAGAAAGAAAGAAAGAAAAAGAAAACCCTATCAATTAAACATGTAGGGAAGAGGGCGGGGAACTTTGAGAATGGAAAAGATAAGAGAGGTCAATGAGCAAGTGAATAAGATCAAAATAGATTCTACATATATATATATATCATAATAAAATCTATTATTATGTATAATCAATAAATGCTGGCATAAAAACAAAACAAACAAAAACCTAGACAAACCACAATTAAAAGAGAAAGGAAGAAAGAAAGGAAGGAAGACAGAAAGAAACAAGGAAAGAAAGAAAAGGAAAGACAACCCAGAGACTGGAGTTAGCACTCAATTACCAGGACTGAATTTCAGGACTCTGCTCTTGGGGTAATAATCCACTCCAGACTGGGCAGAGCCGTCTCGAGTGCTGCATCGGATCTTGGAGGTCCTATTTTGATCGCCTCTACGGATGACCTTGATGCTCAGAACGGCAATGGCATCTGGCCCTGCAGGTTCCCGGACTTGGTACGCAGCTTCTTCAAACTCAATGGTGGGGGCTAAGGAAATGTGGGTAGGAAAATAAAAGCAAGTTAGAACTAGTCAAAGAATCAGACTCCTAAAAAAGTAGCCTATAGCAATGAGAGGGAACTGTTCACAATACCACAGCCTAATGACTGGCAGTCATAAAGATCAACCAGCATTTACCCTAAGTCACAGTTTAGACAGAGAAACTGATCTGGGATTCTCTCGGTGTTTTCTCTCACAAGAGAAACAAATGGCGCCCAAGCTTCCAACATGACATCATAGTGCAAAGAAGAAGTTTCTAAACTAAAGCTTTTAAAATTGAAATTTGCACAATTTATCAAGGAACTAAGATATAGTAGGTACTCAATAAATATCTATGGACTGATTATACACACAACCTTTTTACTTACAAGCTACAAATTTTTAAAGTTTACAATGCATCTCATTTAGCTATTCCTGAAGTACATCGATTCTGGGTGTTTGAGCACTTGACCTTCCCATGCTAGCTTTTTTCTAAGTTCTCAAAATTTGTTTCAGTCCGTATAGTTAGTTAAGGAACACAAGCTTCCTTAACTCAATATATTTTGAAACAAGACTGTTTTCCAATAGAACTAGTATTTAAACCCCTGCCTCCCCCATTCAAGTTTCATGAGGAGACAAAAGTTAGGATGCTGTCAGAGAAGAAGATAAAATAACGGGAAATTGAGAGCAGTTTTTAATTTGGTGTCATCTTAGTGTATTACGGAATATTTTAAATTTTTTTATCTCTATCTTTTCTTTCTCAGAAAGTTTCATCTTGAATATATAGTTTTCGGTAAGAGCTCTTTGAAACACTGGAAGGCTCCTGAACAGAGTGAACTTGTTACCCTTTGAATGGTTTTCTTTCATCTATATTTGCATATGTACATGTGTGGGCAGATGCCCAGAGAGGCCACTAACAAGCACTGGAGCCCTTGGGGCTGGAATTATAGGCAGCTGTGAACTCCTCAAAGTGCATGCTGGGAACTGAACTCCAGTTCTATGCAAGAGTAGACAGCGCTCTGATGTCTGCCAACCTCAGTCTTGTGGAGTCTTGATCACTTGGGATTTCTTTATGCCTGGGAAAGGTTCACCTTGGGGTTGAACCTAAGTTTGCAGGAAGGGCTAACTCAACTACAAGTCAGTGAGTCAGTGAGTCAGTCTCTGTCTCTGTCTCTGTCTCTGTCTCTATCTCTCTCTCTGTCTCTCTCTGCCTCTCTGTCTCTGTCTTTCTCTGTCTCTCTCTGTCTCTGTCTTTCTATCTGTCTGTCTCTGCCTCTCTCTGTCTCTCTTTGTGTCTCTGTCTCTGTCTCTCTGTCTCTGTCTCTGTGTGTGTGCGCACGCGCCTGTGTGTGTGTGTGTGTGTGTGTGTGTGTGTGTGTGTGTGTCTTCATACATGTAAGTACAGGCAAGAGGTCAGCCTCAGGTGTTGTTCTTCAATAGTCAATTACCTATTTTCTGAGGCAAGGTCTCTCACTGGGACCTAGGACTTATCAACTAGGCTAGGATGGCTGGCTAACAAGCCCCAGGATCTTCCTGCTTTCACTTCTCAGCCCTGGAATTATAAGTACATCTGGCTTTTTATGTGAATGCTGAGGATTGAGCTCAGATCTCACACTTGGGGGTCAAGCACTTTACCAACTGAGCTATCTTCCTGGTCTGATGGTCAGTCTTAGAACTCTCACAGTGATTAAAAGTGCAGATTCAAGAATCCAACAAATCAAGGTTTCTACACAGTGCCGCTGCTTATAGCCGTGTAGCTAAAATGCAAATTAAGAGCTTTGTGGATGCTGTTTCTTTCCATAGAAGATACTGACAGGGATTATTGTCAGGATAAAGCAAAATAAACTAATATAACATGTGTAAGAAGGACTATAAACATTATTTTAAAAGCTGGGTTTATATTATTATATGCTCACCTGTTAAAATAATCTATTTTAGTAAAATAACGATGTTTTGATTTAAAACAGGTGCTGTTTGGAGTAAACAACACAGGTTGCCACTTCCCTGGAAAGGGCATTCTCACTCTGCTCCTTGACAGTGTGAGAAGTCAATCAGAAATCAGACTTTTTCAGGTAGACAGCAGTGTTCCAGGTTAGTTCTTGGGATGAGAGTGTTTCCGATTGTATTTCTAGCCTCCTCCTGACCTGTGACAACTTACACGACTTTCGTTCTCTGCCTTAAGGTTCCTGTTCTACATTTCAATCATATTTGCTCTTTATCTTTGACAATGTAGGGGATAATGAGATTAAGGATTCCTGTGAACTTTCTGGAGTCACATAGAAGGTGATCATTTGCTATGAACATCCTAGGTAAATATTCAGAGGTTGCCCTAAATAGGCACCTCTTTAGCACTTTCCCTTCCAAGACACTGATATTGTTGGTAAGCTCTCAGTTCATGTCCCAACAACCTAAGCAAAAGCAAAAGGCTATCTCTTCAGTTACCATCTTCGTCATTAGATATGGTGACAGTGGCTACACTGTTCTTCCCAATTCTGGCTCCACTCCAGTGATTTCCAAGAGGATGGCCAAGGCAGACCCTGAACTGCTCCTCAGGCTCAAACATGGAGTCATCATGGATGTAGACAGTGCAGTTCTTCACCTACAACCAACACACAAGACATATTTAGCCTTGTAGCAGGAGGACCAATAATAGCTAGTTTTCCTAGATGACATGTTTCCTTCTTTGTAGCATCAAACAGTTGGCATGAATTCAAAAATAGCTCAACAGTTACATTTATAAAATAGAACTTTGAATTCTAGCCATTTGTGCCTGACTAGGATGTATCTCTATGGCAAGACTGGCATTTTTATAAAGACATTCCAAACCATCTAAAATGTTTGATGATAAGTAGGGAAAAGCCAAGACAATATAATCAACAGCAACCTAAAGCACACCTGAAAACCGTGCTGCGCCTTCCCACATGGTAGCTGGGCTAATGATGACAAGTTACAAAAGACAGATGACTAATGGATAGGAGTTAGCAAATGGCTCTTCTTCCTGGACAGTTCAATAAATGGCTTTTCCTTTGTGAAAACTGAGTAATTTTGTAAGAAATTCAGAAAGGCACTATCTTGGGTTAAAATATTAAATTTAAAAAATTTTAATTTAAATTTAAATGCTAAAGAACTTTTTAATTGGCTACAAAATAGTATTTCATCTGAACATTATGGAGGACTGAAACCTGGAAATATAATCTCTCTTGGTGGTGGGAGGAAACCAAGTGTTTCTCCAATAGAATATTCTCCACTGAGGTATGTATGAATGTGTGTGTGTGTGTGTGTGTGTGTGTGTGTGTGTGTGTGTGTGTGTAAAATGAGCCTCAGCAGCACAGTTAAATGATAGGAAATGGGACTTTGTCATATGACCACTTTAAATTTACTGCCCAGCTATCCTGCACAGGCTATGTGTGGGAAAGAAGTCCCAAACCATACTTTACAAATCATGCTAAATGGCGAGATTTTCTCATGAATATTTGTACATGGCTTCTTAACATCCTTTCAAAATCCTAAAGAATGGCCTCTTTTTTTCCTTCAGCATCTTTCCTACAATATGAATTCATTATAGAATATCTGTATTTAGTAGTGACTTTTCAATCTTTTTTTAAAAAGACATTTTTGTAAATGCCAGCTCTAAAGACATATGTTTAATAAACCAAAGAAAATGAAGGTTCCAGAATGCTCTGAAGAATTATGATAGATTATTATGTGGGTAACATATGGTCTATTTGATTTCTTTTATTAAATGAAAAGCTATTTCTTGAGTAGGCAGTGAATTTTTTTTTTCTTCTTTGAGCTGAAACCAAATACAGACATTCAGACTCAAAGCTAAAGATTGCACTTATGTTCTTAAATTCAGGTTCTAACTTTCCAGAAACAAAGTTCCAAAAACTAGGACTGGCCTTTGTGAGCCATGATGTCTCAGGCTGTATTTATTTACTCTTTGCCATGAAGAAGAGCAGAGGACAAGTCGGGCGAGGTCCTCTGATGTTAACCACGTGTCAAAGGGTTAACCAGAAGACAAGACTTTGATAGACTTGGTTCCACCAAAATGAAATACCTCTGTTCAACTAAGAACATTATGGCCAATTTAAAAAAAAAAGATAAAAAAGGAGGCATATAATCATATACATTTTAAATTGAAGTCATGCGTACAAAAGAAATCTAAAACCACTTGAGATCTCATTTAAAACATATTTCTGGGGTTTAGAAGTTATTTTAAAAATCCATAGACAGAAGACATAGGAATTGTTAAGTATTTTGTTTTTATACACTCACACAAATGCAAAGGTATATGAAAAAATGTTCCTATATATAAAATTGAGACTTAACAAATATTTCTATATAGTTATAGCCACTAAACTGTAATATTAATATAAATTATATTAGAACATATCTTTGCTTTTACTTCTATGTTATCATAGTAATTTCTTTCTTTAAAAAGTATTTTTTTAATTTTTATGTGCATTGGTGTTTGGCCTGCATGTATGTCTGTGTGAGAGAGTCAAACCAGTTCTCCCTGGAACAGGAGTTACAGATAGTTGTGAGCTGCCATGTGGGTGCTGGGAATTGACCCACGTTGTCTGGAAGAACAGCCAATGCTCTTAACTGCTGAGCCATCTCTCCAGCCAGGAGATAGGATCAAAGTAATTTCTAAATTGGTAAAATGCAACTATATTATGGAAATTTGGTATTTATTATAACATAAATAAAACAAATATAATTAAGTAAAAACAAAAAACAACATGGTTAAAGTTGGTTTGGGTCATGGTTTTATCACAGCAAAAGAAAATCCTAAGTAAGACAGAAACTGGTACCAGGGTAGTGGAGTATTGCCAACAGTGTGTTTTGAGAGGATGCAGAAGGGCATTGAAACTTGGGGCTAGAAAAGCCACTGAGTATTGAGAGATTAATGAGCTATTATCATGAGAACACAGAAGACAATGCTGAGAGAAGTGCAGGTTTGTGCAGGTGCCACTTGTGAAGTTTTAGAGAGGGACAAAGACTCTCCCTATCGAGGCCATTTATGTGATTGATTTGAATTGAGAGCCACTAAAATAAAACATTTGCTGGGATGACTGATACCAATCAGCTAGGGCTGAAGAGTCAGCTGTGGTTAAGAAGAGGCCAGCATCATTGAGGTGAAAATTCAAAAGTATTTCCTCTGGGAATTCTCTTTCAGTCACACATCTGAGATATAGTGAGATTACAGGCAGCACACCTCTGAGATTACAAGGAGACTCAGAGGCAGCTACAGCTGAGACACTGAGTTTCTCAGGTGAGTGGCTTTAACTAAATTTTAGAGGATGAGTGACAACTCACACACACTGCCAAGACAATGCTTGAGACTGTGTAGCGCCTACCTCTTTGGTCCTATGCTGGAATATATAGTACTCTGGGACAAAGACTCTGATAATAGAGACCCCTCTTTCACTGTTTAGGTAACATTGGAGGAGGTTTCTCTATTATGGTTTCAGACTAAGGGGTCTACATTTGATTCTGCTGGGTTCCATCTAAGCTTCCTGGCTCAGTCAATGATGTGTGTGTTTGGTTGTAAGCAAAGACAAAGATGATAGCCAAATGGAACAGACTCCATTATCAGTAATTTTATCAGTTTGCAAAAGAACTCCAAGAGCTAGACCATATCTAATTTACTTCATGGACAAATCAAGGTTACAAAGAGGAGATTTCTTCTTTGAGCCACCACGAGCCTGCTTACCTTCTCCCCTTTCAGAAATGTAATCCGTGAAGAGTCTGCATTTCTTCTCTCTTCGAAGTCCTCCATGACCTGAGCGGAGTGGCTCTGAGTGTAACACCTCACTGATGACTCGTAGCTCAGGTCCCCACTCCGGATGATGGGAACGTGCAGGACACCCTCCTTTTCCTTCACTAGAAGCAAATCCTTGGAAAACTGCATGCTGGGAACTGGGTAAGAAATGGGGAGATGAAGGCCTTGTCAGTGGGAGAGAAGATGCAGCCACCATAGCAGTGTTCCGCAGAAGGCCACACGGGTACCAAAGCACAAGTGCTAAGGGACTTTCAAGCATGGCTGTTATTTCTAGGACACAATCACTGTTGCTACTATGAGTGTGAGTCCAATGACCTAGATGTTGTGCCTATCTTTGCTCAGCTTCAGAACGCTACCACCTCCAATACCAACAGGGAACACACACAAAGAGAATATGATAATGACTCGACTACAACACATAGCCACTTTCCTCCTATGGATACAATAAGGAAAAACACAAAACAAAGTTGATGACAAAGTATGGCCCCTCACATAGGTCCTGAGGTCATGGAGACACCAGGGCATAGTAGAGATGTTAGCAAAGAAAAGCAAAACAAACAACAATGACAAACGGGTTTAACTTATTTAAAGGGCTTCATTTTTTTCTTTTTGGTTGTTGTTGTCAGATGTTATATAAAAATTAAGCAGAGATCTAGGTGGTGGTGGTGCACACCTTTGATCCCAGCACTAGGGAGGCAGAGGCACGTGGATCTATGAGTTCGAGGCCAGCCTGGTCTACAGATCAAGTTACAGGATGGCCAGAGCTGCACAAAGAAACCCTGTCTCAAAAAACTGAAAAAGGAAAGAAAAGGATTAAGTCAGAGATCTAGATTTTTCTCCTAAATTAAAAAATGACAACACTAAATAAAATACTATAAAGAAATTCCATATAGGTCAAAACTATTTGGACCAAACAAAATATATGGATAGGGTGAATTTCAGTGATGATGACTGATCTGTGGCCAGTGCTATGGAATTAGCTGTTCTTTGAAATGTGTTGATCTAATTTGACTTTAGGAAAGAACCCTATGAATGGTGATTAGAAACAAAGGAATTGGAGGAAACAGACTTGACCTTCCACACTGGCTGCTTGACAATGGGGTGAATCACTGAGACTTTCTGAAAACTGTTTTGTTTTGTTTTTTTTTTTTTTTTTTTTTGGTTTTTCGAGACAGGGTTTCTCTGTGTAGTCCTGGCTGTCCTGGAACTCACTCTGTAGACCAGGCTGGCCTCGAACTCAGAAATCCGCCTGCCTCAGCCTCCCAAGCGCTGGGATTAAAGGCGTGCACCACCACTGCCCGGTGAAAATTCGGTTTTTAAACTTGCAAAGCAAAATTATGAGTATCTCACAGGATAGCTGAGAAGGCTGGCTTTCAGAACACAGACATGCTATCCAGTGTAGCACAAGGTTCACAGGAATTGCTCCAATTTGGTGGGTTGGATGTAGTTTGGTTTACATGTGCCCCGTAGTCTCATGGGAATCCCTCTTCCTCTCTGCTGCCCCAGTACCCACTGTGATGTTCTACACTAAGACGTTTCTGCAAGCCCAGCATTTGTCGGATGGCTGGTTATTAATTTCTCCAAACACAGTGCAAGGAGGTGTCGGATGTCAACGCCTCCTGAGGTGCATTTCATGTTCAGAGCTGTAGGAAAGTGACCATATACTATCTGTCATTACTCTCTTCTTGGATGCCTTCTGCAAGTACCCTGCCAAACTTAAAAGAAAGAGGTGCCAGAGGCAGCTCAGCAGTCTGCAAGTCCATACCTAGAAAGTTCTGTTTGTCTTCAACTAACTGACTCTGTCTTAAAAGGGCTGGGTGCTGTGAGAACAAATCAATCCTATTGTCAGAATTGAGCCTACTGGTTATTAGTGATGACCTCATAAAAAGACAGAAGACACCTCCCCAAACAGTACCACTTCCAAGTGAAAATTAGCAACTGCATCATAACAACCTAGGGACCTGTCATTAGTGTAAGTTGCTTGGCACAGGAAGACCATTGAACATGTGTTGCCAAGGGAGTATGAAACAAATAAGGAAGCTGTGCCTCTCTTGGCACGCGTCCGAAGCTTCAGATGGGTTTTGTGGCTAGCCTGGTTTGCCTCAAGTCAGATCAGAAAGGTAAGGGCTGAACTAGCAATGTTTTCCCATCCCATCAACCCCAGATTCTTTTAGAGCTGTAAAGACTCTTCTTTCCCCATCTTTGACAAGACATTCACTCTCACTCTCTTGGGGGGTTGGAGGAATGGACACTTCTCACTGCTTGCATAATAAAAAAAAAAGCCCTGTCTTTCAGAAAGCCCCAGTCAGCAGGAGGTTGGCAAGAGACAATGCAAGACAGCAAGGTGAACAGGGAACAGGCTGTGCATGGTGCTGGCAGTGTAGGTCATGCTTTGTGTTTAGAATTCATACATATTGATGCCAGTCTGTCAATTTGCAGGGCAGCACTATCCTGGGAAGACGTAGCACTGACCAAGAGGATGGCTTTTCCAGGACCACAGGGGCCCTCTCTTTGTACTGATGGGATGCACAGCTACAAAAGAGGTTATTTCCCAAAGGCAGGTGGGCTCACAATGGGTTTAACACATTTATCATTGAGCGCCTCTGGTAGCACATTTGTTGTACATAACCAACATTTATTTGTATAAGTCTTGCATCCAGAAATAAAGTATAGGACTCTATTCTCTGTTACTTTATAGCAGATACAATATTGAGGACAATATTCATGTGAATGCATAAAGTGTTCCATAGATACTATTATTCTGTTCCTCTTCTTGGGCATTGACAAAATTAATGAAATATCAATGCCTGGAATGCAGCATCCTCTTTTCAGGCAATGGTTCAGGTGGAGAGTTAGTGGAAATCCACCTCTGATTTGTTGGAGTTAATGAATAAGTACTACTCAGCTGTATACACAGGAGTCCAGTGATGTTAATGGCTACAAGGTCTTTCTTGTCTACCAGTAATACTCATATGCACTTAGAATCTAATTTCAGAAGAGGGAGATTAAAAACAAGAAAAACTTCTGAAATGAGTTCCTTAGATTATTTGGGGTCCTAAATTTGGCACAGTGGAGAAAGATGAAAGTACCTGAGATTGATTGCATTAGACTAGTGAGCAATTACATCTGAAAGGTAAGAGCTGACTTCATTAGGTTCTTAAGTGACAGCAGATATTGCTACCTGGTGGGGGTGGGGGTGGGCAGGCAGATGGCAGCTGATACCGTATGGGAAAAGGCAGTGGGGTGGGAGTTGGAACCAGAAGATAGGACCAATGGGTTAGACAGAGTTTGGACTCTGGCTCCATTATCTCTTCATATGACCTTACACAAACAATTCAAATCTCAGTGTCACAACTTGAATGGTTACTGTGAAGGTCAGATATAATACATGTAAGATGTTTAAGTGTTTACAATGAATGGCCTCAGCAAAAATTATCGATCATAAGAAAGAGAGATGACTAACATCAGAAAATACTGCTGACTGCAACCAACCACTAAAGTAAGTTTGGGGAATCTTTTCCTAGAGATAAATTCTCGACATGAAATAAATGTGGTAGCCTTCCTAATAGATCTGAGACATATTGTTTTGTATATCAAATTCCTTTGTCTGCAACTCCAACACCTACTGATAAAATATGTGGGAAAATTGACTTTTCTGTGTTCTTCAGAGTGTAATGACTATATTTGTTACTGGAATCTGACCAGTTCATATGATAAATTACACACATGCCAAGAATAAATGAGCATGCAATAAAATCTACTGTGTGCTCCATGACAGAATTCATCTAAATGACATTCTGGGAAAAGTAAAACTTCAGAAACAGAAAGCAGATACATGCTTGCTAGGGCTTCAGTTATGGAAGAGACTGCCTTTAAAGGGCATGAGTAAATTCTACAGGATATGGGGGCTTCACAACATCTTTACTATGGTGATGTGTGTGTGTGTATACCACTGTTTGTTTTCAGAGCTTGTAAGAATCTTTATTTACATAATTATACCCTAATGGTGTGTGTGTGTATGTGTATACACACACACACACACACACACACACACACACACACACACACTCCTCATGAGAAACAAACATGAAAACTTTGGTAGAATGATTGTTCCAGTGAGGGGGCCCAGATGATTGAAAGGTAGGGGTAAAAGGAAGATTAAATTTTCATGCTGTGTCTTTTTGCTATTTTAGTTCTTACAACTATATACTAGACTATTTAAGGATGAATAAAAACACTAAAAATTATCCTGTGGCCTGTTTCCTCCTCTTTTAGGGGATGTTTCAGCCCCCACTTTATGGTCAGCCACTCGGGCTGCTGCTACTCCCTTGGCTCAAGTAGAAACCATGACTTGATCTCCAACCTCTGGACCCACCCATACATCCAGATGTTCTGGAAATTCTGATTTGCTTCCCTCCTTTCTGAATAGCAGCATCCTGGCTCACCCTCCCTTACGTAGTCTCTGTCCTCAGTGCAGACTGTATTTGGTCACACATGGCTTCCGCTCACTTGTGCACACTGTTTTCACTCGTGCTAACATTAGTTCCCTAAAGACAACTTGAGCCAGCCTTTTCTCATAAGCACACACTGCTCCCATTGCAAAGCCCTCTGGTCAAAACACGAGGCTCCAAAGGACCTGCCTGACTCATCATAACTTCCCATCCATGCCTCTACTCACCTGCTGTCTTGTTCAAAGCAGAAGTCAGCAATGCAGTTCCCCAAATATGCATCTTTCACAATTTTACGTGTGTGTACTTACTTCTCCATCTGTAACAGGCTTTCCTTTATTATCCATGGCTGACATCCTATCAAACCTGAAGACTCTTTTGTAAAACTTGCTATAGCAGACACTGAACCTCTCTAGTGTAGGGCTAATGTTTACACATCTCTCTGCACTTGGCAGGTATGGGCAACATGAGTGGCTGTCTCCTCCGCGTCTATGCAAGTACACACACATGCATTTGTACATGAATATGCATGCATACGTACTTCACAAATGAAAATATGAATAGGATATAATGTAAAATGCATGGAGGTTAAGAAAAATATAGCAATACACTTGAAATCAGCAGTAGGCTTTCCCAGTCTCTTACCATCCTGGAATGTGTCATTAATCGCAATGACAGCCTGAGAGGGCTTGGTCAGTTCGGCTCCTTGTGCTGAGCTGAGGAAAACCACAAATGTCTCCAGTCCTTCAATTACTGGGTATTGTGTGTCATCCAAGATGGTCAAAGTGCAGTACTGGAGAAGAGATGGAAGCAAACTTCAGAGAAGGCTCAGTGCCCACCATTGACATCTTTCTTTGTGGTCGTAAAGTGATCCTTTTGTCTTTAAACTCATAACAGGATCATCTCATTAGCATATTTTACAGCTTCTATTCTAAACTGGCACTGTCGGACAGTTGATGGTAAAAAAATCACTTGGAGAGTTTGAGAGGAGCCTTTTGTGAATTTCTACTCCTTTTGTGTGTGTGTGTGCTTATCCATGTGTGTTTTTCAGTGTGTTTATGTGTCTCTGTGTGTATGTGCTTATCCACTTACTCTGTGTTTTTATTTCTGTCTGTGTGTGTGTGCACATGTGTGTGTGTGTACAAGAATGAATAGTGTGACAGTCAAAGGACAATATGTAGATGGTGTTTCTTTCCTTCCTCATGTGGGTCCTGAGACTCAAACTCAGTCTCAGAGGGGACAACCATCTTGCCAGCCTTCATTTGTATTTCTAAAGAAAGTAAGGACCGAAATGTTGTAAAGGGCTTTTTAATGTTTTGAAGAGACTCCGAAATAGGCAGAAACTACCCTAACGACATCATGTAGAGGGAGTCTCAATAGGATGTCTCCATAGGGTTCCTCCTCTTGGGAATATCACAGAAGAGGGACCAAAAAGACTGTAGGTGTCTGGGGGTGGGATAAGGACAATAGGAAAACAAAGCCCACTGAATCAACCAAGCAGGGCACGTGCGGGCTCACAGAGACGGAAGCAGCAAGCACAGGGCCTGGGTGGGTCTGCATCACGTCCAACGCATATATGGTGTGGCTGTTGGCTTGTTTTTGTGGGACTCCTAACAGTGGGCATGGGTGTGTCTAACTCTTTTGCCTGCTCTTGAGATTCTTCTTCTGCTATTGGGTTGCCAAGTCAGGCTTGGTGGTGACAGCTTTTGTCTTGTCTTCTCTTGTTTTGTTCTGCTAACTTGTAGTCTCTTGAAGGCCACCTCTTTTCTGATGGGAGATGGAGGGGCCTTGAATTTGGGAAAGAGGGGCAGTGAGAGGAGCTGGGAGGAGTGGAGAGAGGGGAAACCAAGGTCGAGATATATTGTATGAGAGAAGAATTTATTTTCAATTTAATAAAAGAAAAGAAGAAGAAACTGTACTAGCAATCATGGGATGTTTGACTTTGAGGCACTTTGGCTGCTGTGAACTCACCTGTTCAGTGATACCTGGCCCAAATTCCACCTTCCTTGAGCTGGGGACATAGTCAACTCCTGGAGTGGCAGAAGCTGGGTCCGAGGGCCGTGTGGCGCACCAGACAGATGTGAAGGTAGAAAGGTCAGTGCCATGGCGGATAACTGGAATCTTCACTGTGCCTGAATTACAGTAATAGATTTATTTCATGTTCAAACTTGAGCCAAACACCAGAGGGCATCTCAGAGCACTCTTCTCCCCTCAGAACCACAGTGGCAGCTCTTCTGCATAGTTTGTCTAATCCAACCTTTTGATGCTCCTCCCCTAACTTGGAACAGGCCTGACAGGTGACAGTGCTCCCTTTGACTGACTCTGAGGTCAAGAGGAGACTCAGAGGAGGGTCTCAACACGGGTGGCACTGGAAAAACAGTCCTTGGGGGAGAGCAGGTTTCACATGCACTGGAGGGAAGACCTGCCACCAAGAAACATCTCAAACCTATTTAAGGAGGAAAATCCCCGAGATGAGAGCGTCGGCTGGGAAAGTCAGTAATGAGCTCGGGGACCCACAGGCCTGGGGCTGCATGTTCTTAATGGAATGTTTTAACTGGGTTGATTTTCTTATTTTATCCAGCAGTGCACACATCATTACTTAAACCATATAGGCAAAGTATCCTAGGAATAAACTTCATCTGTTGGGTCACAGTGACACCAGACTTGTAGCATCTTAAAGATATATAATTCTTTTCACAGCACAGAGAAAAGTTGACTTGAGAACCCCATCAGACACCATATTCTCCTACCGATATGTGAGGTAACACACAGTCATACGAGGGCCCTTGGTGCACAGTAAAAGTGACATGATAGAGTAGAAAAGCAAAGTTCCGATCCAGATGTGAAGTGCTCTGTGACTGTGCTCGCTGCACAATCTTTTGTTTTGTTTTGCTAACATGAAGTTTTTTTTTTTTTTGAGAGATATTCACTTCTTTTCATTTTAACTGTATGAATGTTTGGTCCACATGTATGAGTGTGAACACATGCATGGCTGCTGTCCATAAAGGCCAGAAGAGGGTGCTGGGTCCCCTGGAACTGGAGCTGCCATGTGGATGCTTGGAAGCAAACCTGGCTCTTCTTTAAAAGCAGGAGTGTTCTCAAACATTGGGTCATGTCTTCAGCCTCTAGTTGAACAAACTCTGATAATTTGTTCAACTTCTCTGGGTCTCAATGTGCTTTTCTATGTAATGTTAGACTGAACATTAGTAAGAATGCACAGAGCACACATGGCACCATGCTTGGCATTCAGTATGTGTTTAAAAAAAAAATTAGTTTTGGGAACTGGAAAGATGGCTCAGTGGTTAAGAGGACTTACTGCTCTCACAGAGGATCTAATGTCATCTCTAGCTTCTGAGGGACCTGCATACCTTACACACACACACACCTTAATCTTTAAAAAGTGTTAGTTCCCAATATACTTTGGAATTGCTCCAAAGAGGTAAAAGACCTTGTCCTGCAGCACGGTTACTATTTCCCTCTGCCAGAAGCACAAGATAAACTTTGAGACCCTTAAGAGTCACAGGAGGGAAGGGGCCTAGGCTCTAAAACAACACAGAGAAGAGACTTACCACTGACTCCATGAGGTTGACATATAAATGAAAATGCTCCATTATGCTAAGACACTGAAACTTGGATGTTTGTTTCAGCGGCTAACAGTATACTCAATAACCATCTGCATCCTCCATGGATCACATTACTGCACAAGCCAAAATGCTTAGCACCATAACATCCTCTGGGCCGCAAAGTCAGACCATGAAGCTCCAAGACAGTTTGTTTCTCTGCCACTAACGATCAGAGCAAGCAAAGTGGACAGAGCTCTCTACTGTCTCTACCTCCCACTGTTGATCTCGATGCCTGCCTGGTGACATATAACACTGAAGCCCAACAATATTGTCACTAAGAAATGACATTCTCCGTGTCTTAAGGACATTGTCAAACATAAGAAGGAACAGAAGGATGGTTCATAGAAACCCAGAGACTCTTTTCCATTACCTGCATCCTCACTGATGGTAAAAGCTGTGTTGCCCAGGGAGACAGTTGAGGCATCATTGGGACCACTAATGAGGACCTTGGCCATTGCCACCCTTCCAATACGAGCATTGTCAGAAGCATCAGCCAGGGCTATCTCAAACTCCTCTTCCTCCTCATACTCGCTGTCATCAATGACCATGACATCACATGTGGACACGGTGACACTGGGTCCGAATATCACACGACTCTCAGCAGACCTCCCTCTGGACTTAAAATCAGATCCTGATTCCAGAGCATGGAGGCTACTTCCCATGGCTGACTTAGGAACTGTGTAGCAAACGGCAGACACGGGGCTGCTCGAGTCTCCTGCAGTGCGAGAAAGGCAAAGCGTGGGAATGAGTGCTTCTCAGATTTTAAGATCTCTAGTAACTTAATGAGCTTTTCCTCAGACTATTTCCATCACCATTTCTGCTCCAACTCTGACAGGCAACCTTCCCGAACTGCAGTTTCTATTAAGCCTGGGGTATAAACCGCTTGAGGATTTACTATACCCCAGATACCGCCCCCAAATAACTTAAAATGGATTTCCTATTCTGTAGACTTTGTGCTCTGTTAATTCACAAGACTCATTGCCCACCACCGAGGACCACAGTGGGAGGAAAGATAAGAGGCATATTTTGGTACTTTAAGTAGCAAAGTAATTGTGTCCTGACAGTAGTGTGATGAGTTCAGTTCACTGCCTTCCTGAAGAAACTTCTTCACTTTAATTCCCGAGAGACACAAGCTTGTTCAAAAGAGGAAAGATGAAACAATACGAAACAATATAAAAGCACAGACAACTGTATTCATTAGTGATGCCGCAGCCCTTGGTGACAACCTGCTACAGGCCTGGGGTGGCGGCTCAGAGCAATCAATGGGACTTGTTTGTCTTCCAAGTGGTATTTACTAAGGTTTTGTGTTATCCAAAGTATTTATTTCACTAATACCCCGTTAGCAGATCCAGTACTGAAAACTGACACTATCATTTACATTCAGGTGGTCTTGAAGGGATTTCATCCCCACACATTTTAAAGTCGCACATATTGCACAGTCATAAACCCATCAAATCTTTAAATGTCCAGCATTCAAATACTGCCCTTTATTTCCCAACGGGAGGATATTTTTCACCTGAACATTATACTTAACATCCAGGTAGGGAAATCTTTAAGTATGTGTTCTTCAAACCCCGAGATTTGTACAAATACAACTTCTCTCCTCAATCACGTTGGTAAAAAATTTATGGAATAAGTGATTGATTAAAAAGACTGAGTTAATGAATAATTTGTAAGGCTAAATCTAACTAGTCTGCACTTCATCTTGAAGAATAAATGGAGCTCTAACTACATGCACTGAGAAGAGAGGCCTTCAGATAAGGCCTCATTCAGGTACAGTTGACTGGGATTCAGTGGGTTAATATATTAAAAAGTATACAAAAGAATTAATATGAAGCCTGAGCACTCGGCACACAAGAGTCTCAGTGGATGTTAGTTATCATCATAGCTCCTGGTCACCCATAGCAACAACAGACCTTGTCTTTTGATAGGAGCAAACAGAAACCCAGCACTCTCGTTGACCCGGTAGGTCTTCTTATCAAACTCTAACGTGGGCTCATCCTCGGTGTCGTTGATAACGACCTTCGCCTGGGTGAACTCTCCCAGCAGGGCATAGGCTGGCATGCTGAGCTCCACGGTGAAGCTTTCGATATCCTCAAATACATCATCATCATTGATGACAACGGTGCAGGACTTCGTGTCCTCTCGCTCATCAAACTGCACCTGTCACACAAGAAGCAAAGGAGTTAAACTGTGTGTCACCTCAGCATCCCCTGGTCAGTCCCTCGGGAGACTGTAAGCCGGCAAACAACTGCAAGGTGTCTTTAAGTTCCTCCATCCCTAACTCCTGCTGTCATGCCTGCAACACACAGGCATCTCTCTCTGTTCTTCATGGGCAATGGAGGCTAATTTATTGTAGAAGAACATGAAGGGCAAAGAGCTATCCTACATCTGGTGACTAGTAAGGTGGGTAAGAATTATTTGTGTTCTTTTTATTAACAATTGTCATTTGGTTTCTCAGTGCTCTTTCTAATTGAGGGCAAGTTTAACCAGAAAAATCTCCAGTTTTGGAGTATGCAGATTTGAGTTTCAGGTGTCAATTACCTCCCAAGTAGGTAAATTTATACAAGTTTATGAGCGTCTGGTACTTAATTGATTCATAATAATAGTTCTTCTATACTACTATTAGGAAGACTAAAGAAGACTCTATCATGAAAGTGCTAAGACATTTTAAAGCACTGTATAGCACAGATATATCATCACTGCCGTGCCTATATTATGTATATAATTAAAAATTAACAGGAGAATCATGTTGCACTAAATAATTGAGCTTGAGTTCATAAAATGTCACTTAACACACTGGGCTAATTTAACTTTATACTTGGCTAAACCTTTTGCTATAAAATGGACTAGAAATATAATACGAATGAATTTAGCAGGTACAATACAGAGAAGTTAATTTGTGTGTGCATAACTGTAAATGCAATGAGAATTGTCCTGGTTATATCTTTGTCTAAAAAAAATGAATGAATGAATGAAGGAATGAATGAATAAAAAAGAGAAGGGAGGAGAAGAGACAGAGGCAGAGGAGGGGGGTGAATAAAATAAGGATAAACTGTTCAAGCAGAAAAGAGAGACAGGTACTTGGCCAAACTGGAGGGATGGGAAATGGATCTGGCCTGTTGTTTGTGTAAACTGAGGTAGTTAAATACATATAAGAACTAGTCAGAAGCCTCTAAGAAACACAGATCTGAAAAACACATAATTTAAGTCAGGCAGGATTATTAGTGCATACCTAATCAACTGATCAAATTGAGCTTTTGCTAATCTCCATATTTCAAAATGCCCCCAAGAAAGCAAAGTACTCATTAGATTTCTGCTTAAGATCTGGAACACACTGACAGCCCTTTGTCTTTTCTTGGAAAATGTGACATCCCTTTTCTGAAGACTCTTTATCTTCTCTGGTCTTTTTTATATCCCTATTGGACATAAAAGGCTTTTACTCAGTCTAGCTGATTCTTGAACTCTGTGAAAGGACAAAGTCCACTGTGCTTTATAGAGATTTAACTTGTAAAATGAAATTGACTTGAAAAAAGATGAAATAAATACCAATTAAATGCAAGCACTGTCTCCTATAGGAGAAAAGGTGTTTACTTATCCCTACCCCTAATTCACACTAAGTGTGCAGTCCACCATCGACTTGGATCCCCGATCTCCTCACTTCCTCCCCATCATCTCCTTTCTTTCTCATTACCACCCTGGAGGTAAAAGAGGTGACTTGGAAATTTTCCTGTAGCTCAGGCTTAAGACACTTCACACTCAACATGGCCAAGACAAAAATCCCAGCACTAAACTTCAACAAACTTGCTCTCCCTGCCCATCCTCTCATAGCAAGGGGTGGCGTCATCCATGTCTGCCTCTGGCCCCGTCTCCAATCACTGCCCACTCCTGTAAATTTTGCTATTTGAATCCCCCATCTTGTCACCTCTCACCTATTCTATCCCAAAAATTTCCCAACTGGTTTGCTTATGTACTGTCTTCCCAGCTCCAAGCAAAGAGAAGGGAGAGGAAGGGCGAGGACACAAGAACTGAGGACATGATACCTTGCTGAGGTCTTGTCATGAAGTAAAATGTAAACACCTAGAAGCCAGATGACAATTTACACCCAGGCAGACACTTCCATGCAGGTTAGCCAGACTAAAGAACAAAGAACTATGGGAAAGGAATATAGGGCAGTTTCTTGAGAAGGATGCAGATGGACAGGGACATGCATAGGGAGAGAGCATCACCATAGCCTGCGGCCATGCTGAGGAACAAGTGGTCCTTCCATACCTACCTGGCCAGCATACTCCATGAAGTCCTGCTGTCCAGGATGAGAGCTGACCCTGGAGCTGGAGCTGGCTGTGCCTTGTTCAGTGCGACACAGGACGATGGCGTACTGGTTCAGGTTCCCAGTCCTCTGCACCGTGACACTGACAGACCCCGCCTTTTCACTGACGTTATAGCTAGAGACACACAAAAGTCAGGCTCTGGAAACCTGTCTTAGGGTTATGAAGAGGCCACTTGCTTAGTGCTTATCTCTGCTGTTTGGTCACAGGAGTCAGACACTTCAGAGGGCAGAGAGTTTAGTGCATTAAAAGGTTACATAAATTGATAGAACATGCTTACCACCGAGTCACAGCCTCCATGAACAAGGATACTGGGGTTAAAGCATGCCACCTATTCACTGTGGAGGAGACTAGAGTCACCCAGAATATTACACAGGAGCTACAAACTTCAGAACTCAGAACATGGAGTGGTGACAGACAACCTCTCCAAAGAACACAGTGTCATCAGAAGAGGCCTGGGAGGCCTTCAGGATAAATTTGTACGGAGTGTTCTTAGTGACTTAGCTGGGGTAAAAACCCACTGAGCCAGGTCTGTAAAATGTGTGCATTTAATCCAGGATGGACTCTGAGATTTAGTCTGAGAAACAAAGACTTGTAGACAGAATTTTATGATGCATGAGTTTAGGCAGGGGCTTCAGCCTAAAAGGGGGATTTGTTCTGGATGTATCAAGAGGCTAGTTATGATCTTAATGTATAATGAGTAGATTTGGAAAAGCCATAGAAAGACAGCCGTGAACTGGGCTCGAATGCAGCCAACGAGCACAGCTGTTCAGTCTGTTGTGTGTCTCACTGATCTGAGTGTTTTAAGCAAAATGCCTTTGAAAGAGTGAACTCCATTGCCAGTCACTGTACCATTCAATCCATTACTTATTAGAGATTTGCCAACAAAAAGGGATCCCTTTTACTCAATTTAATTTTTGGAGGTGATATAATCAAGAGGTAATTAAAAGCAAATCTCAAAATATGTATTTTATGGGTGATTCTAATTATTATGAGTATGGCTAAGACGGGGAAGCTGTATTTAGAGTCCTGCAAGCAAGCGTATTAGTCCTACCCACACAGGAACTGTCAGGAAACTAATGTTTTAGAAAAGTCAATCTCTGAAACGCTGATTTAATAAGTGTTTATTCTAGAGTAATAACCCACGTTATAATTTAACTTAGAGAAACCGGGACCATGCCTGTACTCCCTTTATCAAATTAGAACTCCTGGTTCTCTATAAAGCTCTCCAGTAGATGAGGAAAAGATCTTAAAGAGCCCACATACATGATGTATAGCTTGACACAAATCAAAGCAGTCTTGGGAAAATACAACCTGAAGGTTTATTTTCTACTTTTCCTATAAATTATACTAGATTATCTTCTGCAATTTGGAGATGGAAGCAAAAATATTCAGTGGAAGCACTGAAGGAGAATGGTTAAAATTACTGGGCTCCAGATCTCGTCTTATGGCTTGCCAGCTACATGACTAAGGGCAAGGAGCTCTGCCTCTACCTGTTCCGACTGCTCTGCTTCTGTAGGGACTAGAAGAGAATCTCATAATTGCACAGCTGCAAGCAAATAAGATGAATTCAGTTGAGAACATAATGCTTTGTATACAGATCGTATTATCCAATCAGTATTTCACGCAGTTGTTTAAATCGCTGCTATCATCATCACCACCAGCAGCAATGCATTATCTTAATAATAACAATATCTTAATAACAATAATGGTTGACTGGATCTGCCTTCTAAAGCGTTTCACCCTAACCTCCTCTTCTTGCTCAACTTATTTCTCAACACATAGTATGCAATAAAAATTGTACCTGGTATATTTAAAGCTGATGAGAGACCACTGGATATGGAAGATGTTGTCGCTGACCACATTGGGTTTACTGTCCTTCACCAGGAACTGAAAACTATCCATCAGTTTCTGGATCTTCTCCTCATGCAACACATAACGAATCAACCCCAAGTTCACATGCTCTGTGAGAAAAATAGAGTCCCAGAGTCCTCTGTCAACTAGTGTGAAGGTGTAAGACACTCATATTTCCCAGACTAACATAGCGAGTCTAGACTTCTAATGGGCTATAGGGACTCATTTTCAAAAGAATAAAAATTATAGTAGTCTTAAAATGATTCTTACTAGTTATAAAGAAACATCTTGCAATTGCATGAAAAAATACCCATCTTTATACACAGAATTCCTCTTTATGCTCTTGTAAAAGGAGACTCTTAGGGTCTGACATAAAGCACCCCAGGGTGTGAGTGTGTCTGCGGAGCATTGAAAGGCAAAGGCATTGAAAGCTGACAGAGACAGATTTTTGACCTCATCTTCTATGTAGATAGGCTCAAAGCAGCCTAAATTTTTTTCTAAAAAAGGTGCTTTGGGGTTGGGGCTGAGCTGGAAACATAGCTTAGCAGTTAAGAGAACTGGCTGTTCTTCCAGAGGTCCTGAGTTCAATTCCCAGCAACAACATGGTGGCTCACAACCATCTGTAATGGGATCTGATGCCCTCTTCTGGCCTGCAGGTGTACGTGCAGATAGACTGCTCATATACATTAAATAAATAAATAAATAAATAAATAAATAAATAAATAAATAAGTCTTGCCAAAAATAAAGGTACTTTGGAGGGTATGTGCTGTTAAGAAAAGCTGGGGCTGACAGCAACAACCCACATATGAGACACAGCTCTACATGACTGAGAATGGGCTGGAAGCGGATGCAGAAGGTGGGTCTTAGGGAGAGTGTTGCATCACTACCCAATCAGACTGCATCCAAAGGGGAGGAGCGATAGGCTTGTGTCAAACCACAAAACTACCTGCTCTGTGTTACTCAAAAAGGAAAATATTTCTATGGATCAGCTTACTCACACAAAACCTTTAACTCCTTGGCTAGAGATGTTTTAAAAAATAATGTCATCACCCGTAAAGAATAAAACAGTAAATTTCCTAAGATCACAAATCTTTCAGTCTGGCAACCATTTTGTTGTTTGTCTTAAAAGAAAACCAAGGGGAGCTGGAGAGATGGCTAAGCAGGTAAGAACACTAGCTACTCTTCCAGAGGACGAGGGCTCAATTCCCAGCAACCACACAACAACTCACAGCTTTCTAAACTTCAGGATACAACACTCTCAAACAGACATACATGCAGACAAAACACAAATGCACATTAAATAAACAAATAAACAATCAAACAAATTATATTAAAAAAACCTTAAGCCATCCCACATAACCTTTCTAAAAAAAAAAAATCTAGATTAACCCAAGGGCAAGAGGCACGGTGAGGATGGATTTCTCTGGTTTAGATTGACCAGAAGAAATTCAGAAAGAGTAAAATGTGCAAGTTGTTTAGTTAGACACTAGATGATCCATTTGAAAAAAAGTAGCAGAAAGTGACTACGGCAAAAATATGGGAGAGTATTATTTGAACATGTCTCTCCTTTCTAGGTTCCTAAGAACACACCCTGGGTGAAGGTGGCTGCCGCTCTGCCTGGCTGCAGCTTGTTCTCCAGGTAGCCATGCATGGGGCCTGCGGTGACCTCATAGATAAGCTGTGAGTCCTCGGTGTCTGGATCCACAGTCAGCAGTTCCTTCTTGGTGATCAGGTTGGTTGCCTGGAATAGAAACCCATTAAATTTAATTCCTGAGGTGGGAATTAAGCTGAGCAAGACCCTCTGACTCAGATTTAATTCAGTTCCACAATAATTTACAGAGCGCATCTGCTGCACAGAAGAGTCTGTTAGGATGGGAGAGACCTGAGAACAGAAACTACACCAGCCTCTGCCCTGGACGTTTCCACAAGAAAAGCTCCTGCATCAGGTCAATGGGGCAAGGGTTTATGTGGAAATAAGCAGGGGATTTCAGTTTGGCTTTGAAAGAGGATTGGAACTCGGGAGGAATGATATAATAGAGAAAATGGTTAAGCCTTATACCTTAGGAGAGTCACTGAAAATCCTGAAGTTGATTGGGATATGCTGTACTCTCTCACTCAGTCAACAAAGAGCAAGGTGAGAAACTCACGGAAAGAAAGACTGGTGAGCTGCACTCTACATTAGTGGGCTTAACCAGAGAAGGGCAGGATGTTAGAAGTCACTGGTGACTTTACTATGCACTTATTTATTGAGGCAGCATCTTATTGTGTAATGTAGGCTAGCCTCTAACTGGAATCCTCCTGCATCAGTCTCTGAAATGCTTGGCACTCTGTATAGTGATGTGCTGCTACATCTGGCCATTGGAAACATTAATAACTGTTACTGGGATAGAGAAGGGATAGGAAATAGACCTAGTGATGAGGAGAAAATAATGACTGAATATTGAGAAAAAATAAAACAGTATGTAAGAAGAATTTACACTGTGGTGAATGTGTGTGTGTGTGTGTGTGTGTGTGTGTGTGTGTGTGTGTCTGTGTGCGCGCGCATGCGAGACTGCATGGGTATGTGTATGCATGCAGAGGCCAGAGTTCCATGTGTAGTGTCTTCATTGGCTGCTTCTCATTTTGTTTTGTGGCACAGAATCTCTTGCTGAAACTGACCCAGTCATGTTAGGTTGGCTTTCCAGTGAGCTCCAGGGATCTGCTCACCTCTGTGCTTCCAGCACTGAGGGTATATATGCCTGGATCAGTG
>JANHMN010000006.1:100055411-100103964 GCA_030674055.1 Rhabdomys pumilio | reverse complement strand
TCACCTCTGTGCTTCCAGCACTGAGGGTATATATGCCTGGATCAGTGTGCCCAACTTTTTACATGGCTGGGGCTCTGAACTTACGTCTCCATGCCTGTGTGGGAAATGCTTTACTGACTGAGCCATTTCTCTAACCCCATCATATTTCTTTTGAGAAACCCAATAGTTCAACAGCTAAACCCACAGTAATCTAATCAGCTCCACGAGGATGAACAGCCACAGAACACAGAGAATAGCACTGATCAATGTTCTAAAATAGGAGGGAGAAACGCACATGTGTTGATGCTGATGCAGGTTTATTGCTGATTTGCTACCACTTCAAAATGATGAGATGTACCTTCAAATGATCCACTGGGAACCAGGAGATGGGGGAAGAAATCTCTGAAGTAGGAGTCCTCTGAGGAAGATTGTCTACAAAGATATCTGCTCCTTTCTTATCAAGACCAAGCATTTAATGTTCCTTAAAGTCCATTCTCCCCTTCTAGAAGTTAACAGTTTTAGCTGAGCACCTGCTTTCCCACTTGAGACACTATTTCCCAGCTTCCTGTGAAACCTGTGTGCTCATCTGACCAATTTCTTGCCAACAGAATATAAGAATATGACGCATTCAATTTCTGTGTCTCTTACTGAAAATAAAGTATCTTACCCTGGACTTCCATTTTAGCCTTTCTTTTTAGGTAGGATACTGACTCATTTCTGAAGAAATCTGTGTACTCAACAACAGGCACTCAGCAATGGGAGGCACCATCCCAGTGAAGAACCTGCACCTGGTCCAACACTTTCACATCATATGTGGTATAAAAACAAATGACTCTCTTATTTGACCTGCTCTATTTAGGGAATCTTTTTGTAGGATTATAGGATTATATTAATATAACAAGCTAACTGACTCTAATAATTGAATAAGTGGGGAATCCTAACCAAATTTTTGGGTCCACCTGCCTTAGGAAAACCAGCTCACGAGAATGGTGGGTGAGCTCCTATTCTGTTCCTAAGTAGCTTCATGATGAGGACTTAGACTACCCTGAGCACTGAGCAGAGGATATGACAGATGGGATATGACATACCTTGCCATCCATATACTCCAGCCACTGGAGCCCCAGGTTGGTGACAATTCTAGGGGTACCATCATCCACCGGGAGGATGTCCACATGGAACTGCTGAGGGGCTGCCGTCATGACCTGAAGTGGAGAGAGAACATTCATCCTTAACACTGGATTTTCCCATGCACTGTTCCTAGATGTTGTAATTCCCAAACTCTGCACACGTCAGAGACAAAGTGAAGCTAGCTTTCACTTCTTATCACAACTGCCATTAGACCTCAGGGAGAGTGGTGACTGACAAAGTGAGTCCGACACGACATAGATACAAAAGCAAGGGTGTCTCTGCTCAACCTCATCTGCTATAGACGATGGCTTTTTTTTTTTTACATGTGTGCATGTGTGTTTTTGTGTGTGTGTACATTTGTGTATATGTGAGTGTATGCCTTAGTGTATATGTATAAATGCATGCCTTTGTGAGTACATATGTTTGCTCATGTGTATGAGGCCATGCATGTTGTGTATATGTGTGTGTGTACTTGTGTGCATGTGTATATGTGCATGTGTTAATATGGTGTCATGCAAAATTTTTTAGGTTGGCCTTGAATTTCTGAGCTCAAGTAATCCTCCTGCCTCAATCCCCTGCTAGCTGGGACTACCAAAATACCCCATTGTGCTTGGGTAGACTCATGTCTTCTTGAGTGGATGCCAAGATGATTAGATTTATAACAATTAATATTGATTTCTCACATGTAATGTTATATATTTTAAATTATGCAAATGACAAGGAAGTAGAAGGGACCATGAGAGGAGAGGAATAGGTCTAAAGGGAGGGGCATCGAGAGGGGGTGCTGGAATACATGTCAGTCACATGAAAGCAGAAGGTGGTACCTTTGGGGAAGAAGAGACCTCCAAGAGAAAAAGCCAGGCAGGCCAGTGGGGAGTATGGAAAAGCACAAAGTAGAAAGGAAGATGCGTATGAGATGCTGGAGACCAATCACCCTGTACACTGATTTTAAAACTAATCACAAAAAACAAAACCCTTGCCTAAGATGAAACAATGCACAAACACTTTTTCTCTCAGTATCTTGTGTTAAAGTTTTCATGAGAGACTGACAAACAGCATCATTAAAATGTTAATGCTGAAGGCTCCAGGTGGGGCCAGCTCAGACCGGGAGGGAAGCATCTAAGGACAGAGGCTCTTTTTACTCCTTTTCTTTCCCTGGTTTTGTTGTTTGTTAATTTAAGGACAGTGCTCTCTGTGGGTAAGAGGCAGAAGAAATCAAGAACAAAGGCATTTGTGGGAATGAATGGTGGAAGGGTATTTACACTTTAATTCTATCCCCAGAGAAAGAGAGAGCAGTCTATAGACAGTATACATGCATCCAGGCAGGCTCTGAGTGTGTGTCAGCTGCAACACAGGGCAGTGAGCTGCTAGCTTTTCAGTCTCCCAACACCCACCTTCTACAAAATTTCCATTTCTTAAAATAATGTGCTTCTTCAGAGGGCTTGGACTGACCATTAGGTTTTTAAGATGGTAGCTATTTTGCTGACACATTTTGATTTATGTTTCTCCTTTGAAAGTCAAGCCAATCAGAAGCAGCTACAGTGAGAAAGGACGAAGTGACAGCCGGCCTGGCGATGCCACTGAACAGATAGAGCAGACACACACTAGGCAGAGGAGTCCCCAGAGCCACCGCAGACGCGATGAGCAGGACACAGGGTGACATCCTTTCCAGGAGTGTAATCATCTACCACCAGTGAAGGGCAGGAACTCGCCAGCAGCAAGAAACACCCTTTCTCTGTCCCAGAGGAACAGCGGGCTATGAGCACACTGCTTCCAACACTGCTTCTGTGGAGCCAGACATAGGTGTGTGGGCTGTTGGGGTGCCCCCAGGCCACCCTCCACCAGAGATGCATTTACTCCAGGGGGGTTTATGGAATGGTGAGTTCTGTTAATGAACAAAGTACTGAGCAAGTGGTGCACCAGGCAGTGGATAAGAAGTTTGTACACACGTCATTTGTGTGTGTGTGTGTGTGTGGGTGTGTGTGTGTGTGTGTGTGGGCGCTCAAGAGTGCATGCATAGAACCAGAAGTCAACCTCAGGTATTGTTCCACGGTAGCTAATTTAGGGATTGCTAATTAGAATAGGCTGGCTCCAGAGATGAGCCTGTCTGTCTCCTCAGTCTGGGATTATAAGCACATGCCACCATGCTCAGCTTTTCACATTGGTTCTGGAGACTGAATGCAGAGTTTCATAACCATACAGCAAATGCTTTCAAACTGAATCATCTCCCCAGCTCCTCTTCCCTCAATCTTGGAGGGAGAAAACCTGGGTATTGGCTCAACCTCAACAGCAAGGCATCTTAGAGAATATACAGGCTGATCCTAAAATGGCAGTGATGAAGATGAATGTCAAGATTCCCAGATGTTTCTGTGGGTCTGCCGCGGGGCAGAGGACCTCATGTGCTTAAAGGAAGAGGTACTACGTCCATTTTACAGATAGGGAAGCTGAGGCTTTCAAAGGAACATGGCTTACAAAGTCACTCAGCCAAGTGGCAGAGCCAGGACTCAAACTCTGAGACCAAGAGACTCTCAGTGACTCTGGTTTGAACAAGGAGGAGTCTTAGCAAACAGATACAGACACAGACACACACACACAGAGGGAGAGAGAGAGAGAGAGAGAGAGAGAGAGAGAGAGAGAGAGAGAGAGAGAAAGGAATATAGAGCCATGTGATAGGGATATGGAAGAAAAACTCAAAGAGTAACGTTGATCATCGCCCTGTCTTACTAAGGCTCACCAGCATTCACTCTCAGGATTATCCCCTCTGGTGTTCAGATAAGGCACCAGAAGCTGCAATTACTCTGCCCATTTTATAGGTGAAAAACCAAGACTTAAGAGAAGTTACTTGTCCAGGGTCAGCACACTTAATTTTAACAAAGTAAGAACTCAGTACTACAAGAACGTGCAACAATCCCCCACGAGGCCTCTGACTGCTTTGCTAGGCCTCTCACCACCGGCCCTCACCTCTTCTCCTTCCTCAATGACAAAGAAGGGGTTGGTCCCATCAGAAACGGTGAAGGTAAACCAGTCTTTGAGGGAGTTGCTGCCGTCATGGCTATAGCTGACACGGTTCTGGTAGATGTCTTCCATAGTGAAGGAGGAGGTGAGGTGGAAATGCTGCCCCCTGGCAGTTCTTTCGATGGTACCATGACGTGGAGGCTGCACAATGGTGAAGGTGATAGACTCAGCCTGCCGGGAAGAGAAAAGCAAGGGGCAAGCTCACAGAGTGCGTGATGACCAGGAGCCGGTCAAGGGAAATGCCAATTCAGCCTATGTTTCCTTTATAGATGGCAACAAAGCTAGTGAGAGAAAACACCGTCTTTCTCTACTAAACTGGACATATATCTTAAAGACTTCTTAAGAACACTGAGCTCTCCTTATGCCTTGTAATTCAGGCTGGACTAAAGGGAAATGGGAAGGCTGGGACTGCCTCCTCCCTCCCTCCTTCCTTTGCTTTTTCCCTCCCTCCCTCTCTCCCTCCTCCCTTCCTCATTGCTTTTATCCCTCCCTTACTCCCTCCCTTTCTTTTCCTTTCTTTCTCCCTTTCTTCTCTATCTCTTCTTCAACCAAGGGTCTAAGGTTGTAAACTCCTGGCATATTTTCTGTTTTCTTCAGAGCTATAACTTTAGCTTTAGAGAAGAGTCTACAGCCCAGTAGGCAACAGGCATCGGATAAGAGCATGGGTAAGTAAAGCAAGCAGGGACATAAGAAGAGGGTACATAGACAGACCTAATAGATAAGTACAGCAGTGAACTCTGTGCATGCCCAGTCAAGTCCACAGGCTCAATGCGTGACCCAGGCAACCTCTTGAGAGGAGAGCTGAGTTCCAATAAACCATATTTTTCTGGACAAAGCCTCATCTTGGAGTTTGCTCAAACTGTGATGACCAGTCACCATGAAAAAAGTCTGGGTGCAAGAGATGAAAATGGAAGGGAGGCACAGAGGGACAGAAAATGCCCATCCACTTCAAGACGATAAATGCTTTGGGTAAAGTGCCACACATCTTACTCGAGATAATAATAAAATCCAGTATGTAAAGAGGGTTGTCACATGCAAGCTGAGGTGAGAGTGAGTGAACTGAGGACTTCAGGGTGAACTGAAAAGCAATCTGATCTCCAACTTGATTTTTCCCAGAAGGCCACGTGTCTTCTGTTTACATCTCTTGAGGGGCTTGCGATCCCCTCAGGAATGGGCACAACTCTCAGGGTGCATCACAAAAACTGCAGCTGCCACCAGCTCTGCTTCTTCTCAGCCTGAGAGTTCAGGGGAGCCACTTACCTCTGTGTCCACATCCACTGCCTTCAGCTCAAACTCTGTGATGGTCTTCCTCACACCCTCTTGCACACGCATGCCTCGGTTCTGCACAAGGGGCAGTGAGTCATCCACAGGGTGAATAGTGATGTGGAAGGTCTGTGTCACCTAGAACAGGAATGGGTAGGTGGGCACCTGTCTCCAGTTCCACCACTACTCCTCAGTTCTTGACATTCCTGACTCCCAAGGAACCCTGACACGAATCTTCTTGGGCTCAAGCCCATGGCTGTCAGGGGCTGCTCCTGTGTTATGACTAAGAGCAGAAGATCATGATGATCTCATATCTCCAGTGTGTCTCCCCACTCCCCTCAAAGAAGAAATCTAGGAATTGAAGCACTCAAGGATGGACCATTGGGCCTCTTACCTCATGCAGACCATCAGACAGCACGAAGCTGAAGGCATCTGATTGTTTCTCAGTCCCACTAGAATGGACATATTGAACATTTTGTGAAGTAAGGTCAGCTTGAGTGAAGGAACTAATCTGGATGCCTAGTGAGAAGAGAAGAGAGAGACCGAAGGGATGTCAAAACACTAGCCATCCCTCCAGGCCAGGGAGCTGTCAGTTTTCAGTGTAGAGCATTCTGTGTCTCACACATGGGGTTGATGTCTGTCCTTAAGGACCCTGTGCAATTTGTAGACTGTTGTTCTGTTACAATGTGTTCTTTGGTCGTATATGCCAACTTGATTACCAAGGCTTCTGTTTGCCATGGCAACAGCAGGTATCCAATAAGTGTTCTTCTTTTTCTTGTATGCAGCTAAAATCTCTACAAGGTATCTAGAGTCTTACCGTCCAAACTCTACTCTATTTTACATTCTCCCTTTACCTCACAATCTCCTTTGAAACACTGCCCTACTTTTTAATGTTGTGTGATGAGTTGCCTTTGACCACTACAGTTACGAGGTCTGACCATACACAGTGTGCCTGTGGAATTGGTGAATCATCTTAGTCTTTGTAATTTTACTTAGCATCTTTCAAGGTCACTTACTTTCAGCTTCCAGGTCTGTGATCCTAGCTTCTCATATGGTATTTTAGCCAGGCAGGTAGTAATCAGATTTACTACATGACTTTGGGGTTTGAACAATCATCCTATATCAAACTGAAAATGACTTAGAGAACAGCATCCTTTAATAACATGACATTTAAAAATATAAAAAATTTAAGCAATTTAAAATAATTAAGCTACTCTTCAAACACACATTACCTCTGTCTTTTAATGCCTCCAGTTTAGAAAAAAACAGCCCAGAATACTTGTTTGTGTCTTAGGGATACAGGGATTTATAGTCAAGCAACAATTAAGACTAAGACATACTAGATTGAAATAGTTCTTGGGAGGTACAGACAGAAGATTAGCAGTTCACGGTCATCCTCAGTAACATAGTGAGTTTCAGGCCAGCCTTGACTTCACGAGAGAAATAAGGTTGAAATAAAGGTGTGAATATAGCTCAGTGGTAGAATATTTACCCAGCATGCAAAAGGCCCTGTGTTTGCGCCCTGGCACCACAAGATTAATAAAACAGGAGAGTGATATAGAGTCCTAGCTTTCTGACTCTGGGTGGTGAGACACTGATCTAGTTAATTTAGTCCTTTATTCTGGCCGTGCATGCAATTGCTGTTTCCAAAATTTATTATTTTTCACTGTTAATTCTGGTAAAAGCAGTATTGTTTTACAATAGATTCCACTTTGACTGATATCTGTTGAAGTGTGATATCAGTATCATGGGCTTTGTCTTTAAGAGAGAGAGAGAGAGAGAAAATAGATCAACCCACGCTGCTTCCATTTTCGTCTTTATCATTTGAAATTTGTTACTCAGATGTAAGAGCCTTCTGGCTACTGGGGCATTAATTTTCTGATGAGGCATTTTATATTTCTACACTTGCTACATCAGTTCTTGACAGGAAAAAATGCAGCTTCAGGCTTTGCAGCTTTGTCTTATGGCTGGACAGACGTCCACACCATCCTTTAAAAATTTAATAACTTCAGGGATTGAAGAGATGGCTCAGTAGCTTAGCATGCGTGTGGTGTAAGTATGAGGTCTGAGTTTGGATGTTCACCACTCATGTGAGGGTCAGGTGTGCTGATACATATTTATACCAGGGTAGAGGCCATGGAGACAGGTAGTTCTCTGAAGCTCACTGACCAGGGTAGAGGCCATGGAGACAGGTAGTTCTCTGAAGCTCACTGACCAGTTAGTCTGACTGAATCAAAAAGCTCAAGGCTCAGTGAGAGACCTGGTCTCAAAAAATAGGGTAGAAAATGATCGAGGAGACACTTGACCTCTGGCTTCCGCACACAAAGAAGTATTGCATGCAAGAAAGAGTATCTGTATGTGTGCGCAAGCACAGGAACAAGTATATAGACCTCATAGACATAAACACAGGCAAAATTTAATAACTTCTCATGAGTTACACTGAGAAATTGAAATCTTTTTCCTGTTATAGATCTATTTTCATGCTCTATGGGAAAAATACATATTTAGACTCTCCTGGGCATCTGACCACCCAACTCCCTGACCCCTTAATGCATCTCAGCCTGATGATGGCTGATTATGATTGTAGCTAATTCCTTTTGGGAATCAGGCTCTGGGCTTTGGGTTTGAACCTTTCCCCCTTTCTCTTTTTAAAATAATTTTATTGAGTTAACTTATAGATGATTTTAACAGCATATTGTTAGAACTAACATACAATGAATTACACATATTTGAAGCGGAAAACTCTATAACCTTCAGGTTTCCAATGAGACTGCCATAGTAAAAGTAGTGGACATGCCCATTATTCCAAAAGTGTTCACAATGACAGTTCATAATCCTTCCATCCCTCTCTCTGCTCCATCCTCATTTCTATGTAATCATGAGTTGCGCCCATTATTACACCTGAGCTGGTGTCTTCCTCTCCTCTTGTTCTTGGTTTCCTTCATTTGGCCTAATTATTTGAAGTTTGACATGCATTGATAGTTTCTTTCTGGGGTGTGAACATGGCACAGTTAGTACTGTGCCTGCCGCACAGGCATGAGCAAGTGAGTTTGTTTCTTCATGATGTAAAAGCCAGGTACACTGACACACAGCAAGAAGTCCAAAGCTGAAGGGCTGGGGAGTGGATGGGTGGAATGCTCAAGCTCACTGGCCAGCCAGCTAGCTGGACTGAGGAACTCCAGGGTTAGTAAGGGGCCTTGTCTCAAAATAAGGTGGAAAGTGTTTGAAGAAGATACTTGATGTCAACCTCTGCCCTCTGCTCACACTGCACACACACACAGACACATACACACACAGACACATACACACACACAGACACACACATACACACAAGCATGTTACCCCCTTACAAAATATTCATTCTTATTCTGAATGATCATATCATAATTTGATCATATATGCACCCATTAATGTGTGTGTGTGTGTGTGTGTGTGTGTGTGTGTGTGTCTGTGTGTAGATGTACAAACCTTTGTTTCTCCCTAATATGCAGCTATAACAGTACCTGATAGACCCCAGCCACTCAGTGTCGGGTGAATACAATTTCTTCTGCCACTATCACTTACACCTAGCAGACACTACTGAGTAGATCTCAGTCTCTGTAATGCCTTTTCTTTTTAGAAGTTTAGCCTTTTTTAATTGGATATTGGAAGAGGCCAGTTACTCACTTGTCAGTAAGAAGGTTTGTCTGAAAACACAGTCCCCCACTGACTGTCACAGCAGGTAGCTGTTGCTTGAAATACTTGAAGGCTTTTAATCCCATTGAAGGTGTTTTTAGTCACCAACCTGCTGGTTAAACTATGTATCTGGCAGTATGACAAGAGACCCATATTAACCCTGTCATTTTTCCAATTCCCCGGAAGGCCCACACATTAGAGAAAGCCTGGTTCAGGTCAGGGAAGTAAGCCGACCAAAGTATCTTTGGAAAAATTGCTTTCTTAAAGGGATGTTGGGCGATGCTGCCAATGCTTGCATTCAGCATCCCAGTAGGGGGTCCTGTCCTGTCCACAGCAGCTGTGCTAGGGTGGGGGGATGGGGAGCTCTCCAACTCCCTGCTTCTGAGTTCTTCCACAGCATCTCAGGGTGGGCTCAGCTGTGTTTCCTCTCATTTTAAATTGCATGTTGAAATCTCAATTCTCAGTACTGCAAAATGGTTCCTTCTGGAAACAGGGTTCAAGCAGGTAGGGTGAGATGGCAACAGGATCGTGAGGTGGGCTCTGAGTTGGTGTGGCTAGTGTCAGGGGAAAGTGAAGACAGAGCACAGGCAGGTCAGGCCGATCCTCCACAAATCCACAGAAAGTGGCTAGAAAGCAGCTATCCATGCCTGTAAGGCGAACATGGTATCCACGCCTGCAAGGCTTACGTCATGTCCACGCCCCTTGTAGAGAAAAAGTGTATAAATACTCCAGATTTCCCTTCAATAAAAGAGACTGGATCAGAACCTCTGTCTTGTCTCCATTCCTAGAGTCTCTTCCCCTTATCCCCACTCTCTCTCTCTCTAGACCCTGACCGGAAGACCAGAGAGGCAGTTTGAGCTGGGCAGTGGTGGCCTACGCCTTTAATCCCAGCCCTTGAGAGACCAAGCCAGGCAGAGCTGAGCAAGCCGCAACATTTTTTGTTATAGTAACTATTCAGGCATTGTTAAGTCTTTGTCTCAAGCCAGGTAGAGCAGAGCCGGTTGCAACACAGCATGTGAATATGAAGACAGCCATTTACAAGGAGAGAGGCACCCTGACAACACCTGCTCCCCTCACAACAACCCACCCTGACAACACCTGCTCCCCTCACAACAACCCACCCTGACAACACCTGCTCCCCTCACAACAACCCACCCTGACAACACCTGCTCCCCTCACAACAACCCACCCTGACAACACCTGCACCCCTCACAACAATCCACCCTGACAACACCTGCTCCCCTCACAACAACCCACCCTGACAACACCTGTTCCTTGCACTTCTGGCCTCCAAAACTGAGAGGAAAAAAGCTCTTGCTGTTTACAGTACCCAGTCTATGATGTCACTAACCCTGGCACACTAATGTCTGTTTTCTCGAAAAGCCCAAGCTAGGAGTAGGTGCATCCTGGAATGAAGAGACCCTCTCAAAGAATCTCACTCTCTCACTGGGGATTCTCCATCCTCTGTGCTCAAGCTGGCTTCTGTCATGTTCTTGTTACAACTCCTGAAACACATCTGAGCATATATGTCCCCACTTTCAAAACATTTATTCTTGTCAGATCTGTTATTGAATAAATATATTGGTTTAAGGGAGGAAGGAAGTTTTCCTCTCTCTCTCTCTCTCTCTCTCTCTCTCTCTCTCTCTCTCTCTCTCTGTGTGTGTGTGTGTGTGTGTGTCTGTTTGTATAGATATACAAAACATAACACACACACACATTTCTCACACAAAAGCTGGTACTCAGAACCTCAAGAGGACATGCTGTAGTTGCAGTGTTGTCTTGGTTACGATCTTTATTGCTATGACAGACACCATGACTGAAAGCAACATGGTGAGCAAAGGCTTGATTTTTCACCTTGTAGATCACAGCTCATCATCAAGAGAAGCCAGGGCAGGACCCTGGAGGTGGGGACTTAGCAGAGGTCATAGAGGTACATGGCTTACTGGCTTGCTCCTCATGGCTTCCTCATTCTGTTTTCTCATATCATCCAGGACCCAAGGTGGCACCATCCCCAGAGGACTCAGCCTTCCCACATCTATCATAATAAACAAGAATATGACCTACAGGTTTGCCCACAGGCCAATCTAGTAGGCATTTCCACAACCAAGACTCTCTCTTCTCAAATGACTCTAGGTTGTGTTAAGCAGACGGGAATCTAACCAGGACAAGTATGATTCCCCAAAGGCTCACACATTGGAAGCTCAATCCTCCATATAGTGGTATTGGAAAGTGGGGAACCTTTAAGAGGTGAAGCCTGCTGTGAGGAGGTTAGATTACTGGAAGTGCAATGCATGATAGAGATTCTTGCTCTTCTTGTGGAGTCAGCTTGCTGTTACAAAAAGAACACAACTGGCCCCTTCTTACTCTCTCATAGATGATGCCTATCTCACCAACAGTCTCCTTCTTTCATGCATGCTTTTTACATGTTACTATCCACCATGCTGTGACCCTGCCAACGAAGTCCTTGTCAAGCTGAGAAGATGAAGATGGAGTCACCCAGTCTTAGATTTGTATTCTTCTAAACTGCAAGCTAATATAGTACTAACTTCAGTTACTTTTTATAGTAATAGAAAGTGGATTAACATAAGGTATTTAAAAAATATGGCGTGTGTGTGTGTGTGTGTGTGTGTGTGTGTGTGTGTGCGCGCGCGCACGTACACAAGTGCACGCACATGAAAATAGCTGTATGTGGAGCACAGAGGTCAATTACGCAATGTTTTTAATAAGAGAGATTGAGTAGGCATACTAGTAAGAAAACTATTTCTAAGTAATAAATAAATTAAAAATACTCCCAATGGCTCTTAGTACCCTGCTCAGAGTGCAGCCAACAGTCAGTTATACCCTAACTGATAGGGTCCCTCAGTGCAGTTTTACTAGGTATGGGACAGCAGGCATTGATCAGCCTCTGTGCAACTATAAACTAATGAGGCATGAAGAACCCGAGTGGTCTGATCACAACACATGCACATACAACTGGGTTTAATTGACCCAGCTGTTGTTTTAGTGTAGGAGCCATTCTGTCCTAAGATAGAACAGTCCTGTGATCCTCTCTCCGTCATCTTCTCCTCCCCTCACACTCACGGCCAGTGTTATCTGTGTAAGCTGTTGGGCTCTCATGATGTGGTCCATTTGCTCTGAAGTCTGACTGGGGTGATATTCTCTCAGCAAAATGCTACTTCAATGAGTATGCTCAGAAATGAATTTAAAAAGCCAAGAACCGAGCATGGTAATGAACTGAGGTGAGGAAAGGGAAGAGATGTGTGTTTGAAAGGTAGTTCATGGTTTTTGAAGGGAAGGAAGTTTTGATTGAGGCTCCATTGAGAAGAGAGGCTCTGGGCAGCATGCACAGGGCAAAAGTAGCAAGTTATGGCAAGACTGTGGTAAATTAACTATTAGGATGGGACTTTTGTCTGTGGGCTCACAATGGCCAGGGAGTTTCAACAGGATCTACCCTGCACCAAATAACACCTCAGCCTAAAAGGCCCATAGCATTCTTGGTAATAAACACTAGGCTTCACACAATTAGTAAATATACAAGGCCAGAGCCATTCAGTTGCTTGATTTAAGGTTTGAGAGCAAGGAAGTCTCTGAGGTGGAAAAACACCCAAGTTTCTAGAAGTCTTGGGCAATGAGTGTGCTCATGTGTGGTTCACAGAGGCTGAGTGGAACTAGGTTCTGTGAATAACAAGCCTCCTCAGTCAGTGCTTCAGGTGGAATCAAGAAGCTTTGATGTTCACAGATGGTTAGACCTGTCCTTGGCTTCTCTGGAAGGTACCTCTGTGGACCAGTTGTCAAACTACACCCTCACAAAGCAAGATGTCATCATCTGGAAAGTTCATCTGATTCTCAGGTTTAGTCACTAGAGCATCTAGTGGCTCTGACGTGGAGCAAAGACCACTAAGACAGCCATGCAATGCATATTGACATAAATGCTCCGATCCGTCAGCAGACAGCCTTTCACTGGGCTCCTGAATGTCTTTAAGAATTCTCATAGTCTTTGAGGGAGATTTCCTATGTCTGGCCAAGAAAGCAATATCTTGATTCAGTTTTGAGGATGACATATTGTGTTGCCAACACAGTATTCCTCAAAATATGCTAGAAACAGCAGTTATCCCACTGTTCCTGATGCCTTAGAAGGGGACTGAAATCATTAAGGTATCGAGAACTGCTTGGTCTGCTGTCTGATGGAGCTGTAACGCTATCAACATGCTCTAGGGAGAATAAAATTAAAACCAAGACAAGGATATGGCTTTTGGACTGGATGTCACAGTCTCTCACTAATAGCAACAGAGTTTTATGCATAGTGATTATTCAGTTCAGGACAGATCCATTTCATTGTAAGACATATAACATGGCCTTCCATCTCTGTCCTTTAAAGTCTTGCTTAGCTCCTGCTCCGTCCTCACAGCATTTGAGTCTCTGAGACGACTTATACCTCCTGACTATGGGAAGCAGCTGGGTGCCCAGGGAGAAGCTCCATTTTTTCCATCTCTCAGCTGTGTGTGGCTGTCATCCCACAAATGTTTGTCCATCTCATAGTGCTATTGAAGCACACAGGGACATGGGATTCTGACCCCTGGTTCCATTCCTTCTGCAGCAGGTCAGCTACAACAGTCATCATGAACCAGAGACGGAGCTGCCTCCTGCCTCAAATCTCTGCTTACTCTGTGACAGAAAATGCATTTCTTGTTTAAGTCATCGCATTCTGGAGTCGCTTTGTCCAAGTAATTCAGATTCTTTCCTAGTTAGTATTACTCTTCATTCTAAGTTTTCAAAAAAAAATATGAAGTTATTAGGCACAGGGGAGAAGGGAAAGCGCATGGTGACAGGATGGTCTTCTAACCTGAGCTCCATGGGGACTGGACTCCTATCCCTTAGCAGTGGGAGGAGGCTCATGCCCACCTTCTGCACAGTTCAGCAGGACAATATGACTCCATATAGCTTTCAGGGGAAAAGCAAGATGCTTCACGTAACTCTTTTGAGTGTGCTAAGATCACAGTCAGTTCTACTCTGCTGACATCAGACCTCATCGGCAAGAGGGGCTTACACACAATGGGGACCAGTGATCACCTAAATGTACTTGCAGTTTGCTCTCAAACAGAACTGGTCCTGTCCTAACTCCAGATCCTGGTACACTCAGGCTCACTCAGTGGGACAGACGCTCTGGTTTAAGTTGTAGTTGGTTGTGTTGAGAGGGGATGGGGTAATCTACATGCATTTCTAAGGGAACCATGGGTGCTCAAAAAGAATCAAACGCATGAGTTTCTAACTGGAGGGCAGGAAAGAACAGGGAAAGAGGATCCTGGCTAAATATGAAAGCAGGGGGCTCTCAGTATGGAGTGAGAGAGGGTTGGGGATCCTTGCCCTTTTGACAATGAGGAAACCTCAGTTGTGAGGAGGATTGGGGCTTGATATTCCTTCCCATCTATTACTTAGTTACTGAAAAGTGGTAGATTAAGAAATGCTGGCGGGACAAAAGAAGACATAGGTCATGAAGTTAAGTCTGCCTGGAAAGAGCAGATAAAGCAACACCCCAAGTCAAATGAGAATCAGTCTGCCTTTGGAGGGTATCACCCCAGGAGGTGGCAAAAGCATGGCTATCTCCTGGTATCTCCTGAAGCAGATATAGTCTGGCCTACATTTTAAATCTGTGCAAGAATTGAAGTCTGATAACTGTGAAAGAGAAAAGAGAAACTGCTCTCAGCCCCACCCCATAGGACTCGGAACCAGCCTGGGGTCAGAAGCGAGCAAGGGCTGGGACTGACCAGCAAGGCAGGTGCCTGGCACAGGCTGCAAGAAGCTTGGGGCTTTTTAAATCTGTTCACTCACAGTCACCTAACACCACAGCCAAGAGCCTGCCCTTTCATCTTTGTAGAGATACAATCAGCAACCTGACAGAATTCTGGCAGAAGCAATTAGCTTATGAATTAGTTATTAAATATCTCATGCAGCCAAGGTATAGAGGTTGCTAATCTGCATACTTCCTGCAGGAACTCTGGGAAATTAGGGAAGGGCACCAGGTTTAATTTGCATGAGGAATCTTAGGCCATCTGCTCATCCCTTTCTGGCCTTCCTACCATATATATCACAGACTCTTTCCATGGGCATCTGGGACTAAGCAGGGGCTCCTCTCTCAGCCTTTCCCCTCTACCTTTTAAAGGGTATCTTTAAACCATCTCTTTGCTGAACTTTAAGTGTGATTTGCCTGGCTGAGCCTACTTTGGGATATTGACAGTTGCATACTCCCCTGCCAAACCAATTTCCTTATTCATCAGCATGGTCAACTCCTTCTCTGCCTTCAACTTTCCTCAAATGCCATCCTATTAGTAGGGAGGCCTCCCTCTCACACTCCACCCCTGTTCCTTTCTGTGCCCTCTAAATACTCGTTTCACCCCTACCATCCCTAATGATCATCTCTCTGTGACACAGATTCACTTGTTAGCCTGCTCAGTGCTGGACTCTAAAGGAGAAGGGTGAGTTTGGAGGAACAACTGTGTCCCCTGATTTGATGTGCTCCGAGTGGAATGAAGAATCTGTGATATAAGATCCAAAGAAATCCTCAGAAGATCTAAACCTTTCAGGATGCCACTGTCTCTAAGAAGTGATGGCAATCCCAGCTTTGTCTTTAAGACCCAGTGACTCTTTCCTCACATCATAGAGCTGCCACATTCTACAGATTCTCCCCAGAAACGCCTCCCCGTGTCTCTTCCCATCTCCTACCTCACATAGTAAGCCTTAAGGCAACTGGTTGTCTCTCTTATATCCTCCGTTTGCTATCCAGGTGACACTGCAGAGCTTTCTGCTGGCCCATCCTTCCTCACCCTGGCCACAGCCTCATTTTTTCTCTCCCCTATTCAATTCTATTAAGATGCTTCATCTCCTTCCCTGCTCAAAAGTCTACAGTGATTCTGTTATTTTTAGATTAAAGGGAGATTATCTCAGCTTGGAGGACTCCTCATATTATAACTACCCATGAGTCTTATGCTATTTTTAGAATACGTGAACCTGGTCCACTCAGCCACTGCCTATTCATGCTTTTTGTATTTGGGAAATGAACGCAGATTTAACTCCCTGAACTCTGACTCCCAACGGCATTCCTGAGCCCACCTCAACTGTCTTTTTGCTCAGTGTAGTCTTCCCTGTGTTTTAACTCTTTCACTCCAAGTCTACCCCAGTCTTCCCCAGGCTACAGGTATCTATGGAGGTTCCGCATCCCACCCAGTACAGAAATCCAGGATGTGAGGATGAATTTGTTCATCTTTGCTTCCTGAAGAGCAGGGGAATTTCTCCAGAACATTCTCATTCTGTTGAATTCAGTCTTTCTCCTCTGGTGCTGGGGGCTGAATCCAAGACCTTGTAGATGCTACTACATACATACCATTCCACTTAACTACACTCCCAGCTGAGGTGACTAGTTATCATATCATATCATATATATATATATATGTATATGTATATGTATATGTATATGTATATGTATATGTATATGTATATGTATATGTATATGTATATGTATATGATGTATATGATGTATATGCATGTGTATATGTATACATGTATATATATGTGTACACATATATGTATACATGTATATATATGTGTACACACATATATATACATGTATACATATATACATACACACATATACATATACATGTATACATATACATATACATATACATACATACATACATGTGTATGTGTGCACGCATGCCAGGATGTAATGGTCCCCGGCACTTACTGAGTCTGAGCCTAGGGCTAGATGGAGCAAGAGAGGACCGTGTACCTGGGGAGGCCACATGCTCCAGGTGGCCCAGCTGGGGCTGGGTGGTGATTCTATAGATTAGTTCTGCAGGCTTGCTGTCCTGGTCAGTGGCTGACAGCTGTGCAGTAGTGATTTTCTCCACCGAATTCTCGTCCAAGACCAGCCCTTTATTGGTGATAATGACTGGAGGGGATCTGTCTTCTGAAAAATATCAGAAACAATGGTTTGTCATGGGAAGTTTCCAGTTCTCTTTCTTCAATTCTAGGTGCCCAGGAGGTAAGGTCAGAGCGGTCCTCAGAACTGTCCCTGAGACACCCCAGGAAAGGGCCAGTCATGAATTTTTATCTTTGCTGGTTATGTAAAAGAAGGACTGAAGATTCACAGTGAACATGGTGGAAATGGAAGACCCCACATCTGCTGCTCGCTATTAGCAAACCCAATACCCCTTACCTAAAACACCGATAGAAAATGACTGGTCAGCCAACTTATTGCCTTCCCCATCAACCACATCAAATTTAAAAGCAAAGCTTCCACCAGGTTCTCCTGGTTCATGGCTGTATTCTATCTGCCCTGTAAAATAGAGAAGGGAAAGGAAAAAAAAAGATTTTGTTATTAGTATTCCTTCTACTCATTTCTGAAACGAGAGGTAGAACTTCAATTGGTATTCACACCGAGGAATCAATTCACACCTTCCTCGCCTAGGTGCCATTTTTGACATTTTAATCTAAAATTTCATTCCCTCTCTTTCCTCCCCTACCACCAACTTCCTTATACCTTAAAGGCTCCTCATAACAAATTTCCTCCACACGGCATTTCCTGTGGTAGGGCTCAGCCATTCTGAAGGCTGTAGCTCGGATCCTGAGGTGGTCTCATGAATACCTAGATGAAAGGGACTGCACATGGGCACACTGCACTGACCCCAGCCACATCATGTGGAGCGACCTTCTAACATGTCCACATCACAAGGCAAGAGAGGGCAGACCTGCAGCCACCTCTCCAGGAATCTTCCACTTCCCACTGCCCAGTGCACAGAGGAGCATGGGCTGTATCCAACTAATAGATATGCTAACACATAGTCTGCACAGAGATGTCAGGAAGGATCCAGAGGAAAAATGACAGGGCATCCCATTTTGCTAACAAACATGTCTGCCTGGACCCATCAGTGGGAGTAGAACCAAACCTGCGAAGGGCTGCCTGCCCTCATTTTCTCACAAGGAGACACTGAGGAATGCAGGAATTAAATAACTCTGCGATCGTGTTGTCTACTGCACCTCTCCGATGACCCACAGATCCAGTGAGCATCTAGTTGCTCTCAGCATAGGTGTGTCAGTGCATCGACAAAGCCCAAACTTTTTCTCCTGGGGCCTTATTTCTACCTCTAAAGGGAATTGCACTGGGTCACATGGCTTTGGGCCAGTTCTCCTCCCATCTGTGATTTTTTTCCTTTTCTACCCCTGAAAGCACTGTACAGTAACTACGCAGCATTCAACACTTATGCCTTTGTGTTACATCAGCGTTTTCTGAAGGAGGGATGAGCCGTGTAATCTCCCCCAGGCAGCTCCGATTTATGCTCTTCCATTTTACCTAGTTCATTAACTGGTGCTCTTGGGGAGCCGGGCAGAGATATAAATTGCTCACCTAAGAACGGCGTAATTTTCACCATCATCCATCCCAACTCACTTCCTTCTGCATTTTCTCTCTCACACATTCTTTTTAGCAACACAGCAAGCCTAATTGACATTTCCAGCCCCCCGCACCCCCACAAAAGACTCAGATTTCTCAGAAAATACATTTCTTTGGCCTAGAAAAATAGTTCTCTCTCCATTTTTAAAAACAAAATTGAGACAAAGAAAAATAAATGAAGCTATAACTCAGTTTGTATTGAAATCAAAGACTGTATGAGCTCCTGCCATAGGCTGCCAGGCACTCAGCTCCCACTTTGTTAGAGCAGAGCTTGGGAAGCTTCGACAGGCGGGCAGAACAGGCTGACCTTGGCTAACGTCTGCCTGAGTGAAGCTCCGGACAGGGCCTCTGACAGAGATCTGCTCCAGGTTGTCAGCCTTAGCCATCTGCAGACGCCCCACACCAGGGTCTTCCTTCATGATGTACACAAGCTGGCTAGCCTCTGAGTCAGAGTCTGTGGCTTTCAAGTGTTGCTCTGTGATACGTGCTACAGTCCCTGGGAAGGAGTGGGAGAGAGAAGGTCATTCCCCATCCTTTCTTTCAAATGGGACACCAAGTGATTTTTTTTTTTAATCACACATATCATACATACTCCAGCCTATGTACGAGGCATTTTCCTTCTTCTATTTCCAGCTGAATAAACTTTAATTCCCCCAAATAAATAGATTCATTTAGAACTATGCCCTTTGCTTGTGTCCACTTTTATTCTTGCCCATGCTTGTTTTTGTAGTAGCCCCCATGTAGAACCTAGCAACAGCAGCTACTTCTATGACGTACATACTTCTATGACGTACATACTTCTATGACGTACATACTTCTATGACGTACATACTTCTAAATCTTGGGTTCAAGAAACCTGTTTCAATTTGATTTACTTGCTGTCTGGAGAATAACCAAATCAGAAAGCACCAGTTGGCACCAGGTGTGGTGGCACATGCCTTTAGGTCCAGCACTCCATAGGCAGAGGCAGACAGATGGTATCTATGTGAGTTCTAGGCCAGCCTGGTCTTCAAAAATCAGTTGTACATGAGCTCATGAACATATCTCATTGTCATCTCAGATGAAATAGTCAAAATCAGTGTTCCTCAAATCACAAAGTGACCTGAGCATAGGGGTCAGGTTTAGGGTCTCTATGGAGACTGGGGCAGAGGCAAGACACTCACCATGGAAACACTTCTTAGAATCCTGCCCTTTGCTTCCTGCCCAGTCACGTTCTGGTCTTAAAAACAGCAAATAATACTAGTAATGTAAACACACAGCATTCATGTGTCTTGATGTTCAGAATGGCACTGCCCCTTCCACCAAGAATGCATAATCTTTCCAACTCTACCTGACCACCCAGAAAGCAACCTTGAGGGTCAAGGCAATGTCTTCCTCCAGACAAAGATCTGACTTACTCGGTGCTTGACACAATATGGTATATCCCAAGAGCAAAGTTCCTCTTGTGTCATGTATCCCAGTGCATGTGATGTCCCCCTTGCTGTCCCTCTACAATACACCATGAAGCTTGGAGGACAGAGTGATTTGAAGTTCAATGGGAAGAAAGAATCACATCTTCTCCAAGAGTCCATGAAACAATAACAGGCTGCTTTGCTCGTAAGTAGCGAAATGCCGATTTCTAGAAGCTTTGATAACTCTCAAACTGCAGACTTCTATACCATGTACTTATTTCTCAATACAAAACATATGGGAAACTAAGATAAACAAAACCACAGAGTTCTGGTGCACAGAGACTCCAGTCAAAGGCCCACGCCCTGTTGACCTCCGACAGTATAGCATATGCAAGACTAATGCCTATCATTGTGCCTTTAATGCCACTAAAACATGGCAAAAAGTCTGACAGTTTGATGCCAGAATGGCACACAAAGTGATGGTCAATTATTTGCATAATCTCTTAACTCCTGGTAGCCGCCCAGCTGCTCTTGTATGCCTTTTTAATTTTCTTAAAAATTAAAGTCATAGGGCGGGGAGCAGGTGGGGGGTACAGCCTCATAGAAGCATGAGGAGGGGGGATGGGATAGGAGGTTTCTGGGTGGTGGGGGGAAGTGGGGTAAGGGGATAAAATCTGAAATGTAAATATAATACCCAATAAAATAAAAAAAAATAAAGTCATGAAAACGTCTTGCCAGGGTTCTTTTGTTGTAGGTTTCTACGCTGAGGGCTGGACAGAGCCAGGGTCACAGGAGACCTGGCTCTAAGCTGTACAATTTTAAGGCTACTGAAAATATTATAAACACCTCACAAAACATTCTCAAATTCACCAACAGAGGTGTCCTATTTGGCAAATTTTGTTGGTTCATATTCTAACTCACATCTTAGTGTTCTTAAACAGCAATTTCCCAAAAGTTCCACTTTCCTTAAATATTGAACAGCTCCCCCAAGATGCATCCAAAGCACCAACATGGAAGAAGGTATGGTCTACACAGGCTTTTTTTTTTTTAAAAGGCAGTATAGGAAAAATGAGGCCACTCTCTTCCATTCCATTCCTACAGGAATCATTATGGTTTGAAGATGGTATGGTCTCCATAGACTCCTGTGTTGAGGCTTGGTCTCTAGCTGATGTCACTACTTTGGCAGGTGCTAAGAATTTTAGAGGGCAGAGCTTAGCTCAGGAAGTAGGTCACTGGGGGTGTGTGTCCTGGGCAGCCAGATATTGCTCTGGTCCTCAGTCCTGCTTGTCAAAAAACAAGGAGCTATGATTACTTCTTCCTGTTTCTGCCATGATGTTCTTTTTTTTTCCACTGAAAACACTGGATCCAGCCAAGTGTGAACTAAAACCCTTGAAACCATGAACCCAGAGAAATATGCTTCCTTTGAAACTCTTTTTCCTAAGTATGTGTCATGGTGACAGAAAATTGGGCTAACACACCTGCAGGGAGCTGAAGTCCTCGGTTTATTGCCAAGTGGGGAATGTTGCTTGTTGGCAGATCTATGTAGATCTCCATCCTCCCTGTGTCTACATGGAGGCCATCCGTGAGAGAGAACCGGAACTCATCCATTGCCATATAGATGTCACCAGGTAAGTACCCAACCAGCCCGGCCAGGACATCCTGATAGGTGAAGGAAGAGCCTTGGTCTAAGACTGTCCCATTTTCTAGAGGGTCAGAGGCAGTAGGTCTCCGGAGTAGATGACCTGCAGAAGGAAGAGGGGAATGATAAAGAAACAATAGTCTTATATATTTATATAATCAAGAACAGTCCAATTTTGCCAATGAGTGTGAGCCTATGTAGAATGTCAAGTACCTCAGAGACGCTTGGTGCTAACACTTAGCATTCTGTATGTAGGTATAGGTGGTGCCCTGTGGCCTTATCTATAAATAAAGAAGACAAAGTTCCACACTTGTGGTTAAAAATCTCCTAAGGAGACACAGGTGGAAGCCAAAATACAGTGGCTTAGAAATCACATCTCCCTCCCCGGATTCAAACCCACTCCATGATCTGAACTTTATTTATTTTCCCTTCTGCAAAGTGAAAATAGCCCTCCACCCTCTTTGCTTACAGTGTGCAGATCACGGGGATCTATGTTTTAAATTCCTTTTAAATTGAGGAAGACTGCAAGCATGCTTCTATGGAGGCTCAGGTTTTCTGTTTTTAAGGGGTCACATATTGCAAGGGTATAGTCAAAAATGCGCCATCAGAGAAAAAGTGAATTAAGGTCATCGGGAAGTGCGGTGGCCAGTGGCAGCTTCCCTTATTAACTCTGCAGCAACAGGAGCAATTCTGTCTCTCAAAGTCCAGCCCCAGTTAAGAGTGATTGACACTGGGGCATGGCTCTAGAGCTTTAGCTTTCGGGGTAGCGTTTAGAGGAGGGGGTGGTGGATCCCCACAGTCGTTTCTACATTTGCTTTAAATTAGAGAGTGCTCCCGTTGCACAGGGAACATGTTTGTGAAAGACTTCTAACATGATGACAGGCTGCGTGAGGCAGCTCTGATGATCAAATGATGCCACCTACCCCAAGAAGAAGCCACACAAACATTGAAACCTGTTTTGCTTGAGATTATAAAGAAGACCAGGAAAAGAGCTGAAGTGAAATTTAAGAGATACCAATTACTTAGCATGCAGGTTTTTAAAATAGCATCAACCAAGACTCTTGGCTAGCTGTGAATCTGATTATATTTTGATGCAAAGAATGGGCTGTATGTAGAGAAGGAAAAGGACTAATGAACCCATTGACAAGCTCACGCTCACCACCCATCAGGCACCTTAATTAAGCAGTAGCTTTCCGCCCTGGTTTGTGTCTTACCATGGTCAGGCTTTTTCATCAATACAAAAATCAGCTCGTTATCTGGGGTGTCCAGATCTTGTAGGCTCAGAGAAGAATTGCTTATCACTACTCCTGAGCTCAGCCGTACTCCCAGGGGCCGCAAGGTCATCCTGGGAGGCTCATCATTCTTCCTCTGATTAAAGAATAAAATATTTGGTCTCACACAGATATTAAGTTTAAGAAGAAAGAAAACAAGCATTCAGAGAATGTATCATTACTGTGATGACTCTCACTATCCAAACAGTATTTAACGTGCTACTGGGTTTATTCCTTAGTCAAAATATTAATTAAAAATAAAAAAATCACATAAATAAAAGGTCCCTCTGAAAGGAGGCTGATGGTCATTCTATACACAGCTACTAAGGTATTTTCCATAGGTAGAGTAACCATATTTTTCTAGATTTAAACGATGGACTTAACATTTAGAAATACAGGGATATTTGAGGATCAAAGTCTATTTTAACTCAGATGGTCTTAGAAATTTCTCAACACACCACAGTAGCTATAGAAGGTGATGATACCGGGGAGTGTAGCTTCTAGCACTGCCTCCCACCCCTGCTCCATTGCTAGCCATTATTATACAAGTTTTCACACATTTTATTTTCCCAAGGTAGAGGGTATTTCATTCTGAGATTTTTTTTTCTCCCTCTGCTTGGTGTCATAAAGCAAGACGATAATAGTTTCTCAAATAAAAATAAATGTAGGATTAAGGACCAAGTTTCTTTGATTTTTTATAGTTAATAAATGAATTTTAAAAAAGAAAAGGCCAACTATATATGGAGACCACTTGTGGTAATATCAGAGATGGGCATATGTCAGCTTTCATCTAAATATGGAAATGACATGGCGCCTCTGATTCCTACAAATCACTTTGCCCCAAAACAAGTACATTTTATCTTAAATTAGAAATTCAGATCTCCAACTCAGACCTTCCCCAAATGCCAACTACTATTTCAAAAGCTTCCAGAAGGTCAGGGTTATGTGTTAAAATTGATATTTAAATTTGAAGGTCACATGCAACCCTTTGCTTGTGAGTTGATACATTGGCTTGTTTAAGACTGGGATATCATGTGGTTTAAGGTCGGCTCTTTCAGGAGCGGGATGTTGCATGGCTGAAGGCTTACTCTCCACCTTCCAAAGTCTTTACCTCAATGGTGATGTTGATGCTGTGAATTTCAGAACGACCGCTTCTGTCACTCACATAAAAACTAAACACATCATGGGTTGGCTCGATGCTTTCATGAACACTCTGAAAGTAGTAAATGTAATTTTCCAGGACATCTTGAATAGGGAACGACGCCTCCAGGTCACTGTTCGATCCTGGGCCAAAGCGGTCTCCTACAGAATAGCAAGAGAAAACATTCATCTTAATTGATAAGAATCTCATCTAGAAAAGAAGATGTTCGCATCATGTGACAAAAGTATGCTTATGGGAGAAGCTAGGACAGAGCTCAAGACCAGAAACTGGTATTGGGTTGGGTAGTGCCTCTAAGACTCTTCCTACCTATACATGGATACACTAGTCCTGCTGTCTCCACAGGAAATCAAGTGACATCCAAGTATCTGGAACCTCTTGGTATTTTACTTTTACATAGCACAGAATCTGTGGTTGGTTTCTTTCCAATCATTTACCCAAACCGGGCATAAATATCAATACAAATAGCCAGCATTCTAATTTAAATGTTAGAAGCTTCAGAAGCACTCTTCCTGGTCTATCCTTCGAGTGTTAGAATTTCTCTACATAAGAAAAAGTTAACTAATGTCCTTTCTGTTTCGAACCTCTCTTCCCAGACATTTCCATTGACCTCCAAGTTTCTCGTTTTAAACTTTCTCTATTTTCAAGTCCCCCTCCAACTTTCATGTAGTTTTATGGTTTTGTTTTTTCTTTTTCTTTTAAGAAAAAGAGGGAAGGAGACAACATTTAATTAGGGTTACTGCTTGATGAAGGGGCCGTGTACCAGTGAATGCAGCACTGAGAATGTAACTGCTCACACCCTTGTGATTTTTGTTCCTCTCAAGAGCAGTGGTTGGAGTGCTGGCTGGCCCAGTCCTGCGGAAGTCTGTGTAGGCAGCCATTGCTGCTGTGAGTTCATGGGGACAATAGCTATGACATGTATAGGAGACAGCATTTTTCAGCTTTCCTTCCCATATTCCAGGTATGATTTCCAAGTTCCTTGAAGGAAGCTATACATCAGTTAGAACCCAGTCTGTAGGATGGTGTGCCAGGGCTACTGGGTGCTCAGAATACCATGATACTCAGGTACCATTCAGATATGGAAGTGTTCGGGTCCAGTTCAGGGAGGAAGTGCTGCTAGTCTGGGCGAGTCTCTCCCTAAGACCATGTGTTAGTCTCCAGCCTGTGGTGTGAAGCCATTAGGAGATGGAATTAACTGGGAAGTCTCAGAATCAGGGGGAATTTTGAGGATACTAGGACCCTGCATAGTCTCTTTCTCTCTTTTAAATCCTGGGCTGAAGTGGAAATTTAAGGGTTCTTTGGAACGTCACTTGTGTTGGATGGCGTTTTGCTGGGACAAACACGTGAAGCAGTGTTTTCCTGAAGTGGACACAGATGAAAGACGAAGGCTGACTCATGAAGGAGTGTTTAGATGAGGCAGACACAGGAGAAAGGATGTTCTGCTAAAGGCAGCATGTGAAAGGACACATGATGAAGGATTCTTTGGTAGCAACACACATGTATTGGTCCGCCTTACATTGTGTAGTTGAGCTGCATCTGTTGGGACTCCATTGAGAGAAAAGCACCAAAAACCTTCTGGTGCTGTGCTGCAGCTTCTTGCCACTTCCAAGAACTCAGGCTGATTGGCAAGTGATGCCAGCTGAGACAGACACACACGTGCTGAGGCAGGACCCAGGGAGGACATGTGATGTTTGGGGGGAGTATAAAAAGGACAGTGATGGAGGCTGAGCATAGCTTGCTTATAGAGCTAGCTGTGCAACGCTTGTGGGTCTCACATCTTCAGTGGTTTCCTCTTTGCTGAGAGGCACAGCCGAGATCTTTTCCTGTCATTCCTCCAGGTCCCTCCTGCTCACTGGTGCTGAGGCTGAAACCTGGCTGTCTCCGTTAGTGGCATTGCTGCTGACTCATGTTTGCTATCCCAACTCTACCAACCTGGAGTACTGGTGTATCCATGGAGTGTTTGTGAGTGCATTGAGCTGCCAATTTCCAGACAACACAGACAAGAGTTGCTCCAAAGAACCTTTCTAAACAGGTCCACTTCCCGTGTCTTCTCTTTTCCATCTCTGGTGTGTGACGGAGGTTAAAGGTTTTTTTTTTTTTTTTTTTTTTTTTTTTGGTTTCTCTGTATAGTCCTGGCTGTCCTGGAACTCTCTGTAGACCAGGCTGGCCTCGAACTCAGAAATTCGCCTGCCTCTGACTCCCAAGTGCTGGGATTAAAGACTTGCGCCACCACCACCCGGTAGTTAAAGCTTTTAAGAACCATCATTAAAAGTAGACTTTGAAAAATTAAAGGTACACTGGGTTTAAGGAGAGAGCTTTGTTTCACGGTTTTGCTCTGGTTACAATGAGTTGCCACAGCTAGGGGCCCAACCTACCACAAAGTACTACCACTGATCTGAAAAGGAAAGTATACCTTGCAACCGAAAATTGACCAACAGAGATACATTTTGGGAAGGGAGATGCTCATGGGGCACCTTTCAAAGTTCTGTACTTGGCTGCCTCCTGATTCCTCATCCCATCTAATAACAAACGCTGCAAACGGCCAAGGGGGAGAGTAAGCAACGTCCAAGTGATGGATGGCTTGGCCTGGTCTTGGTTCTAGCCAAGTCCTTCTAATTGATTGATTTTTAACTCGCTAACACAGTTTTCTAGAGCAGAGAAAAATAAATTCTGTGTCTACACATTTCTTGGGTATGTATGAACAAAGCAAAGTAGAGGTGGTCTATATGGAAGCCAGAGAGCTTCCTCCACCTTTTCTATGATCTTTGCAAACACAGCGGATTCTAAAAAAGGCCTGCCAATAGACAGACAGGGCTGCCTATAGACAGACAGACAGGGCTGCCTATAGACAGACAGACAGGCCTGCCTATAGACAGACAGGCCTGCCTATAGACAGGGCTGTTTGTTGGCACCCCAGTGTAAAGACCAGGACTGAAAATGGCTTTTGTTGGCTTGTTTTTCCACAACTTGAAGGAAGAGAAAGAAAATTGAAACTGAGTGAGACCTAAGCAGCCAGTGACCCAGTATTCCCTGGGACAAAGAGATCATGGTTTCCACAAGGAGCTGCGGAAGGCACTTTCAAGTTTTACTTTCTCCTTTCTTCCATCTTTATAAACTGGGAACTGTGGCTTTGTTATCTGGGTCAAGAAAAGCCTCAGTAAATGATACCTCAAAATATACAGAATAAAATAAGACTTGTTTTAAAACTGTTGGAGAGTTAGTTGGCCATCAAGGGAGTCAGGCAGGGAAGCCGCAAGCATCAGTCTTTCCAAGTTTTAAAATTGCACTTTCTATTTTTGATGTACATCTCTGATGTGTGTTCCCTGCCTTCCTCAGCAGAATGTCCTAGGTACAAATTAAATAGCTACTGGTGAGTGTGGCTGTCATCCTGGACACCTGCTTTACTCAGCACTGGAAGTGAGATGTACTCAGAGCAACTCAGCAGGGTCATGCCCCGATCAGGCCAGTCCTGAATGAATTTAGATTCTATGCTATCACATTTCATGTCTGACACTATAATCATTCTGTCTTCCATCCTGCTTGGTAGAAAGTAAAAGCTGCTTTTACCAGATTTAAAACTATGTTCCAGTGGCCTAGAATTAAATTTAGGTAGCTAGTTTCATCAGCATATAAACACTTGTTTCCAAACAGAGGCACGGGGCTTCCTCCTCTGAAGAAAGGGCAGCATCCTCAGTTTATATAAACTGGTCAGTACTGCGTGCCCTTGCTATCTTTTCTTCCCCTTAGGTTCATGCCCATTTCACTAGAGAGTGAAGAATCTCCTAGTGATCCTAGGCCAAGCAGCCATGCTGGGCATCACGCATGGGCTGACAAAAAGTGTTGGTCCATGGGCTGCACTAGCCTCTTCAGTGGGAGCTTTTAGGATGCTGCCCAAGAAGCAGTGTTTTCACAATCTCTTCAGATGTGCCTTATACACATGATAGTTTGGAGAATCATTTTTTCTCAGACTGTCTGAGACTTGGCAGAATTTTGACAACAGCCTATCTGTGCTGTTTCATGTGCTTCAGGTAAATGTCAAGCTGTGTTACAAGGGCTGCCTGGGAAAGAAATCACATGGAGAGCAGAATTAGTGAGCGGCAATGGCCTATCAGGTTCTCCCACCTCACCTATGTGGAGGTGCTTGTCTCTTCAGGAGATGCCACTTTTCGTTTGCCATAGTGGCTCTTTCTGACCCTTCAAGTTCCAATTCCCTGGGGGTTTTCTGCCTACTCAGACAGAAGCAATTGCTTTGTTCTGTGCCCTCAAGGCTTTGGTCCTTTGCTGTCATTTACCATATAATCTATCAGTCTTTATCTGTCTCCCACTCCAGGCTCTGGTCAATGTTATTCATGTTAACATTGTATCTAGCTCAAACATTTGTCCAAAGGAGATTAATTATGCAATAAACAAATCTTCAGGCACACACAGAAAGACAAGGGAAGGAGAAGATCCAAGACTTTCGATAGGAAAACATGACCGTTTTAAATGAGTTTCTGGTTATCAGGCTCAAGTGGCAGCCACCCGGCTGGACTCAGACACCTGCAGTCAATGGCCTGTCTGTGGGAGCTGCCAGCTCTGTGCCAATTAGAGCCTAGCACAGGCATTTGTGCACTCGGGAATCTCACTGCAGACTGGGTAGCTAAGAAACTGGCAGGAGCTGTCTCAGCTGCCAGTCACGGCAGGTCTCCAGGGGCCTGTGGACTGCACATGCCTTTTGCCTCTCCTTGTGTGCGATAACCTCCAGTGGGTTTAGGGCAGGTGGTACAGGAGAGGGATGTTGAAGAGGATGTCAGAGATAGCATGCATTTCAATACATGCCACATCCATAGGAGAAGCTGAGAGACAAGCTACAGTTCATCCGAACTGAAGCTGCCTCACAGGAAGGGGACCGGGATCTGTTTCCTTGACACCTAATTCTGAATACAACCTGTGAACCCTTCAGCCCCCATGGCCCATACTCCAAATCCCTTTACTCTGCTCTAGTTCTTCCATTTATTAACCTTCTGACATCTTTTTTCCCCATTTACTCCTCTCTCTCTGCTAGGATAAAAGTCAATACGAAGACGGAGAGGGTTATCTGTTTTGTATACTGATATATCTTTGATGCTTAAAAAATGCATGGCATAAAGAAAATGCTAAGTGACTTTTTTTCTTACATAAAAGAAACTTTCTTTTCTCTCAGTTTCTTGAAAAGTGGGTCCATCTTGCTTTAATGCTTCATGTTCAGGTTTAATTAGAATATTTCCCTTCCCCCCATTTCCAGATCTTAAGTAGTCGCCCAGTGAAGCTGCAAGGGTTACCTGTTCCTGTGTTCTCAATGCAGCCATACTTGGGCAGAGCACTTAGTTTAATGACAGCGTCACCGTGAAGGCTGTCCTGATCTTCAGTCGCAAAGAAGTGGTGGAGAGAGAGTGGTGCTCTCCCTCCCTCGTCAACCTATGGAAGAAAGACAGAATGTACAACTGCAGGGGTCTGGGATGCAGAACCGGAAACTGCTGCCTGGGGTTACAGTCAGCACCAGTTCCACTTTTGTGGGAGGTAGACCTCTGCAGATGAGGAAGGTGTCTGCTGACAAAGCCAGGCAATCTTTCAGCACCTTGAAAAGATGCATACATACACCCTGGCTGTTCGTCACCTATCAAAACCATACTTCATGCAGTGATGGATCTGGTTATAAAGCAGTACTGACCAGTTCTTACCACCCATCTCAACACATTTTGGGATGAGACAGCTGCCTTCTCGGGGCATCAGTATTTCATAGAGCATAGCTGGAGAATGACAGATGCAGATCCTTCACATTCCCCAGGCTGACTGTCCTATAGGTGTTACTGTCTAGAATAAAAGTCCCATTTATGCTCTCATATTGTATATTTATAGGGGTGTAGGAATAAAGGACTAGCTGTACCTGAAAGTTAATGCTTATCGTAACATCAAAGAAGAAAATAAATCAATATATGTAAAAGCAGTTGTTCAAACTAACCTTTTCTTTAGGGTCTGGCTTTATGTGCTAACTCTGCAGTCTGGGCCTGATGTTTTTCACCTGCCTGCAGGAAATGGGCAAGGTATTTTACTCTAAACTCGTGGCTACATGCAGGGTGGTCTATAAATTACAAAATAAGACTCTTGGAATGGAAATGGTTCAAGTTACTTCTCCAAGTTAGAGAAGATGGGAAAAAGACCACAACTATTGGGAAATTATTCAAAGTTTCATGAATTTTAAAGTCCCCGCTAGAGCCAGAAAAGGCCTAAGCTTTGGGTATTATTGTTTCTGTGTAAGGCAGGGGAAGGAAAATTAATATCTGTGAATCCCCTGCCATGCATCAGATACTATGCTAGGAGTGATGCAGACTATTTTAATTAATCACCAGAGAAATCTTTATGTAGTAGAATTTCTAATATTTAAGGAAGAAACAGAGGCTAGAAAGAATTAAGTACTTGTTGCAAAGCCAGTCTGATAGTACATAGCAAAGCTGGTGCAAGCACTCAGGCTGATAACTTCAGTGACAGACACATGGTGTATTGCCTTGCACACGGGATTTCTTAATCTTGTTAATAATGTATGCTGGTTTAATTCACGTGGGGTCAGCTTTCTGTGGTTTAATTGTTAACAATACTAAACTGTACAATCCTCAAAAGTATATTCTACTTTTGATTTATTCCCATTGCCAATGATACACACACACACACACACACACACACACACACACACACACACACACAACCTTATGGTATCACTGCCCAGATAATTTGGGAGAAGAACTTGGTGGCCCATCTAGGCAGAAATCCTTTGGCTACATCACCTAGGATGCCAGCTTTCTTAAGCCCTTGATGGTTATTGATCTGAGAGCTGTTTACCGTGATAAGGTCAGCAAAGGCGATGATGTGTGGAGGGTTCTCAGTAGGAGTGACCGTGATGGTAAAGACCTGGTTGTCCACACGGTTGTCATCCATGTCTGAGACAGAGAAGTGGAAGCTATCTGTAACTGAATGTCCATCTGTCGCAAACACAGCTGAGTACCTATAAGAAGAAAATGGTTGAGTCACCCTGACAAGCGAGGGAAAAGGAGTTGTAATTTTTTTATAAAAATGAGAGCAGAAACAATGTGTTCTTTGAAGGAGCTACAGCCTTTGCTTATGTATTGCAATACAACTGTTAAAAAAAAACCAGAAAACAGAAAACAAAACAACAAAACAAAACAAAACAAAAACACCCTCTTTCAAAGAATTCACAGCAGTCTTTACATACCTAATATTCTTATTGTTGATGTCCTCCATGGTGAAATTGGAATCCTCCGAGAGTTCCTCCACGTCAGGTCCTGAGGTCTTTAAGAGCACACCATATAATGGCAGAGAGCTTAACTGAATCCAGATTTCTGGGTCAGGGGAAGAATCATCCTAATCAGGCAAACATAAGTCAGGACATGAACATAGGTTTGCAAAGACCAAGGTACTTAGAGTCCCACAGGGTCTTCCCACTAAGCTAAGGGCACCTGCCCACTGTCATAAGACAACACCATGCCCATCTCCACAAAAGCCCAGTATTTAGCCCTCATCAAATGCCTCTGGGATAGTATCTTTTTGGAAGACAAGCTCAAGGTAACAGTAGGAAAACAAACTCATGGTATAGGGTGTAAAACAAAGAGATGTTTTATTGTTTCTGAAAGAGTCATGAGGGGTTGTTTTTATTATATGTGCATACTACAGAAGAGAAGATGGCAGCTCGAACCTGTCATTCTATAAACACTGGCACAGGCTTCTTTGGCAGTGTCTAAAAAACACTTTGCATTTTAGAAATACACAGAATTCCCTTATACTCTATAATACACTCTACAACTACAAAAGTCTGTGAGACAGAATTTGCTTAGCCAATGATTCACTTCAAGCAATACCAATGTGACAAAAATTTGGATGAACAAAAGAATTTAGGAGGGCCTGTGGACTTTCTTCTATGAGGACTGAATCAATGGATGGCTCCGTAGAACACTTCATCTTAACAGAGAACATTCCCTTCTCCTGTATTGTTTATTGAGAAATAAAATCAGCTTTCTGTTTGACAATAACAGAACATCTTTATGAGCAATTTCCTCTTTCTTCAAGATTATTTTTGGAAATGTCTAGGAGGCGGGAGATGCCTTTTTGGAAAATTTCCCTGGGTCATCTGTCGTTCAGAGGAGCTGACTATGAAAACGGGGGCTCTCTGTTTTATTTCAGCATCAATGAAAAAAAATGTTACATGATCAGTTTTACTGTCAGAGGCAAATTTTCCTGGCTACGCTGTGCAGCTTGTGAGTGTCTGGAAAGGATGTGGAGCAGATGTGAGCTGGGCCAGGCGTGTAAGCTCTGGGGCCTTGTCATGTCCATCCATGTCACAGAACTGCCTCAGCTCATCTGACAGTAGCCCAGAAGGAAATGGGAACTTATGCAGGCAGCATAATTCCAGAAAATTCTTCTAAATGTATATGTTCTTACTGTTTTCCCCTCTCTCCTTGTGGGGGGATTAAATAGAAAACATAGGTTTCTAGAGCATTACCACCTATGAGTTCTCACTGAGAAAGATCTCTAAAAGACTACTGAAAAATTTCAGGTATCCGCTTCTGAGCTGTGAGAAGCCACAAGGACAGTGTACCTAACTCTTAATTAGAATAAAGAGTCTCTGACTCAGAGCAAATCTGGCAAAGAAATGCTTATTTTGTGCCAGGCATCATATTATTATACTTCAATTTTGAAAAAGTTCTGGGATTAAAATGTGAGAAATCAGCTATTGTATTCTTCAAAATATCTTGTCATAATGTAAAAAAAAAAAATCACTAAATTTAAGACCAGCTAAGAGATCGTAAGTTTATTAACATGCATAAGAAAGCAGATCTTGTTCTCATGTAATTTCCCTGTTCAAAGCCCTTCATATTCATTTTGGATAAATTCTTATTCTCATTTTATTCTTCTTATTCATTCTAAATAAATTAACATGCAATATGTAGCTGTAGTGAATATACATAATTATTTAGCATAGATCTGCCATTCAATGTGAGAATTAGATAATAATTAATTTAAGGTCTGGGAAGATAGCTTAGTCAGGAAAGTGCTTGATTAGCAACCATAAGGACCTGAGCTTGATCCTTAGAAACTATATTAAAGAAAGTCAGATTTGGTGACATATGCTTATAATCCCAGCCCCAAGTAGGTAGACAGGCAGACCTCTGGCAGGCCAGTCAGCCACGCAGATATGGAGAGTCTTGGGTGAGTTAGAGACACTGTCTCAAACAAAAAGCTCAGTATACAACATTGTCTTCTGGTCTCCGCATACTCACAGATACATGCACAAAGCCATTCTGGAACACATACACACATAATTAACTTGTGTGCACTTCTTTTATTCTGTCCCAGAACCATTTTAGCATTCTTGATTTTTGTTTCTCCTTTTCTTTATTATTATTTATTTTGTTTTTCTAGACAGGGTTGCACTATGTGACCCTGGCTGTTCTGGAACAAGGTCTGTAGTCCAGGATGGTTTTGAACTCAGAGATCTACGTGCCTCTACCTTCCGAGTGCTGGAATTAAAAGTGTACAATACCACTTCAGGTTTGAATCTTTAAATATGGATTGATATATCAGTAGAAGATATATTTTTGATGTTAAAAAATAATACTGAATTAGACTCTAATCTTTGGGAGTTTCTTTTCCTTTCCCCCTTTTTATATTTTGGAGATTTTTTTTAAATGTAGCTCAGGCTGACCTAAAGTGTGAGGGCCTCCTATTTTCCTACTGAGAACTCTAAGTGCTGAGGATAGAGGTGGGGTTTAGTGTGGTTTGCTCCCTTTTCCTCCTCATTCCCTCCTTCCATTTCTTTATCAGGAAACTCATTTGGGTTTTCTATGCAGTTAGTTATAGCATAAGTTTTCCCTGGAACTTTCTATATTTTGTTAAAAGTGATTTCCAGATACACAATGTATAATAAGGTTAATGTGTTGCATTTTGAATTATTTCAGGTTTGGATGTTATATGGAAATAAATGCTGTTCACGCTTTAATATTAATCTTGCACTTCTCGTATTATAAACAAGAAGAACAAGGCAAGTGTTTAAACAACTTGCCAGTGGCCAATTCACTCTAGAGAGACAAGATTGAATTAAAACCTATCAACCCAAAGCGCAGAGCCCCCTACTCTAAGGAAGCTGTTGCAGGGGATGGTTCATTTTGCAGTGTGCTTGCCCAGCACATATAAAATCCTGGGTCTCATCCCTAGCACTGGCCACCACTCTGTGTGCCAGTGAACACCTACAGTGCAAGCACGTGGGAAATAGAAGCAGGAAGTGACCAGATGCTCAAACTTATCCTTGGTTATAGTTTGAGGCCCTATCTAAAACTGGAAAATGCAATAGAATTAGAGAACAAACCACATAGAATCCCACCTTGGTTTTGGTATATCCCACCATCTTCTCCTCTCAGATTCTTCCTGGTGCCCACGCTCTAACTATGAAGAGACTCAGTTTTTCCTATCTTTTTGTACTCTGTTCATTTATGAATGTCATTTTGGATGTCTTTTCCATTATTGAATTCTTCAGTATTTCAGGGAAAACATTTCCGTACAGTACAGCTGACAGACAGGCAGTGTGTATCCTTTAAGAATGTACGCCACACTGTGCTTTCAGCAGGCTAGAAGTCTTCCCTGAAATCTTTCTGCTGTGCTGGGTAAATTCACATTCAATCAATTTTTGAAAATATATGTTCAATTGCCAATGAGCTCACGTTCTGATGTGCAGCTTATAATATGTGGTTAATGGGCAGGCACTGTTCCTGGGCTGCTATTTTGGGCTGTCAGACATCTTTCAAGCCCAGTGATCTATTGATTAAGTCTCAATTCATACATTTTTACAAATTTATAACTTTCACAGGATCAAAAGACCATAACATATGATAAAAAAAATCTGCCAATTAAAAATTGTTGGAACTTTTGCTGAAACTGTAGCACACTCACAAGAGAAATCAACTGGTATTCAGTCTCTTATCATTTAAGACAATCTAAAGGGGAAAATAATCTGTACAGAGCAAATGTTGAGAAACCAGTGCTATATCTAATTCCCATTATGTTGGACTTTACAGTAAAGAGTCTTCAGCTCAGAAAAGGGGAACTTAGAGCATACAGTATTTAAAGATAAGGGGTAGAGACAGGCTGGTCACTGTAATTTTGAGGCCAGTGAGGGAAACATTCAATAGTAAGAATGATTACCATTCAAAAAATGATCCTTCCTTTCAAAGTATAACAACTAATCATTATTATGTTTATATAGACAGCACTTATCTTTTTACAACACATATAACTGCAAAATAAAATTAATTAACCTCATTATCCTTTGCCCTAGATGCAGAATCAAAGAAGGGAGACGAGTTTAATTACCAAGATCGTTTAATCAAGTCTGAGCTGAACATGGGGGAAGTCCCCACTATCTTAGTTTTCCCCCATTTCCTCCACTACCCTCATCTTAGGGTAAGAGATGGCCAGCAGGCAATAGTCTGGCCTAGAAAGTCTACAAAGAGGAACCACCAAGCAGAGCCTCGTATTCTGCCTAGACTGGACAAGAACAAAGCCAGTGAAAGTCAGCTTTCTTTCAGGAAGCCAGGATTGGCCATTACCCCTTCATCACTGACCAGGCAAACTCTTCTCAACTGTGTCTTCCCTAAAATCCCAGTAGAGCACTTGAACCCACACTCAAAAAAATGGACCAGAAGCTGTTATAACAAGGGAACTGTTACCTTTTGACCATCACACGACCTTGGGGTTCTCAATATTCTCATCATAATTTTTCTTCTTGTTTGTGTGTGCGTGTCTGTGGTTTAGGTGTATGTGCATGTAAATTTACATGTGTGTACATAAACGTGTAGAGGCCAGATACGATGTTTTGATCACCAGAGGCAAGCTCTGTTGCTGGAACAAGCTTGCCGACTCAGCTAATCTAGGCTGCCCACTGGCTCGAGGGGCTGTGCCCACATGGCTTTTACGTGGGTCCTGAAGATGTAGGCTTCACACTCCTGTAGCATGTGCTTTATCCATGGAACCATGTCCTCAGCCCTCACCAGACACAGGCTTTCACTTGTCCACTGCTAGGACACTGGGCAAGGCCACAATATGCAGTCTGATTCCAAGGAAAGCAGCTGAGAGAAGAGCCTTTTACACCATCTGTACCTGCTGCCCAAGTACCCAGCCATGGTGCGGCTCCCTAGGCAGCCCATTCAAGTGCCAAGAATAAGAGAATCGATGTCAGTACTTACCACATAGGCAAGGTGTGACCTGGTGATTATGGCCGTGTGTTGACGAGCAACAGTCATGCTCAGGGAGGAGCCAGGGGCCAGCTTGGGCCCTTGGTTCTCTGATGAGGACACCTCCACTTTGACTTCCGATGTTGTCACTGTCAGGCCATCTGTGACTGAGATCTCCATGTTGTCCTCCCAGGCAGAGGACCCGTCATGTATGTACTGTAGAACGTTTCTCTCAACCTCATCATATGTGAAAGTGTCACCTTCCAAGGATAAAAACAAACCCAAACCGTAAAGCCAGTAACGTCTGGGAATAATGTTTCCCATTCATACAGCACCTTTATTCTCCAGATTTCAAAGTGCGCCTAGAATCATAGACTCTGGGTCTCTGACGCTAATGAATCCAAGCGCTCATCCAATTTAGGATTCCCTCTACATCCCCAAAGAGAAAGGGCGGCTTAGGCCCTCTTTCCCCATTCTCAATGTGAGAGGCTGCTTTACAAGGTAGCTAATTTCTCTGGGTGATATAGCCTTAGTGTATTTTGTTTTTTGAGGTTCTAAATCATATTGAGCTAATATTGGGTTCTGGGTGGATATTCATCACTCTTAGTTCTAGAAAAACAAAGAACACACTTATATTCTTCTTGACCATTCCTCTGATCTAATCAAGGCACTGGACATTTCTTGAAGACTTATGAGATGGCACTTTCTGACCTATCAGGTGCACTATTTTAATTTTAGTGTTTGTGGGGTTTTTTTTTTTTTTTTTAATTGAAAATGTGAAAATACGTCGGAGGGCTCAGAGCTTGGGCTCAGTGTTTGTTTAGCACATGCAAGGCCCTTCTTTTGAACACTGACATTGTGAGGGAGGTTGTTTCTTGATGTTAAAAGTACAAATTGCATAGCTCAGAGTGCTCATTTATAACATATCACCGTAACAGCCAAAACGGGTGGTGGGGAAGTCTGAGGATCACAGAGGTTGTGGAAAACAGTTAAATGCAATTCAAATTGACACTTGAAAGTATACGTTTGATTAGAAATTTAGAAAATGTAATTCACAAATACTAAAGTTGCTCAAAGTTTTTGGGTTACGGAACTTCTGTTTATCTGTTATTTCAAATGAAGCCTCTGGTTATGAGCCATCATGATTCCACAGAGCAACACAGCTGTGGAAATAGACTTGGGAATGTTCTTCTGGAGTGTTCTTTGCAGTTCCATCTTCTGCAGATTCCTTGCTATAGTGATTATTCATCTGTGCTGAGGCTGAGGACTTTGCTGCTTCTCCATCTTACCATCTCCTCCCTAAGTGCACAGCTGCAGTATCTGATACACACTGCCCCTAAAAGTAGCACTTAAGTCTTTACCAATGCCTTCAGATGCCAGGTACCACATATAAGTGCAGGCTAAAAGCATCACTGGGGGAAACAGGACTATGATGCACAGGTTAAATGCAACACAGAGGGAACAGGACAAGGGAGGCTTTATGCTCCTCCTGGGATGTTGCAAAGCGGTCCTAATGATGATTCCTTTTTCATTACCCTAAAAAAGTTGCCTTTGTGACTCCCAAGAGCCTATTAGTGGTTCTTTACATTTTTTAATCTGCATTTAAGAGCAAAGATTTACCCCACCAGGGAAATTCAGAAGAATGTATTACCACGAATCTAAACAGGAGCCATTTCAGAGATTTGAGAAAGCACAGATTATGGAAGTGAGATACAGCATTCCTGGGTGACAACTTTAGAATAAAGAATATTTGTTCTGCTATATAAGGGCTCACTATTTAAATAAATACCTAGATTTATATTGTTTTCTGGGTGCTTTTCTATGCTCCCTAAGCAGTCAATATATATTTAAAATTATTTTTAGATTTATTTTATGTATATGAATGTTTTGCCTGCGCAGATAGATGTGTACCGTGTGTGTGTGTGTGTGTGTGTGTGTGTGTGTGTGTGTGTGTGTTGGTGAAAGTCAGGAATGGGCACTGGGTCTTCTGGACCTGGAGTTATTGATGGCTGTGAGCCACCTGTGTGTGCTGGGAACTGAACCTGGGTTCTCTGAAAGAGAAACAGGTGGTCTTAACTGCTCAGCCAACCATGGAGCCCCAGTAAGTAGTACTTATAACGCAGGCAAGCTCACTAGATACTGTAGAGTGGAAAATTATAAAGATCGTTTTATAAAATATATACAGGCTTTTCTTTAAAAAAGGGCATGAAAAATATAGAAAGTTTTTATGACCCCCAGAACTGAGCAAAAGAATGCAGGCTCACTATTTCCAAGAAAGTGGAACTGAATGTAAGATTTCAGGCTTTCACTGCCCTGGGATACATTCCGGGAGGAGTACATTATCCCTGAGTCAGAGGACACTTGCTGAATTAACATTTCTCAAACCTCAGGGAAGAGAACCCACCTGTGGGTGGGGAAGGCCCAAAGCAGGAAGACACATTCCTGACCACAAAGAAAGATGCAAGTCATCTGGGTGGTTCCAGGAACTAGCTGACTTTCCACTGTTTTTATGTTATGTTTCCTTGGTTACCCCTCCCCCACCTCAGGTCTTCCCAGTATTCCAGAAAGCTATAATTTAAATCTAGCTAGATGCTCTGCTAACCTAGATAAGCTTCCACCTGCAGGAACTGCCCCTCCCCGCCCCGCCCCCATCGACTGGTACAGCCTACTGATGTTCAAAATTTGTAAAGCAACCAATCATATGTAGCTGGTGAAAATTCCTCCCTTTCCCCCACCCCGTGCTATAAAAAGCCCCTCAGCTTGCTGGTCTTTTGTCAAATTCTGCTCCTGCGTGGGCAAGCAGTTTGACCGTTGGCTGGCCAACTCTCCCTAATAAACCTCTGCTGATTGGATCCAGGTACGGTGTCTTGCGATTTTTGGGTGGCTGTGACTTCTTGAGACTTGAGTAAGAGTCTCCAGAGTTTGGGGGTCTTCAATACTATTTTTAAAAACTGGCTACACAGTCACACTGTCACATAGTTTATATAGCATTTTAAAGTATGGCTCCTTTTTAATGGGTGAAGAAACATAGAGCTAAAATTATCAGAGTGTCAGACAAATTTTATAAAAATTCACATATGAAATTAAGATAACATATGAACCTCCGTGAAAAGCTTCTTCTCCATCTTACCATCTACTCCCTAAGTGAACTAGAGGCTCATTGGCCCATCTTCCCTGCAACTCCCCTGATTTTAGATCATGGCTGGAGCAGGAGCGGGCTAGAGGTATGTAGCAGAAGAAGTCTAAAGTCTAGACTGAAAATGTCTCTTCTCCTATTTAATCGCCCAAATATATTTCACCTTTTTTCTGAGTCACATAAAAACTAAGAATAACTAAAGGTAAAAATAAATAAATAAATAAATAAATAAATAAATAAAATTCCCCCAACAGGCCTGCTTCAGAGATAGCAGCTACCTGCAGCCATGGTCACCGAGGACTCTGCTGTGTACTTCTGGAGCATGCCATGCTGAGGAGGTTTCCGAAGCTGGAAGAAGAGCTCTTCTGGCACCACTTGAGCATCTCTCACTACCAACTTCAGGCCTGCAGGAAAGAGAAAGAGAGGCTCACCATAGATCAACACCAAAGGCCAGCTGTGCGTCCCGTCCTGCAGGGAGTAACCCATAATCATAGTGAAGATGGAACGGCCCACCCAGCAGTTACCAGTAGGTTCTTTCAAAAGTTCCCTTACAACTAGGTAGCTCAGAGTTCAGAATATCCTTTCCTCCCATCCAAAGCCAGCCGCAGGCCTGTCCTGACTAGTCTTTTTCAGAAATACTCCGGAACTGGTCTTGCTTTCATCTTACACCCTTTATTTTCCTAAATCTATTGAGAGAGCTGGTTTCATGATGGCTGCTCTGGCCATCAAGGAAGCATTGCATAGCCTAAAAACATTGTTGTTTTTATGTTGTCTATATGCTTGCTTATGATACTGCTTACAAATAATTTTTGGTTGAATTATAGAAATAACACAATTATCTTCAGGACCAAATCCCCATGTAGAAAATACATATGGATCTAGAGAGTACACCTAACAAAATATCACAGTGTGTGTCTTCCACCAATAAAGTGTCCTTGATTAAAAAAAAAAAATCATAAATCTGTGAAGAATAAACATATTTAGAAATAAAATGCACAAGACGGGCAGCAGTCGCTCCTCACAGCTTCTGAAGGTTGCTGTGATCTGTCATTTCTGTTCCCAGTCACTTTCTAAACAGAAACCAAAAGCAGTCACAGAACCTGTTCCTTCCTTTCTCTCCTCAGCTCTGTTACTTTACATTGGAGCAAGGATAACAAATCAAAATCCTAGAGACTGGGAAATAAATTCTGCTTAACATTCCATCACAAAGCTGGCCCATGAAGGATCTATTTCCTCCTAGCTGGCTCTCAGAACTGCATTTATTTGCATAAGAATGGGATGGATGTAGGTGGGAGCTCACACACTTCTGGAAGAGGAGGTCACTGCCTTTTGGGCAACCATCAAAAAGTTTCCACAGGAATGCTGCAGCTGGACAGTCCAAAGTCCAAGGCACGCTTCTTTCAGGCCCCCAGGTCTCACCTAATGAGGTACGACCTCCAGGGATAACTTCCAGCAGGGGAGCCTGGAGCTGAAATGCTGGTGGCTGCCGATCAGAGTGCAGCAAGTGAATAGTGAGGGCCATCTCTGGACTCGTGTGCTGCCCATCAGAAACTGGCACGAGTAAAGACAAAGACACAAACACACATGTGAGAAAACTCTGTTAATTAAAGTTGAAGTCTATCCTTGACTTGATAGCTTTCTGCAGCCCTGGTGCAGTATAGAAGACTCCCTTTAATGGCAGGGCTTCTCCTTCTCTGACCTTGTCTGTGGAGTTCAAAAATCCTCTACCTAAGGAATGTCTTAGATTACTGGTTCAATTTCCTTTCTACTGATAGGAACAGTTCAGCTAGCACCTGAGATTCCTGAAAGGCTTCCCCATGCTAATGAGGCATTTCAGTATTCTCAGCCAATGAATTACCTTTGCCCAATCTGGATGTTTCCACACAAGACCCCCAAAATATATAAGCCTTGAGTCACCCCAAGTAAAGTTGATCAGCCTCACTGCAGTTGATCCTGCTGACATCATTCACTGTATATACTCACAGGGCTTCCAATAACCCACTCCCCTTCCTGTTCAGCATCTCTGATGCCTTTGCACTTGTGGACCAATATTAGTCAATGATCTGGAGGGCTGGGAGAAACACACACACACACACACACACACACACATACACACACACACACACACACACACACAGACACGAGATTGAAAACATACATGCAAATATAAAATCAACTTGTACTCTGGTCATCTTTAACCTATTTCCACAAAGACTTAACACTTTGAAAAAAGATGTTATAAAAATAGGAAAAAAAGTAAAAATTAAGAGCAATTCTACCAAAACTTTTTTTATGGATAAGACATGAAAGTTCTTAAGGACAGAGATGATTTTGAGGCCTGTTAGTGGAAAGTAATGTTAAGTAAGCATTTGAAAAATAAACAAAAAATCCCCCTGCATGATCTCATATAGTTCAGCCTGGCCTCCAACTCACTGTATAGCCAGCGAGTATAACTTTGAAATCTTTATCGCTCTGCTCCTGTGTGTTCCTCTGTGTACATTTAATCTCCTTCTTTTTGGATGATCAAAGATAGAGACTGAATGACCTTTAACACTGAAGGCTTGTGGATAAGCGTGCACTCTTTTGTTAATTTTAGTCAACTCAGGACTCTCTTGAAGTTCCTGGGGCTCACAATAGAAATCTCTGTGTTTATAGAGAAAGAAATAATTGTGAAACCACAGTTATATTTACTATTGTTTCCATTGGTTTTACTTTTAAGTATAAAAAGCTCAGGGAGACTTCAATAGTGGAGGTCAGCAAAGCCTACCGCTGCAAGAGCTTTGGCCCAATCACAGTTGATCACTGTGACCAAACATGCCCTTGCCTCTTACAAGCCAGAAAGCTATCTACCAGTGAATATTGTGTAATTAGAAAACACGTCACATGGTTGCAGTGTCTTGAAGAAAAGCAAATGCAAAAATTGACAATAAAAATATTAAGAACTGCACATCTCCTTCCTATTAAGGAGGTTCTCTGCTTTCTTTGGAAAACAGTCACACTGTTTATTTAGGTTAAGTGCTTCCTGCAGACCCCATTTGCCTGCTGTGTTCTTTGCCTGGAATTGTTCAAGATTCTCTATCACAAACTCCTTTCAAAGAGATGGCTGCCATCCTACTAGATTCCAAAAGCATTCTGCCCAAAACATACATTTCACACACACACACACACACACACACACACACACACACACACACACATCTTGGACTGAAAACAAGATGGTTTAAGATCAGCCCAAGACCCATTCTTTTAGTTTTATGAAAGATCAAGGATCATTTAATTTCAGGTCCTGGGAAAGTTAATTGTTGGTCTTCCACCTCCTCAAGGCTTCTGGCTAAAAGGATGTGGTGTGCTGACTCCCTTGCTTTTCTGTGACACTTCTTACACCTCGGATCACGTGACTATCCCATCCTGCAGGTCAGGAGCTGCATGAAACACTGCTCTGCCCCTTTTCAGTGGTAGATAGGGCATGCAGGATCCTTAGCTTGAAAATGCTGAAAAACAGCACCCATCTTTAGAACATTCCTAGGTAATTCCCGTGATAATGCTTTTTGCAAATTGATTTTTAACAAAGGAAACAACAGCCACTTGTGGATACTGATGGCATGAGTCAGCTGCTGGTTACTCACTAGATATGAACTGACAGTGAGTTTATGCAACCATGGTGCAACACTGATGCTTACTGCATGATGCTTCTCATCAAAGAGAAAAGAAACACAGGGGAGTCTCAGTAGAAAAGTTCTTTTTCTGTCCCACAAAGATTTTTTCCCACATGAAATATCACAGGATCCCAGGATGGGGTGATTCCAACAGAATGGTTAATCCCAGTTAAACAGCTGTCTTAAAATTCTGCCATCTTCATTCTAACCTGAGGAAGAATAGCCTTTCCTTGTGCTACCTGCAAGTCTACTGCAGTATGAGGCAGACTTAGGATGCAGAGATTTCTAGAAGCGTTTCAGTTCATGCTCTGGATCCACACTTTCCCGTCCAGAGGCATTTAATAACTGACACCATTTAGGACATCATATAACTAGTATACATCAGCTAGGTATAACACATGGATGTTTACATACAACCATTGTACTGGAGACTAAACATACAACGCGATGCTAATCTCCATTATCGATGAAGTATTTAGGTCAAAGGTATTAGGGACTGTTCCAAGAGCAGGCTGGACTCCAGGTTGTGGATCCCCAACTTTTAAGATCATAACTTCTATTGATTCTTTACAGTAAATATTAGACAAGTCCCCACTAGGGCTTAAATAACATTAACATTCGGCATTCTTGGTAGGATTTTTTTCTGTGAGTACAAAATTACGCCATTGCTATTTGATTAACCACATGGTTGTGTCAGAAGAGACATGTTTTAGGAGAGAAGCCACATAAATTTTTTAGGAATCAAAACTGAACAATTGTGACGGAAGGACACACTCTGGTCTTTAATAAAGCGAGATTGAAGTCTTTACCTGTGAAGTAAAATCTCACTGATTCTGGGAGACCTGAAAGAGCAAGAGAATAAAGTCAGTGTTCTAAACATTCTGGTATCGGAAAGAGAAGGGGAAATCACCAGTCATACAACAGTGATTAGGGAAGGAAAAGATGTTTAAATCCAAACTGTCTGACTTTAGGAGTGACCAGCAGGTCCTCTGCTCATGAAATGTTGGATTTCATCATGCCCACATTAGTTTTAAATATAAGAAGCATATTCATACTGGAATAATTTGATGTCACTGCAGTTAGGGTGATTTGTAATACATTCATTCTGATCCTATTTTATCAGTACATAAAATCCTACAAACTGGTGAGTGTGGGTAACGTCTAATACTGACAGTACTCAGTGGGGCAGGGGTTGAGGAGGTTGGTCAATTCCATCCTAAAACTGAGTGATGTCTGAGACATTGATTTACACACTGGAACCATGAGAGATTTATTTTGTGGTATTTGTCTCATAAATTAGACAGGACATGGCTCTTCTATTCTCTCCAAAGAGTCTCATAGCGCTCTAAGACAAGTACAGCAGACTTGGAAATTACTTTAACCATTACTGACGTGTTTTCTTTCCCTCTAATCCCAGGATAGTCAAGTTTCCTGTAAAGTAGGTCTTGTAAAGTAGGGGCTGAGAACCGTGAATACTTCCATGGGCTATTAGTTAACCAGTTACTAAATACCATGGGTCCTCCTCTGAGAAGGGTCTCTTCCTGCCCTTAGGGATTTTCAATCTCATTGAGATGTTAATCATTTTCTGGACAATTGAACATATACTACATAATCTCAAAGACCAGTTTATGTTTACCATAATCAAAAAAGAAACTCTATAATTATTTAACCCATAGTCAATTTATAAAAAAAAAAAAAAACCTAGCTGCTTTGTTTGAATAGATTTACAATATAAAAGTAATCCCACAATTTATAAAGGTACACAATTTCCTGTAGCTTCAAATGCTCACAGAGTTCTTCATGTTCTTAATATTTTATAAACCTTCATGTTATAAAGCCAGATCTTTACACCTTCTCTAGAGTACAAAGTCTGGCCTATCTCTCCTGTCAGGCCCATCCCTGCTTGCTCTGCTAGACGCTGTACATCTCAGCAGTACTATGGCCTCCTTTGAAATCGCTAGGATGTTACACTTTCTTTTCTTCCAAGAATGTTCTCCCTGCATCCCCATATGTACCTTTAGCTGAGTGAACCTCTGCCCATTCCACTTTGTCAATAGCTTCATGTGCAGACACCTCTTGAGTCCTCAGTCCATGTCAGCCATTATGCTTAATGTTACCGTTGAACCTTCCTCCTTTTTCCAGAGCTCTTATCTCAGTCTACAACTTGAATTTATTACTGTGAATATTTACCTCATCGTCTCTACACTTAGTCCCATGATCAAAGAACAAGGGCAGTGGCTCTTTCTGCTTTCCACTGTATCTCTGACCCCTCTTCCAGAGACTGACACACCAGAGCCAATAAAATTTGGCTGAAAGTATGCTTATGTATATGAATTCATGAGAGAGAGAGAGAGAGAGAGAGAGAGAGAGAGAGAGAGAGACCCAGGCCTCAAGCCTATACAGGTTGATAGGCCCCAAGTTATGTTGAATAGGGAGAAGAGTGTGACAAGCTTTCTATACACAGGTTTTTGGGAAGAGATGGAGAACTAGCCATGAAGATTGAGAGACACTCAGTGCCTTAAGGCAGAGACAGAAGCATTACCAGCAAACGAGAAGGCCATGATCTCCTGGAGGTGGGGAGGTGCTGCAGGAGGGCGATACATGATCTGGCCTTGGTTTATATCTTCCTGAGTGAAATACTGGACAGGTGAGTGAGGCCGGTCTCTGTGCTCAATGATACCTGGGGAGGAAGAGATAGACATAAGTATAGACAGCAACTCTTGGAGACAGGAAGGCAGGCCCATCAAACTTTCCTTGCTGGTAAGTGAATGAGAGTTTTTATCATTCCTGAGCACTGGCTCCTGAGCTGGTCCTACACTACAGCTGTGAAGTTACTCAAGAAATGGACAGATCTGCGGCCAGGAGATGGCTCAGCCCGTAAAGTGCTTGCTATACAAGCATGAGGACCCGACTTTGAATACACAGAACCCATGGCTGAGCAGAATACCACACACCTATGCTATAATCCCAGTGTCAGGAAAGAGAAATGGAAAGAACCCCTCAGGCTTGTTGGCCAGCCAGCCTAGGTAATGTCCAGGTTCGTGGGAAAAACTGCTCCACTAATAAGGTAGACAGCAAGCAACACCTGATGTCTGCCTCCAGTCTTCACAAGCACACATGCTGCTCACTCACACACGTCTGCACATAAATATGCACATAAATATGCATGCACATCTAGATGACAGATGGTGGATAGGTAGATAATGGATAGATAGATAGATAGATAGATAGATAGATAAATAGATAGATAATGGATAGATAATGATAGATAGATAGATAGATAGATAGATAGATAGATAGATAGATAGATAGATAGATAGATAATGGATAGATAATGATAGATAGATAGATAGATAGATAGATAGATAGATAGATAGATAGATAATGGATAGATATATAGATAGGTAGATGAATAGATAGATAGATGGATTAAATAGATGATAGATAGATGGATATAGATATAGATAAGAGCAAGAGCAAAAAAGAATGAGAAAGAGACAGAGACACAAACAGTCTTCATTGTAGTTCAGGAAACACAAACTGCATGGTAAGGTGTAAATCACTGCCACTAATACAGTTCAGTGCATGTGATTTTCTGTAAGAAAACTACATACTGCTATCACTATGAAACTTCCAACTGAGTTTCAATACATAAAGGGTCAAGAGGTCCCTAAGACATGGGGCAGAATTATCTTCTGATGATGTGCTAACAATGTGCATTCTTAGACTTCCTCTTAACTTCAAACCCTCCTGCGTTTCTGTGATGATCCTAGCAACAAAGACATGGGTCTTGACTGGTCTACGTCAGGCCTAGGCTTATAGTTATCACGCCGGTTATGATCAAAGCTTTCATGGCTGAAGATTGGTCTGCAGTTCACAAGCTTTTCAGGCACAGAACTATACTGTGCTCATCTCTCTTGTCTTATTTAGTATTTAGAATGAGGCACGAGGTGATTTTGGTGTTGAACTCACTTTCCGGGATGGGCAGTCATTCTGCAGGAAGCAGACCAGACCAGCCTGAAAACACACACCATGGGGGGAACCTCTAGATACAACTTAATGTCTTTTCATTTCCTCAGCTTTTATCAAAGGGCAGTGGAGTTTCATTATTATACCCTTTTTCTTCTTGGGGATGTGGTAATGAGAAGACCTCCTGCTCGTGAGAGAGGCAGTCTCAGAGGAAAGAGCAGAGCTGCCACTGTGGAAGCTGGCCTTCCTATGACCTCTCCCTGGCACAGGCTTATTCGTTAAGCCCAGCATTAAGAGAACTAGAGGCTGGAGGCTGATGACAGGTGCCACCTGGCCTCCAACTGTGGCTACATGTTTCCATTTTTTCCTATGGAAAGAGTGACTTATCCATCTGGAGAAGGCACTGAGTCCATGCGGCTCATTGCCCTTTAGACTTTGACAGAAGCTCTAGTCAAAAGCACTTGCTTATTTTGATCTGTTTGCCTGTCAACACCTCTTCCGACAATGCCTGTGTCTTCAGACAATGCCTGTGTCTTCAGACAATGCCTGTGTGTGTCTAGTTCTATAAGTGGGCCAGAAGGGGGACACTAGAACTCTGGTACAGCTCTGTCAGAGCCCAAGACAATATATATCCCATTTCCTCATCTTTTTAAATCAGAGGGGAAAAACGCGGAATATGAATATCAGTTCCCCTTTACGGCCCCCCACACCCATAAGTATCTCTGTAAAAATGCAGGCAGAAGCCCAGAGGATTTAGGACTGGCCCAGAACCACAGGGCAAGAACATCACTCAGAAACACCTTCACTGCAAGAGCAGCACTCGGATACCTTACCTTGATTTGGACGCAGAGGTACGGTGATGTTGTATATAATCTTTCCACTGGGACTCTCTGCCTTCACAAAGGACAAGGACTGCGGCTGAATGACACTTAGGCCATCTTCATGAGCCTGGAAGGAATGGAGAAAGCAAGAAGAAAAATCAGATGCATGATGATAACAAGAGCCAGAGGCAAAAACCACATCTTACAAAGAAAACAGGACTAGGCTTTCTCTGGACTTTGGAATTAGTCTCATTTTACAAGATCATCTCCAAAATTTAAATGATGGATCTGGTCTCTCACACTATGAATGTGGCCAGCCCAGAAACCTTTCAGGTGATCCAGGCCTGAGCAGGCATCCTTACTCTGATACCTTCCTCCCTCACAGTCATCAAATTTATGTCAGAGCATGTTGTCGGTGTTCCAATATAATTGGGGCTCCCCCAGAGGGAACCCGCAGTAGAACACTTGGAGAAATAAGGCACCACGGCTGGTCATTCACAGCACGCTCACTGTATCTCTGCCGCACAGCAGGCTCACTGTATCTCTGCTGCACAGCACGCTCACCGTATCTCTGCTGCACAGCACGCTCACTGTATCTCTGCTGCACAGCAGGCTCACTGTATCTCTGCTGCACAACAGGCTCACTGTATCTCTGCTGCACAGCAGGCTCACTGTATCTCCTCTGCTACACAGCAGGCTCACTGTATCTCCTCTGCTACACAGCAGGCTCACTGTATCTCTGCTGCACA
>JANHMN010000006.1:100041894-100055311 GCA_030674055.1 Rhabdomys pumilio | reverse complement strand
GCAGGCTCACTGTATCTCTGCTGCACAGCAGGCTCACTGTATCTCTGTTGCACAGCAGGCTCACTGTATCTCTGCTGCACAGCAGGCTCACTGTATCTGCTGCACAGCAGGCTCACTGTATCTCTGCTGCACAGCAGGCTCACTGTATCTCTGCTGCACAGCAGGCTCACTGTATCTCTGCTGCACTGCAGGCTCACTGTATCTCCTCTGCTACACTGACTTCACAGGCTAAGGGTGAATCTGGCATCCATTGAGAGGGTCGGGCTGAGAGGTTGAAGTCTTATCACCATGAGGTTCTTCAGAGAACTCCAGTGCCCTAAGCCTTACTAATGGAAATTGTTTAACATTCTGGCTTCAAAGGGCTAAAGATGAGTCCAGCTCTGGACACCAAAACAGCCGCTTATTAAAATACACAAAATTCCCCTGTTATCTTCACTTCTAGTGTACTATTCAGAGGAACTAAATTCCACCATTCTCTTCTGCCTTTCAGTGAACAAGCAGAGCAATGTCAACTGGACAGTGTGCTTGCAGTTTCTTCCACCCAGATGGTATTTCCTCCACCCATAGTCATACCTCACAACCTTGACAACACTCAGAAGCCCAAAGGGTCAGTGAGTTGAGGGCAGTTGCCACGAAACCAGTGTGTCAACAAGTAGAGGGAACACTAGTGTGAGCCTGGGCTTCAGTCACAGGTGCTGTGTCAAAAAAGAACAAAGCACCTCACCCACTGCAGACTCTTTGAGACTGACCCTGAAGGTAAGGTAGACTTTGACCCGCTTTCATGCCTTTAATGCCCTGCTCTGTTCCAAAAAATTTTCCCTATTTAGAAGAGGATTAAATGGGGCTCACTTCTACTCATAGGAGGGTGTGGTATTCTTATTTTTAACCATAAAAAGCCAAGGGCTCCAATTGCTCTCTAATTGTCCCGAAGGCATAGCTGTCCCAGGGTGAGGCAGCATCTGCAGGTTAGGACAATCCCCTACGTAAAGAATCATGTTTCAGGCCCTTGCACAGGTCTGGAATGTAATGAGCAAGAAAATTAGAATTTCCAACAGCAGCTGCTCTCCCCCACCCAAGTAAGGACAACAAATTAAAAATATGTGCCCCATAAAAGATGTTTACAGACTATCCACGTAGGAACCGATAAGCAACAAAAGCACAGCTTCAGCGCCATGTTCATCATGGTTTAGCGTTTTCCAGTGTCAAAACCACCATAATCAAATATTCTCAAAATGCCATAGAAAACGTCGGAAAATTAATACACTTCTAAACAATAAAATGATAAGAAGATAATTTTTATAAACATAGAACCACTGGAAGGGGAGACAGGTTCTAGCCAAGACATTCTATTTTGAAACTTAAAGATTCCATGTCTTTACTGATTGAAATAGATATTATGTAGAAGATTGGAAGATTTAATTTTCTAAAGCAATATTGAGGCTGTGATTCATCAAATTAGTCAATTTTAATTATTTTGAATATTCAACATTCATCAATTAAAGACACCAAGAAGTGGGAGATTAAGTTTCATGGAAATAATGATCAAGATATTTTTTATAACATCTGGCCAAATATTATAGTTTTCATCATACTCTCTGACCTCTGACTACATCTAGATCCCAAATCGTTCTCCCCTGATATTGCTGCTCTGCTCAGAGCCAGCCTCTCCCTGACAGTCACAATAGCTTCACATGGCTCTCACCTTGTCTACTGGCTGTTTTCAGCCATGGTACCAGGAGGATATCAGATCGTGTTCCTTACCTGCTATGACTTTCCACAGCATGCAGTATAGAAGTCAGGTTCTCACAGTGACATTGTATATTCCAGATGCCTTTTGTAAACCAATCCCAAACGGAGGCAATCATGCCTACTATGTTCCTGACCTCAATCAAAGGCACAGCTGTATCCTTAGAACAGGCGGCTTTGTGTATTCTAATTGGCTGTATCTCTAAACCTCTCCATCTCTAACTGGTTTTTAGTTTTTTAATCATCTTAACTGTTGCTAAGTATAGAGTATTGTTAACTATAATGCATGTTGCGCTACAAAAAAGCTGTACAACTCTGCCACCTTAAAACACCTAGACTCCACATCCACCAAGTAGCTTCTCCTCCATCCCTTCCTCTACTCTCCTCCCAACCCTGGAAACCACCGCTCTGCTGTCTTTCCTGCGAATCTGAGTCTATCTACATTGTCGTGCAAGGGGAGCCAGATCTTCTCACTCTACTTAGTTTTTAGCTTATTTCCCTTTGAATGTTTAGAGGTTAATCCAGGTTTCCCCTTATGACAAAATTGCTTTTTATTATATGGCTGTATCATATTATATTGTGCAAGTGCACACACACACACACACACACACACACACACACACACACACACATCACACTGCAGCTTCTTGATCTGTTTTTATCTACTGATGGACACTCAGGTTATTTCCAGTCCTTGGCTACTGTGAAGAATCACCTGGGGACTTGCTAGAATTGCAGATTCTTGACTCTACAAGCAAACTTACTGAATTAGAAAACTCAGAGTGAGTGCTAATGTATTTTAATAACTCTCCAGGTGACTCCAAAACATACTTAAGTCTGAGACCTTAAGAACCCTGATCTAGATATAATTATACTCAACCGCTCAGCTGTCTCCTAGAGGAAGCCCCTGTGACTTGCCTGTGCTGCACTGCACAGGGCACTCTCCCTCCTACTTGCTCTGGAATGGTTGCCCTGCTGTGGCCTTCAGCACAGTGGGATTCCTCTGCTTATTTATTTGCCTGGATCCTCCTAGATGCAAAGATCCTTGGACTAGAAACTGTGTTTTAAGGTCACCGACTCTCCAGTGTCTTCTTTAGCACTAGTCATAGGCACTCAGAGGAAATAGTGAATAGACAAAGGCAGACTCCTCTCAAACACACCTGTGAAATATGTGTATGGACGATATAAAAATATCTTCTGTATTTACCACATGTCTTCACAATTTACCAAATATGTGCAACGCTTTAGTGTTTAGATGAGTTCAAATCACTGAACCGAGGCTGCATTTTGTCACATGTAACAAGCATACCCTACAGTTAGGGCCCTAATTAACGTCAAAAGGAATAGCAACTCTGTATGTTCTAAGTAATGGAAGCTAAAGCACATTTTACAGTAAACCGACTTTTGAGAAATGCAAGGTTCAAACAGACAGACCAAATCGCAAATGTGCAGCCAGAGATTAAAGCTGAAGCAAGATGACGTCTCTGTAGAAGACCACGGCAAAGCAAATGGCAGTCCCTCCATGGCTCCTGGCCCACTTCTTCCCCCGACCTTCTAAACTCAAAATAACAGTGCTTTGCAATTGGCAAGAAATGTGTATGCACATTTTTTACACAGTTTAGAGAAACTTCTGATCCAAGTTCCTCCAGTCAGAATGATGAATTATAGACTTTATAATGCTGCTGAATTATGATTTCTTTAAATTACAGTTTACGCTGGAAATGCCGATACTAGCTATTCATTAAAAACTTTCTGCTTCTCCCTTTATGTCTCTGTCATTTCCCAGTCCCGTAATTTCTGAAACTATCACTGTTCTCTTTGTTGTGGCTCAAGGCTGATATCTTACCTCAAAGTGTAATTATGTGGGTGTTAACTAAAACATGGACCCGTGATAATTAATTTACAGAGGTTTGCATGCTCATGGCTCTACATGAAAGAACAATCTAGCATTCTACCTACCCTGGAAACAGGGTTCTGGTGTACTTAGTACTTCCTACTTGTCTTGACTGAGCTTTACAGGCCAATCCAGGTGGTACCTTCCTTCACGCAATCCAACTATTGCCACTGCCATATGATGTTGACATCAACAATATTTATGATCAAGAATCATACAGTTGAGCCATTAGAATACTGCAAGGAAAATCTTAGTGTTTCAGGTTAGCTTATGATTTTGTGTCTGGGCTGTATTATATGCATCCCATGGGCTGTGGTTGGACATGAGTGCTAGATCTTTCCATGGGTCGCATTCATTTCCACAGAGCACGTAAGGCCTTCTGGGACTGGGCATCTTTAGACTCCCAGTACGCTTTCCTCATTTCTCCAGGACATTTCTTGAAGTATTGGCTATTTCTCAGCTACCATTGGCTTTCTCACCTCAGGGTCTTCCATGTGCTCTGAATGCCCTTGGCTATCCCTCCTCCACCCCACCTACTTTCCTCATCCCAATATTCACTTAGATAACTGATTGCTCCTCATTTCTCTAGACTCAGCACTGACACTACCTTCTCGAGGAAGCTCTTACACTAGAAAGTCAGCTTCTTGTAGGGCTTTAATACACAAGGAACAGCTTTTCGAGCCAGGTGGTGCTATAACTGGCAGAATAATCACACCCTAGAGGTGGTATCACAACCTTAGTTTCTTTTAAGTACTCAGGAAGAGCCACTATAGCTGTATGAAGTACTGTAGGATGGATGGGTGGTCAAGATAGGTCTGCATAATCTTTTATTCTGGGTGGGACTCTAAGTTCCTTTTCCAAGTTAGTATGAAATGTTTTTTCCAGGGCTGTTCTCCGTGACTCTGGGGTCTGGGTTTTGGGCAAAGCATTTACTACATCCCACACCAGGGTGCTGGCTCACTTTGCTTCTGCACAAGTCAGTACTTTGTTCAAGAGGAAGCATTAGCCCTCTCATTCAACTCACAGTCATATGGAGAGATGTCCCCAGGGAGAGCTTAGGTGTCTCGGGTGCCTGCGGTAAGATTGCAATGTTGAACATGTGACTTTCCAGGTGGTCCTGGGCATTGGTGGCACTAGATACCTGAGAAACAAAGTAATCATGATAAGTCTTTCATTTTTTCCTGGGCAGAACATGTTTTCCCTTAACCTCCCTACCGAGCCATCTGCCTTTGAATTCTGTATGTGCCAAATCACAACTCACATTCTATCCTTTATATTGTATTGCTAATCATTTACTGATTATAAAAAGCTACATAACCATTCCACACAGTTTCTAAAGTCCAAGAGAGTATAAATAGGAAAGAAAATACAGACTTTCACTACCTGGGGTGGTTAGTAACACACTGAAGCATTTCAGATTAATCTTTTTGTATGATATCTCTAATTTCACATGTACTTGAAATTCTTTTTATTTAACCCAGTGCTATGATATCTTGCTATAGTAGTAAACAGTCTTGAAAGTGGATAATTCTTCTGGCTGTAGAACATGTTTACCATGTGTCTATTGCATGCTTTCTTAATCCCATTCCTTTCATCTTTACCAGCACAAATACTGACACATGGACCATCCCACTCTCATGGCTGTATATTAGTAACATTTACAGTTAGGGCAGTGGTCACAAAATCAACATTATTTATTTATTTAGCCTCAAAATGTTGAAAGTGGTGCTGATGATAGTGGTGATGCCTGTAATCCCAAGGTGGAAGGATGATGAATCGGAGATGGAGGGAGCTAACTAATGAGAGCCTGTAAGAAACTGGCCCCCAGACCTATGGTGTTCTCCATTACTTTCTCGAGCTCCTTCTCAGTGCTCCTCAGGTCTCTCTTGTCTCCACTGTTTCCTCAGGCTCATCACACGAATGGTGGAGACTTGTGTGGCTAAAGGTGGTTACATGAGTGTTCTTTATGACAGAAGACAGGGTACTGTACTCTGCACCCAACAGGACAAGCATCTTAGCTTTCCTCTAGATTATGTCAGATGCTTGCTGGGAGGTTTCGGGTTAGCCAGATGTCTTCACGGAGATGCCAGTCTTACATCGCTGCTGTAAGTGATACCAATGACCACAGATTATACTTCACTGAGCAGCTAGTATGGCCTCAGCTCTTATTAGTTTATCAAAGGCGATCTTCCTATCCTCCACAAAGCAATATTATTATCCCAGTTTGTACACAGGAAATTGGGGGGGGGGGAGAGCAAATGTCTCAAACTCAGAATAATAAATGGGTCCGTTGGGTTTATAATCTTGTCATTGGCCAAGATGACTTTGGTAGATTTAAGAAATTAAGAGTTGGGAGAGATATTTCCTTCTATTGTTAAGGCAAAGAAACAACATTGGTCAGGTTGTGAAGCATGGATATAGTAACACAGCAAATGAATTAGACTAGCTTCCCAGTAAAGACACCAATAGTGAAATGTACTGTTGGCGGTTTTCAAACCATATCTTCTGAGACTGTGTCAACAGAATCTGAATACACAAGCTATTCTCTCACACCAAAAATGACTATGGATGCACATGTCTTCTTGCTAGATCATCTCTATTTAAAAAATGCACTTGCCTTACATAAATCCCATCATACATGCAAAGTAACAGATGGGCTGCATTGATGGCTCATGACAGCAAATCAGCATTAAAATAGAATTAAATCTATGCCGCTCATTATATTACATTTCCTGCCTTAAAGTGGGGGGGACATTATGACAACATCCTTTTGGTTTAAAATCTTCCAGGGACACTAAGATGATAAATAGGAAAAGTTACTAAGCATTTACTTTAGCACATGGATAAAGTGTCTGTGCATTTCAAATCAAAATATGAGGTATGCCTACAAAGTAATGAAACTTTAAAGACAGACAGCAACACTCTTATGTCCGAGAGAACATGATCTCAGAGTCACTTCACACTTAGAATAAAGATGCTGTCCCTGCTCAAAATTCCCCATCTCCCCCACCCCCATCTCTCAGAATGCTTCCAGAGGGAGTTTCCAAATGAGTTTTTTAAAAAGCCAAGCTCACTACCTCATAACTAATCTTCTTGAGCAAGAACAGCTACTACCCTTTGACCTACCATACCACAGGTTAGATGATGTTTAGTTAATTTGTTATAGTGTAAACACACATGCCCAAAATGATACTCTGTCATTCTTAAGGCTGTTTCTAAAAAATATCACAAAAACTGTGAAAGCTGTTTCAAGTAAGAGTTCTGACATGTTTTATGTAAGAAGTGTGAAGACTCTACTGGGAATCACCTTCTAAGTAATAATGTCCAGTCGTACGTCATAAATCTAGTGAGCAAGTGAGTAAGTTTGTTTGGGTTGAGATTGGGTTTCATGTATCTCAGGCTGGTCTTGAACTTGTTATATAGCTAAGGTCCTTGAATTCCTGATGTTTGCACTTAGAAAGTGCTGGAAGTATAAATATATGCCTCCATATCTGCCTTAAGAAATCCTCTTTCCCCACTTTTCCTAAATCAGGACCTTCTGACTTATTTTTCAATATTTTATTTCACTCAGTAATCAAATTGCAAAGCAATCTGTTGTCATTTTAAGCAGGTTCTTTCCAGGGAGAGACTCCATAGTGATGACACATGGTCTCACCCCCTGTGGAGGGGAAGGCAGATCTGCAGGGTCTAGTTTGCTGAGGTGACTTTCTTTGATTGAGGTCTTTGCCTCAGTCCTGACTCATTCTCTGAGGACTCATGCCATCGCTGAAATTGAGAAGTTAACTGGAGCAAAGGGCACAGAGCATTTGTTCGCTTTCTGATATTCGATGTGCTGAAAATAACCTCATTTTAATAGTTTCCATATTTCTATCAACCCTCTCTTTGGAAAAGCACATGATTTATGCAATACAAATTAGTCAGGCAACAAAAACACACATGCCAGGCATTAGAAGTGGGGTGCACTCTTAGGTGAAAGAAAATTCTGTGAGTTTAAGGGAATGCCATGTGAGCTGGTCACCATGAACAGATTTATTTCCTGACGTCCAGTAGAATTCTTTGTTCTGCTTAAACAGCTTCTCATACATGGTCCCTTATTTCTTAGCATTTCCGATTAGGTTTTTCTTCTAAATCCTTCTTGCTATAAGTGTGTCTAATGCTGTTGTTCTTTTCAAAGAATCAGCCTGGCACTTATTTGTCACTCCTCCTGTTTCCAAGCGAACCAATTCCTCCTTTTTTTTTTCTCTCTGTTGCTTTTCTAGGCCCCACGACTCAAGTATCTGGTCCACCTAGCTCTGTGTTTTCCTACTCAATAATAAACAGTACCATTCGTTTTCTTTTGGATACAATTTTATACACTTCATGTAAGTCATCAAAAGTTATTGTCTCCTCAACTGGGCTTAATAGCTCACTACTTTGGTTTTCCTCATGAACATTTAAACTATACCATGTGGTTTAACTGTGTGTACTTTTCTGTTATGATTTTGTTTATATTCACCATCACCAGACTGAACCTTCTATTCTCTGCTGTTCTTTAGCTTTGCAGTTCTCCTTATGGCTGGCCTATCATCGATTTTTAATAAAGGATAATAACAGATCCCTAGGTAGTATCTATTCTTTTATTTTTTTTTTACCTGAATAAACACATTTACAAAACTCTTAATGCTATGAATTAACTTTCCCTCTTCTAGAGAGACAATAGAAAAAAATGGCCCCCCTTGGCCTGTGAATGAGGATGGTCAGGATGCGGAGGGCACCTGGAAGCTGAAGGAGTCACTCTGAGCAGGGGCTCCCAAGTGTCTGTACCACACGATGCCGTCATTGATGTCCTGCTGGGTGAAGGCACTGATGGGAGTTGCCATCCTTCCACCAGGCAGATGCTGCCTTTCTTCTACAGGCCCGGCTGGACTGTCTGCAGGCAGATCCATCAGGAGGACCACCTCCCCTAGAGAAACACAGGCCACACTGTTAGATGCTGGAGATCTCATTCCTTATTTACAAGCTGAAGAACTATGTGTGCCTTGATCTAAGGTGACAGGAAGGACAGTGACAGAACTCAATGAATAGAATTGAATTCCCCTTTAGACACAGAATTCCCAGGCTCCAATAGCCATTGAAGAGTAGCTCAGGCATACAGTTACTGACTAGCATCTATTAAAATTCCATAATGAGATTCAGACTATAGGAGAAGCTATAAATAGACCCATCCTGGGCACTAGATGGATACACTTCCACATGGAACTTTCTATCTTACACAAAACTTTATTCTACACAACAGTTTCCGGTTTTAAACAAGACAGAGAGTGAGCTGAGTGGAAGCTATTCCTGCCATTTTGAAAGTAAAAAAGAATGGCTGTGTGTGTGTGTGTGTGTGTGTGTGTGTGTGTGTGTGTGTGTAAGAGGCAGAGAGAGTAAGAGGGGAGCTGAGGGAAGATGAGAAGAGAGAAAGAGACAGAGATAGACAGAGAGACAGAGTATTTTTCTATTTTTAAATGTCATGTAGGCAGATGCCCAAATCTCAATACACTAGAAATATTGGACAACCAATAACACATCTATTTTTTCAAAACTGATAGCATTATTTTCATTACTACAGAGGAACCTGCCTTCTCACTCAAAGTAAACACCCATTCTAATATCTATATGCATTAAATTCAAGCTTCTGCAGGTGAGTGGTGTACATGAAATTGGAACACAGAATTATGTGATTGGAATAAGATAGTCTGTAAGGCTTGAAAATACTGTTAAGGAGGCCAGAGTTTATTTTATTAAAAATAATAATAGGTAATATTTATCTAGGCAGTTTAACCAATGAGGAGGTTTGTACCAAATTTGGCATTGAGATAAGAGACCTGAACTAAGGTAACAGAGACACTATTTGCAGAGAAAGCTGCCAAGTCCAGCTGTGGAGACTAGAGAGGAGGGAGGAAGGGCCACCTTGCAGGCAGCATGGCTACCACTGATGGACACAGTACGGGTCAGACCAGGTTCATTGACTAGGGGAAGTTCACCAGTGGATACATTGAATAAGACGTCTTGGGAACAATTACCTAAGCAGATAAGAGGAAATCACGGGGACTTGGTGCCATCCGCATGAAGAGGGGAGAGATAATATTTCATGTTTCATCTTGATACTACAAAAATGGAAGGGACATTTCTTAATGCAAAATTCTAAGCTTGAAAACCATCATTGTCTCTGTCTGGGATTTACTGTGTATTTAACCTTAGGTTTAATGAAGAATTCTGAAGAGAAAAATTAATGTTATTAGAATTTAAAATCATATTTGAATCTCTATAATGGTGTCGGGATTGAGGCCATTTTTATTTATTTTGTGCCGTTCGTCACCTAAAATCTTTCATCAGACTATCTTATGGTCTGATACATGATTTTTAGAATCACGATGATTTAGAAGAAGTGAGACTCTTTCTCGAATGATGCCCAAGGTACCTCGGTAAACTACTTCTAACCCCTCGAAGGCTCTAAAGATACAAAGGGCAATCAACTGGTTGAGACCTGCTTAAAAATAATGGTACATTTGGAAGTGCTTGGATTTAGGTTTTTTTTTTTTTGAGTTCCTGTCCTTCTGTAATCTACATTAGCCTCAGTCTTAAGTAGTGGCAATTGTCCTGCGTTGGCTTCCCAAGTGCTAGAAATGCAGGTATAACCATCATGCCTGGCTGGATTTAGGCCCTTTCTACTCATACTGTGAAATCAATTTGTGCTCAGTGTCTTCACAAAAACCTTAAAGCCTCATCAAAGGTTCTAGAGTGGTGGTTCTCAGCCCTCCTAATGCTGTGACCCATTTATGGTCCCTCATGCTGTGGTGACCTCCAACCATACAGTTATTTTTGTTGCTACTTCATAACTGTAATTTTGCTACTGTTATGGATCATAACGTAAATGGTTTTGGAGACAGAGGTTTGCTTAAGGAATTGTAACCCATAGATTGAGAACCTCTGTTCTAAAGTAATGAGGGGAACTCATTGCAACCAGAAGCCATGAGGTGAGGGCCATAGCTGCGTCTCCCTGGGACAGAGGGATATAAGTAGGTTTGTGTTCTATGGGTGTCTAGCTTCCACCACCCCTTTCCCTCTGGAGTGGTTCTCTAGGGTAACATGATTTGATGGTTATTAGTAGGAAAAAATGGACATACAGAGATTAGGTTTGTAAGAAGTTAATTAAGAGAGTTATGATAGAGAATGGTCCCAAATAAAGCGTTTATTAAGCTGAAATGGCATACTTTCATCTGCTTAAAAGCCATTTAATTCAGCGTTGTTCTGTTTAATAGTTAATGAAGTACTGGGCTGTTTCTATGAAATGTGGGAGCTTAATTTCTGGCCTTTAATATTTGAGGTAAAATTGGAGAATTTAGTACATCACAAGAGTTAGAGGCTTTAGACATGAAAGGACTTAGAAGTCACCTTGTTCAAACTCAGCAGTGCAAGTACACTAAAAACAGGACACTTATTAATTATAGGAGAGGAGGAAAATAATTGTAGTGGAGAAATTTTATAGACATCAACTTAATCAAGTGATTGAAGTTAATGTAACCATAATGAAACAGTGATATCATGTATCCCCAATACAATACATCAAAAGTAGAAAGAACAAATCCTAACCCTCAAAATGAGAAATCACCATATGCCCCCAAAGCAAGGAAGAGTCCACAAAATATCTGAGAACAGTTCTCTTCAAAAGTATTAATAAAGGGCTGGGGAAATGGCTTCTGCATAAGTATAAGATCTAAGTTCAAATCCTAGCACTCATGTTAACAAGTTTGGCATGGTCTTGCACGTACCTGTAACCCCAGTGCTGAAGGGGTGGAGTCAGGAAGATCTACGAGGCTCGCTGGCTGTCAACCTAGCCAAGAACTGTGAGTTCAGGAAGAGTGGGTGATAGAAAATGGACACACAATGACCTCACCTTGCCTCTACCCGAGTGCAAAGACTGCTTCTGTTACTGGAACCTAGTAACTTTATTTTGGTGGAGTCACTTATGAACAATACCTCAATATATCTCTTGTGAAATTGCATTTCCAAATGATGCCAACAGTAAATATCTTGGGAAATTACCAGTATTGTGTTTCTTGGGAAGATAGCAATGGTGAATATTAAAGATAGCGCTCGGTAACTTTTAACCCTTATTAAGAGTGAGGGCTCGTAACATGACTCAGTGGGTGAAGGAGCCTGCTACTGAGAATGATAGTCTGACAACTTCAGTTTGACCCTGGGACTCCCATGGCAGAAAGAGAGAACTAACTCCCATTAGTTGTCCTCTGACATATAGTAGGCATACATGACATACATGACATACATGACATACATGGGCACATATGTGTTCTCATGGGCAGACACATACTCTCCCATGAACACAATAAATGAATGCAATAAAAATTTTAAAATAAAAAATAGGGAGTTTGTAGGTGGATCTGAGAGATTAAGGAGAACCTGGCCTTTGAAATTCAAATATGTGTTAGCTTGGGGACTACCAGAAAGCTGCTGTGCCCTTATCTCATGTGCAAAATAAAATTACTTAAAAACAGACTCCTGTCTTAGATATTATAACAATGTGCTGATAAGGTGCTCATAAGGGTGTACAGTGTGATCACTCTCCATCGTGATCACACTGTCTGTAAATGAGGTGTATGAAGTATTAAAATGCTCAGATAATCTGAATCATAGCCTTGCTTCATGGCATGGTGCAAAGTCAACTCCTACCCTCTGAATGCAGATGAAATCACACCAAAGAAACACGTTACCAAACTGGGGGTGGCCGTGTGTAATCTTGTAGATGATGTCATCAGCTCTGACACCTGGAGCTTGAGCCTGCAAGATTCGGTTGGTGATCTTCAGCATGCCCCCTTCCGGAACCCACACCATAGAGTTAGTCACAAGCCGCAGAGCTCTGTCATTCTGGAATGAAATACAAGCAAAGCACATACTCAGAAAAATGACTTCTCAAAAACGCAAGTCATAGGGGCTTACTGCTGCTAAAGTTCATCTCACAGGGAAGAGCACTACTGATCATGTGATCATGTGTGAACTTTGTGTACAGATGTGCATATGTCTGTATATACTTATTCCTATTCTATCTTTTCATTTATCTTCAGTAAGTGACTTTTACTCTTCAGGAAACTAAGCCTCTCCATCTCTCTCTTTTTCCTTTCTAACTATCTTTCGGTCCTCACCCACCACATATTATCTGAGTGATTCCTGAAGCACGTGCAATACATCAGCTCCTTCTCTAGAGTATCTAAAAACATCCCAACTGCAGAGCATGCAGCATAGTGGGAGACACAGGAAGAAACAGAGGTTTAACAATGGCACTCTGCAAGGACTTTGAGAAGGGAGCTCTCAGGAATAAAGAATGGAGGTTTTGGAAAGATTTTCCAAAGGGAATATTTCATTTCTGAGTAACAAAAACAATGGCTTTCTAAGAAAAAAAGCAATGCAACAGATTCTAGGCAGATGTGTGAGCAAAGATAGAATCAAATGTACAAATGCTTGGTACCAGTAGAACTTAGGCAGCTAAAAAAAGGTGGGATCAAAAGTGACAGCATCCTAAGGAAGGCATGAAAGAGAAGGAGGAGCAGGAAGAGGTGGAGGAGGAGGAGAAAGAAGAAAAAGAAGGAGGAGGAGGAGGAGGAGGAGGAGGAGGAGGAGGAGGTGGAGGTGGAGGAGGAGGTGGAGGTGGAGGTGGAGGAGGAGGTGGAGGTGGAGGTGGGAGAGGGAGAGGGAGAGAGGGAGAGGGAGAGAGGGAGAGGGAGAGAGGGAGAGGGA
>JANHMN010000006.1:100009446-100041794 GCA_030674055.1 Rhabdomys pumilio | reverse complement strand
AGAGGGAAAGAGGGAGAGGGAGAGGGAGAGGGAGAGGGAGAGGGAGAGGGAGAGGGAGAGGGAGAAGGAGAAGGAGAAGGAGAAGGAGAAGGAGAAGGAGAAGGAGAAGGAGAAGGAGAAGGAGAAGGAGAAGGAGAAGGAGAAGGAGAAGGAGAAGAGGCAGCAGCCACTTCTGCCCCCACCATGCTGAAGTCTCGATTTAACTTACAGACACTGGGGAGGACATGAGAATGTTTAGGGAAGACAGTGGGAAGAACAGAATGAGGAGATGATAAGCCTGTTTTAGAAAGATGGAGTCCAAGGCCATGAAACTGCAGTGACTAATGCTGAATGAAGGGGGCGCCACAGACAACATTCTACATCTCCATGCAAAGGCACAGGGGAAAGAAGATGAAGGCCAGCAAGGGGATAGTTGTAGAGGGAAGGAAGAGTAAAGTTTCATTAATGAGGCAGGGTCAACAGGCCAGGACTGATGGAAAGAGAGGCAGCAACAGCTGGGAGCATCCTGCTGGAAGTGCTGCTCAGCACTCCAGGAAGACAACTCTTGAAACTGTTGGGGACCACACCATGGCAAAGCACTGCCAGTCCTGATTTATGCACACACTTTCTAAGCCCCACAACTGAGATCCTGCCAAGAATAATATTAATGAGGCTGCCTGTGCTCTAGTCTCACTTTGTTTTCAAACTTCACAAACCAGGAGACCCAACATTTTTAAATTGGCATTTTTAGAAGGGATGGTTCTCCAACATCTGTTTCTTTCAAATATATCACTAAACCTTAGAGCAAAAACCCTCTCTCAGGAGGGCACTTTTCAGAAGGGGTGGTACCCATGTTCAGCAGTTACTTTGCATGAATAGTTCCCCCCCAGAAAGTAGTTATGGCTATTTCCATCACACCCACACACCCCAAAATGGAGTCAAAGGAGTGTCTGAGGAGAACAGGAAAAGGGTCCTTCATAAAGGCTGTCACTGAGACAGTTTTAGATAACACAATACACTAGGGCCTGGGGTTTCTAATTGCTAGAAATCTTTCTAATAGAAGCAGCTTAGTCAACTTTGACTTTGATTGTAGAGATCAATTGTGCACCAATAACTGCATTATTGGACTAATCAGGCAATGTAGCTTTTGTATTCCAAGCCAGTAAGTACCGTGACTTCAGCATAGAATCCCTGGACAGCTCTCCAACTATGTCTTTATCTCCACCACCCTTTATCAGCATAATTGTCTATGGCTCCTGGGAAGACTGCAACCATTTAGGACACAGTGCATCTTGCAAGTCAGTGTTCAGAACAATGTGTTCTGGTAGCAGCTGGAAGCCCATTAGGAATTAAAATACATCTCCGGTCCTACACCAGAACTGCTGAATAAGACCTCCTAAATCAAAATATTCACTTTTAAAATAGCTTAGAAGATATGCAGGTGTGTCAATTCATGAGAAGTACACTCCAGGATAGACTGCAACGTTCTGGATGTTTCTTATGAAAATATAATGCTGCCGTTTTTAAAATTATTCTTAATAGGAGTTAATAAGAAACAAACAATTACTAGGACTAAAACATAGAATTCTTGACATCAATAAAGTTGCAGAGAAGGTTCCAGTCATTGAGTTCCCACTCAAATTTTAATTTTAACAACTACCCACAAATGACAATGCTTTCATAGGAATCCTAAGTGAGAGGCTCTAGCACTGTGATGGAGAGAAAAAAAAATCCCAAAATAGATGTATTGGAGAAAAAGAGGAAAGTTCCATTTTCCTCCAAGACAATAGAGCTTAGTACTTAAAGAGAGCCTTGCTGTCTAACTGTTCCCACAGGGGAGACATGAGAATCTTTCGCTTCAGGATATAGCATCTAAGGCTCAAATCCTGAGCCATCTAAATGTTCTTGGACCTCTAGGAACAGGGGGAAGGGAGTAGGATTTTTAGGAACAACCTTGTAAAGCTCAACAAACAGCAGAAAGTTACAGGAATCAGCTCATGAAATCCACCAAGAGCCCTGTCTGTGAACCAAATTCTAATTGTAGCTTCCCCATGTAGATGGCTGAATTTGAGGTTTCAAAAGCCCATGTCATTCCCAATAAACTTTTTCTGCATTGTGCTTGTAGACAGGGATGTAAATTCTTGGCTCCTGCTCCAGCGATAGGACTGCTGGTCTGCTGCCATGCTCTCCACCAAAATGGCTGTCTCAGTCACTGTTCTATTGCTGTGAAGAGATAACATGGCCAATGTAATGTTTATAAAAGAAAGCATTTAACTGAGGGCTTGCTTACAATTTCAGAAATTTAGTCACTATGGCAGGAGTAGGTGTGGTGTTGGAGAAGTAGCTGAGACCTATACCCTGGAAGTACTGTGACTGGAGCATAGAAATTTGGTCGATCCACAGGTTGGTGGTGGTGGTGGTTGTTGTTGATGGTGGGGTGTGTTTGTGTGTGTGTGTGTGGGGGGAGGAAACTAAACCTGGTGGAGGTTTTAAAACTTCAAAGCCTACCCCCAGTGACACACTTCCTTCAACAAGGCCACATCTCTCAACCTTTTTAGTCTTTTCAAACAGTGCCACTCCCTGGTGACTAAGCATTCAAATATGTGAGCCTATGTGGACCATTCTTATTCAAATCACCACAATGGTATGGATTTACCTCCTCTGAAACTCTTCTATAACTTGCCTTGGTCATAGTGCCTATCACAGCAACAGAAAAGTAACTAACACATTCCCTGAATAGCCAATAAGTACTAGCATTACTCCATACAGCCCCTATCACAGCCAAATTTCTATGCTCCAGTGACAGTGCACATAAGACTCTTTAGACAATACACACCCAATAGGTAGCCTTGAACACATTAGTGCACTGTCATAGGTCGGATGGAAGCTTTCACAAAGAGAATGTGTGTGTGTGTGTGTGTGTGTGTGTGTGTGTGTGTGTGTGCAGAGACTATAAGAACTCCAAAGTCTTTAGTGGGAACTGAGTGTTGGAAGTCTTTTTCTCAGGAAGCCAAACTGATTGTTCAAATGCATGATTTCAAGGAACACAGAGAAGATGAACAAAGAAAGATGATGACATTACAGAGAGAAAATAAATCTATGGGGCTTGGCTATAAAGAGAGAGAAAGGGCAATGGAATGCATGGGAGAGAATGCAAAACAATAAAATCAAAGAGTTGATTGACATGAGCAACATGTGGTCCCAGAGAGCAAACTAAACACGAATTAGAAAAGTAGCGCACAATAAAAACCCCACCAAAGGACAACAACCACTAAAAATAAAATAACTAGCAGAAATCTTGAGCTAAATAATAAAAAAAAATATGAATTAAAAACTCAAGAGAGCTTAAAAAAAAAATGGAATTGAAAGAGAGAAAAAAAAAAAAAAAAAAAAAAACAAGCAAGCCTCAAACCAACAATTCGAAACCATCCAGACTGGGAGCACAAAGGAAAAAGGAGAAGAGGCATAAAGAACAAACTCTTGGGTACAGAAATAATGACAGAAAACCTTCTAAATCTGAGGTGGGAGATGCTTGTCCAAATCACTGACACTCAGAATGCCAAGAAAATTGAACCTGAAGAAATCTACACATGATGGTCAAGTTTTCTTTCTTTCTCTCTTTCTTTCTTTCTTTCTTTCTTTCTTTCTTTCTTTCTTTCTTTTTGTTTTTGTTTTTTTTTTTTGTTTTTTCGACACATGGTTTCTCTGTGTAGTCCTGGCTATGCTGGAATTCACTCTGTAGACCAGGCTGGCCTCGAACTCAGAAATCCACCTGCCTCTGCCTCCCAAGTGCTGGGATTAAAGGCAGGCGCCACCACTGCCCGGCGATGGTCAAGTTTTCAAACATTAACACAAAGAGAATTCTGAATCACACAGGAACCATATTTCACTGACCCCCACTAGATTACACAGCATGAACTCTGTGCCCAGAGAGTGGTATGATTCAGTTAAAGCAATGAAAGATAAAATCGCAAACCAAGAATAATTCACTGGCAAGGCCGCCGTTCATGAATGAAAGAGACTTTCTGAACAAATCAAAGATAGTATAGTTGACTACATGTTGCCCATCTGACAAGAAATGCTGAGCTCAGCAAGTTGAAAGGAAAAGATGTTAATTAGCGATGTGAAAACATGAAAGCAGAACTCATACACAGACTGCAAGGAAAGTTGGCTGTGCAAGTAGAGTTGGCTGTTCCTACAGGCTTTAGATCCATGGCCTGAACCAACAGGAGGCTCAAAAACTCTTGTCTCTCTTCTGAACAGGGTCAGCCTGTATCTTCCTTCCCATTACTCCCCACACAATACTCTGCACGTGAGTATGTGCATCCATGCATGGACATATTTGTATAGCATCTTTACTGCTAAGAATGACTGGAATAAATCTTTAAAAGGCAAAGGTATATTGACCAACGAATAATCAGAAATTTGTTAGTGGGTCTTTTGACATGGAAAAACATAAATTGTAACATGAACAGCATATCCCAGGGGTCAAGGACTCAGATAAGTAGAAAGGAATGCGTGATTGAAAATAACGTATCCATTGAAAATGGATTACTGTAACTTCAAGACTATATGTAGGTAGGCTTCATGGTAAATCTGCAGTAGATATAGAAAAGACAAAAAGATAAGAATCTATGTACCCTGCCCCCACAACCCCTGCAAACACATAGTATGAATCATTCATTCATTATAAACAGAAGGGAATCCTGCAATTATGACAATGTAGACGGATTTAGAGTACACTCAGCTAAATTATCTAGACACAGGAAGAAGACAAAAGCCACGCAATGTCACTTACTATGTGGACTCTAAAACAGTGAGATTTATACTAAAAGCAGACTAGGGATAAACAGGGGAGAGAGAGATGGAAAGTGGAAGTTCACAGTCAAATGGTATGAAGTTCCAGTTCTACAAAGTGAGTAAGCCTTGAAAATCTATACCATGCTGTCCTTAGCTAGAGATGCTTTGTTTGCTAAGAGGACAGATCTAGGGTCTAGGGACAGATCTATATCTATCTATCCTGACCAGGAAGATAAGCAGTAATGGTGAGAGATGCACAGGAAATCTTGGGAAGTGACGGTATCTATGAATCTGAAGCATTGATGGCTTCCTGGCAATGATTGTAGTCTCAAATTTATTGTGTTTTAACTACTAAATATATAGGGCTTTTAAGCTTTACTCATTGTTTTGAAAAAATAGTAATTTTCATATTCATCTTGATCATGGTTGTTTTTAATATTTTCTCTTGAGAAGAGGACTGGGAATATAGCTAATGTGCACAAAAGCCAACTTTTACAGTAATCTCCCCATAATTGTTGACATTTTGGAATTGCGTTTTCTCCTTATAGCTCTTCTCCATTGCATATCCCCAATCAGCTCAATAAATTAGTGATTTTACTAGTTGAACAATCCTGCCCTCTGATGTTTTATGTATCCCTCAGAGTACATTAGCAGGCAATGAAATCCCAGTGACTAAAATTGAGGACATGATTAAAGCAGTGCTTTAAATTAAATAGTTCTCCTAATTCATTTCATAGAACAATAGGCATACAAAAATGCTGGTAATAAAATTTAGCTGTTACACATTGTATTACAAGTAAAAATATTAACATTGCGAATAACAGTAAAAGCACAACCTTCCATCCCTTGAAACAAAATACAATTCCCTCACCAAATGAAAATGGGGTCATAAATAATGAAACTTTAGCTCAAATGATACCATAGCCCAATTCTGGGCCCAAATATTCTAGACCAAAGTTTTCAAAACTCTCCGATTTAGCAAATGGCTAGTTGGCTAGTCTTCCCCAGCACTGCCGCCCCACGCGGACTCTGTGAAAGTATACTTTCATTTTCAAGAGCTCATTCACACCACAGACTTAGCATTCTGGTGGTACAGGACATTGCAAGCTTGAGGGGTGAACCAAGTGCTGCGGAAGGCATGCGGTGAAGTGAGCCAGCAGCAGCAGAACAGCGAAGATAACCAGATGGCTTTGTGCTTGTCAAGAAGAGCTTAGAGGTCGCTATTTCAGGGCAGGACCATGCAACCTTTGCTTGGGGTAGATTCCAATATTTAAGTCAATAAACATGTCCTCAGTGTATGTCTCATGAGACAATGGATAGAACAAACTAAATAGCTCCCCCCACCCCAAGAAGGAAAACTGATATTTGGAAAGATTTAGTTGTGTTTACTCATCTACCAAACATTTTTACATCACTGACATTTGAAGTTCACACAAATAATTGTATCTAACTGTGTTCCCATAAAAGCCCCAGTGAGAGGCATGAGTGAAATGGGATGCAATACAATAGGGTATTGTAAGCTACACAGGCAATCCCACAGCAGAAAGGGCTCTCGGAGACAAGGGTTTTTCAGCCAGTTTTTACTATGGCATTGGAGGATCTTAAACATTAATGCAGGGGCAGAAAAGAACTGTTCAAACAACAACGAAGATTGGGAAGATTGTCAGACTGGTTGCCAAGGTGGAAAGAAGACACGGTTTCCAGGGGCATCATAGTTAATGGAGAAGGAGGCACTTCCTTGGAAATCCAACAAAAGAGCCACCTCCCAGCGCTGCCTCCTACCCGCCCACACTGCAGCCCTTGCAGGATGTGGAACTTTGTCAGAATCATATATGTATAGCTTGGGTTTGTCGAGCTACTTAATTAACCCAATTAGTAAAAACCTGTTCAGAGAGCATTCTTTATTACTTCTTAATCTTTTCTTTCCCACTTCCATCTCCTGCCCCAGTAAAACATGTTTCAACATCATTCCTGATTCTATTCTCCCCACAGTAGCTCAGGATCCTTCTGGAAGTGGCAGTTGGACCAAGTCTGGGTGAAGTAACATAGAACATGAAAAACAGGACTGAACCCACAATTCCTTTGCTTAGCCTCAAAGAACCACACCAGCATCAGCAGAGGTGCCCTGAGCATTTTGTACTTGGCAAGAACCACCTGAGAGACACTTAGCCACCTGTCTTGCTCAAGCCATTACACCCGTCCAACAATAACCTAAATGTGCCCTGCTCAGAGAGTAAAACTTAATTAAAGCTTCCTCTTACAAAGCTTCCTTTTATTCCTTCATCAGAGAAAGAACAGAAAAACAGGCTAACACTTCCACTGAACAAGATAGGGAGTCACTTGTGTATTCATTCATATGACATCCTTGTCCATTCCATTAAAGCCACCAAATAGATATCGGCAAGTCTTCAGATTTAACACACAGGTAGCCTCAGGGAGAGAGTTCTCATGCCCATCGTCAGAAACGGCTCTTAGAATGAGAGCAATTCTATCCAACTACACATCCACCAGTCACCGTAACACACGAGGCCAGCTTTATTTCCTGGACCCAGTAGACCTACAAGTAGAAATAGCCTCTCTTATAATAAGTTGTGGTGAATCCAGAGGGAAGATTCTAGAAGGCGTGGGGCCTTCTTGCTTGGATAGAGAAAATGAATACATTTTTGTCTTCATTTAATCCATCAAGGGAATGAGACTATCTATGCCTAAAATATTGGAAGCCTCGGGCCAGAATGAAAGAGCCTCCTGGCTGTGTGTGGGAGGCAGGCATATTTGAAATGAAATCTTAGCTCAGATGCTGAAAACCTTTATGAGAATGAATATTTCTAAATCTGCACTTGTTTTAGTTTCCTCCTTCCATAAGTAAGAGATAATCACACAAACACCACAGAATGAATGGGAAGATTAAAAGGAACCATTCACATCAAGTTTTAGTGTCCAGTAAATGTTAAAAACAAAGCAAACAAAACCCTTTCTACTTATGCTATAATTTCCTTTGGAATAAGCAAGGCCATACAACCAGTTCTTGGACTTTCCAGCACGGCAGGATAAAAAGACTCAAAGAAAGAGTATAAAGAAACATTTATTTTAATTCCTAAAATAAAAAGTCGTAGACATTTGCAAACCTGTAGTGGATACAAACAAATTTTTTATCAGCACATGCTAACAGTGCTAGGGCTCAGTAACCAGTGTGACTGTTCGGAACCATGGTTACGAGTCACTGCCTGGGCAGAGGACCAGGGTAGTGCTACAGGGGATGGCGGATGAGAAGGTGGGGGAAGAAAAGGCACCACTGGAACTGTTCAGGAATGAGAACAGACCCAGGAACTTCCTACAGGATGCACAGGTAGAAGGCCTGCAGGAATCTGAAATCTGTGTCTTTTCCTCTTTACTTTTCTTTCATTTGTTTCTGTTTAGTATTTTTTTGTTTTTTGATGGTCAAAGCAAGGCAAATCCTAGAAATGCCTTTGCATCCTTTACCATCCTATACAAAATTATGCAATTTGCTGAGGTGAGCTCCACTCACAGATTGAAACCTTGGATTGATACAAAAGTCTCTGGTGAGGGCTGTGCTGAAGCCTACTGCAGACTCCTGTAGGAAACCAAGAAAACTTTCTGCATCTGTCCAGACTCCATCTTTCTAGAACTGAACCTCATGTCCACAGGTGACCATGAGAGGGTGACTATTAAGATAACCACATGGTGGCCATCTGTCATCTCTGCCGCACAATTAGCCTTCACACACCTCAATTGTCTCCTGCCTCCACCACTGCTTGCAGCAGGAACAAGTTAGAGCACACGAGGTTCAGGGAAGGGAGCCATCTTACCTCGAATAACCTGGTGGGAAAACAGCAAGTGATTTTAAAATATCCTCGGAAAAATCTCCTTAGCTAAGCACCCTCTGTGGGTAACATCTCTGTGGGTAGTGATACTTAGAATGAAAAGCTAAAAAAATATTGTTTCCTACTTTATTACCATGAAGAAAAGCTACTTGGAGGAACGGGCCTCCAAGTGAACAGCAACACGCTTTGAGAAATGCTGGCAGGAATGTGTGCGCCTGAACAGCATTCCCTCGGATGTGACAAACATCTCGTCTGCAGTGTTCAAGAACATCTGGACATAGACAAAACTATACAGAATGTCTCTATATTCATTTAAAAACGTCAGTGAGGGTATGATTCTACACAAAGCCCATGATTTTACAAGTGTTATTGTTAGGATGAAACATCAAGTAAATGTTAAGCAATACCACAGGTGCTTATGGGCATGGCATAACTTATGGAGGTGTAGTGCCAGTGACTTAGAATGGGAAGCATACCTCTGTCTATCAGGACAGTTTCTGTGGCTATCCACTATTTCTTTACATTCTTGCAACTTGGCTAACAGATGGTTTCAACTTACTCCTTTTTATCAATTCAGATAACTATACAGTGAGGATCTCATTTCATGAGCTGTGGTCAAAGGACACAGAGAAAGAGATGCCTCAGTCCCCATGATCATGGTCAGGCAGGGAACAATAGGGAGAATGGACGGAATGCAGTTTCATGGCATCAGGCCAATGGAGAAACTTTCAGATCAACAATGGACCTATCAAACTATACTGACCTGATGTATGTGATACTTTGCTGAGACAAAGGAATGAGTCCTTCATCACACCCGACTTTATGAGCATTGCCAAGATAGTTCTATGAGTAAACCTTCACAGGTAGTCACAAGGAAACTGTAACCCTAGGGATGACACCTACCTTGGGCACATTCTTCACACGAAACAGTATATTTTGGAAGGAGTGTCCATCATTGGCCTGAAAGACTATAATATCAGATGTGCTGTCTGAGCCATAATGAGCATAGAGGAGGAGGCCCCTGGAGAGTTCATCCAGATGGAACTGATAAATAGAGGCCTCAGGGGCTGGAGGCCTGTGGAGCAACTGGCCATGAAGAGGAGGATCAAGCACATTCACGACCACATCCTGTGGGTTGTCATCATCCCGGATGTCAAGCAGCTGGGTGGTGATGGCTGCCCGCTCTCCTTTGCTGATGTGGAGAACCTCATTTCTCAGCACATACGGGGCCTGTGGAGTTGAAGGAAAGCAGAAAGAAGAGCCATTTAATAGGTTAATGCAGCGGACAAGACAGCAGTGTGTCTAACCCCATTAAACTCCTTTAAGAAAGTTATGAAACTGCCAACATATTCCATGATAAAATTATTTGTCAGAGGTATGGTGGGCCACAGTGACTGGGGTTATTCCATGCCTCTGGATTCTAGATGTTTCTAAGCCACTTCAGGACCAGTCTTGAGTAAATGCAATCTGTAAGTGCTATTTACTTCTAAGGTTCTAATTTGCCAGCCATCTTGGATTGCACCACATCTGCCTGCATTTGCAGGAGAACACAGCTTAGTGTCAGGAAACCCAATCAGATGTGTGAATCTAAGAAAGACTAATAGAAGGTATGTACTTTGGGAGATAAACACTTGACTCTAGACCACACTGCAGCTGACTCAGTGACATAATCCCACTCTCTGGGTCCATGTTATTACCAGTCTTCTTGGTAATATTCTTCCAGCTAGTTCATCTCTATCTCCACAGAGCCCCACCCCAAGTCAGTTTATAGGGCCAGACAAGATCCAAGATCCTGGCATGGTAAGAAAACCACCTGGCTAACTCTTATGACACTGCTAACACAGCACAAGTTAATATGTTTTTCTAAGACTTCTCAGTTTGTTCCTATTACCTTAGTGAACAGACAAAATGTTCTTTCAGAGAAAAAAAAAAGTTAATGAACCACAGCAGAAAACACGCACAAGCACAAGCACACGGGGAGGGAAGAGAGGAAGAAAAGGAGTGGGAAAGAGAAGAGGGGGAGGGGAGAGGAACGGGGAGAGGAGAGGGCGGGAAAGAGGGAAGGAGAGAAAGAGAGAGAGAGAGAGAGAGAGAGAGAGAGAGAGAGAGAGAGAGAAAGATCAACAAGCCAGTAGAAGCCAAGGAAAACATTATCTTAGATTTTATGTTTGAAGGTCAACTGTCCAGGATTCCTCATAACACACTGCCTTCTATAGCTTAAATGGCTTTTAAAACCACAGGGCACCCTACTCCTAGCTTCCTGGAAGTCACAATTGTCCATCAATGTAATATGTAACTGGTCTGTCACCAAAATGTTGCAACTACTCCAAATCCCCGGTAAGAACTCCAGCACTGTGTGAGTTCATACAGAGAAATGAATAGACCCTCACATTCTGAAACATGGAGGATCAGGGTGATCCCAAAGTCTATCGACAGAAAACAGCAAATCTACTTACATAAGAAAACCCCAAGTCAACAGAACAGTAGAATATTACACATCCTTAGAATAACTAAATTTAAGTTAAACTTCTTTCTAGAATTCCATCTTCATAAAGTTAAGTTGATCAAGGCATATCATATAATGAATAAAACCAAAGCATGCAATTATCTTTTGTTCGCTTGACTGTGGAGGAACGACCAGAATCCAGGGAACTGTGGGGATACAACACCTCAGAGTAGAAGGTTTTCCCAATTTCTACCCCAGGTCTTTCACTGACCAAACTGTATTGTCCCAGACAAGAAGATCAAAACAAAGCTTCTGAGTTTGAGTCCTGAAGAACACCTAAGCTACTAGGTCTCAGGGCTGGCGCATGTTTCCAGCCACAGGTGTTAGCTTTAATTAAAGCAAGATTTACATATTTAACTTAGGATCAGTTTCTAATCTCTTCTCAGTGACAAGTTACCTCTGATGTGACAATATTAAAAAGAGCTGAGGCAGGTATCCCTGTCATGTGGCAGTCAGTGCTACTGTTTATGCTTATGTAGTTACTCCATATCTGTGGTCAGTTTGAATTTGAGACCAAAGTGATGAGGTTTGGTGTTTTGGGCATCTTGTTTCTGAAGATGATAGCTCACCCTCTTGCTGTTCAGTGCATGGAAAAAGATATGTAAAATTAGTGTGTCCTTAGATCAGACACAGGCTTGCCTAGTGAGAATTCTACAGTTGTGTGTGTGTGTGTGTGTGTGTGTGTGTGTGTGCATGTGCATGCATATGCCTGTGGTTGTGGGGGTATGCCCACATGTGTGTGCATGTGTGTGTTTGCATGTATGTGCGTGTGTGTGTGTGTGTGTGTGTGTGTGTGTGTGTGCACATGGGCACATATGTGTGCCTGTGCTTGTGTGTGTGCATGGGCTTATGTGTGTGGTGTGCTTGTATTGTGTATGTATGTGTGTGTTCTTATTCTTTTTGCACACTTCATCTGTTCACTTCCTCCAGTCCAGTGCTCAGAGCTTCTACCTCTATATGAATTCTGAATCTGTACCTGCAACTTCTCAGGGGAGTGAAGAGACCCAAATAAGGGCTGTGGTCTTGAATTTCTTTGCGTCTGCATTGATTTCCTTGGGTCTATGTCTGGCTCATGAGCACAATGACACTTAATTTAAGTACATTCCTAAGAGAACCCTCTAAGTACTGGAACTACTATGCCTCTGAGAGGGGACTGTGGAGAGTAAATGAATTACCTGAGACCAAGGAAAGCATTAGCAACCAGATAAGTTTTAACTTATTCTGCAGGTCTGCTATCAAGCTTAGTTCAGCAAGGTGGCAACAGGTAAGGCCTAGAACACAGACTGTGAACCCAGCTCTTTGGACCTTTAACAGCTAGATCACTCCAGAAAAACTAATAATCTCTATCCCCTTAGTTCCCTCAAATAGAAACTGGGGACACTATTTCACAGGATTGGTAACTCAACTGATCATTATGTCACATACAGACAGGGCAGAGATGCAGAAGAAATTATTATTGTCAATGCTATTATCCAAAAGAACCCAAACTTAATCAAAGAGCATTTCATAGTAAAACTACAAGAAGATCAACTCAGCTCAATAACTTCTGTTGAAGTCTGAGGGACTCCGGATCGGTTCGTGAGGACCAAAGGACACGTAAACTTGTGCACTGTTGGGCATTTTAATTACCTGTGTTGAAAATGCCTGTATGTTGATCAGCTGTGGCTCAGAGAAGAATTGCTGGTCACTAATTTTCAAGGAAAAGTAGCCTTTCCTAAGGAAGTCCCCAAGGGAGAAAAGAAAACATGATCACAATGTTATTTTTAGAAAGAAAAGGATTAAAAATATGTTATAGGTTTACCAGCTTTCAGTAACACCCTTAGACCAGCAATCCCTTCCGATGTCTTCCAAACTCTTGTGAGTGGACCCCAACAACTTTTGAAGAACTGGGGTACATAATGCCATTTCTCACTCTCTACTCTCTCTTTCCACCCATTCACTGTGAATACAACGAGGAAGGGATGGCTGGCTCCTCTGAAAAACTGGGAGTGGCCTGCCAACACGCAGTCTGATCATTTGACTATGGGTAGTCATCAAGTAGTGTGTTGAGAATGTGGAGCAAGCCCATCTGTGGGAGAGGGGGGATGCTCCTAGAGGAGCCACGGGACAAGAACTGCATGCTCCTTGCATTTCCTAGTTCTAGCTCCTGGGCTTACTGAGGTTTGATCTGCCTCTGTAGTTAGGGTAGTCTTACTATTTTGCTTAGTCAAACCTGATTTCTCCTTGTAACCAAAGAGACCCACTGAGGGTGCACATTGCTGTGGATTGACTTCCTACCACAGACATCAATAGCTTTAATTAGGAGGAAAGGCAGACTGTCCTCGTTAATGACCAATCCAGTACAGCTCATTGTGAACTAGTGAAATCTATGGCCAACACTTTATAGGAGATTTTATATTCTGATCTATCTGGGTGCCCATTGTCTTAAAGGTTCTTTAAAAGGTATTCTTGAAACTAACTACTTATATGTCAAATAGGAAGGCTGGGCTGGAAAGCAATTGCAGAAACGAAACTCTGCATATTGTGTTTTCAGTCACATGACATTGTGGAAAGGGTAAAGGACACTGTGGAGGTGAAAATCCAGATCACAGGACTGGGATGAAGGAAGTCACTTTTGTTTTAAAGTGAGACCAGAGCGTGGCTGATAGAACTGCTTTGTATCTTGACTATAATGGCAATAACAACATTGTATACATTTGTTTACACTCATGGAACAGACGCTTTAAAATAGAATTTCATTCTAGCTCCAAGAACCAAGCATTAGAGACATTCTTGTTTCCAAGGTCTTCCTTTCATTTGCGTTCCCATTTTGATCCCACCCCTCCCTGTCCAGTCTCTAAACTTTAAGAGAATGAAACTAGTAGAATCAACAACCTGAACAAAGAGGGAAAAAAATCTTGGTGGCTGAAGTCCCACTAAGAGTGTTACTGGAGAAGTCCTGCTCAGCCTCCCACTTTAGCTCAGTTGCTCTGGCTACTGTTACAGATTGGCTTTTATTACACAAGAGTATTCTAAGTCTAAAGAAACTCCATTCTCAAGAATTCTTATCTTAATCGCAGTCAGTATTTTCATGAAAACATAAAAAGACAGATTGTATGTCAATCAGACAGTGTATGTCAGATTGACTTTTTCATCTTTGTTTCATTAAGAGACATATAATTTTATGTTTTTATGTGCCTCTCCCAATCTCATTTTACAATTTTTATCATTTCATTTGTTTGACTTTTTTAGATTAAAAAAAAAAACAAACAAAGTATTAAATGGGATGTTTACCCCAAGAAAGAATTACTAAACTGCTGAGTTTTATCCCATTTAAGGGTGCAAAGCTAATACTGCAAGAAATTGGGTGACATTTAGAAGAAGCTAAGTAGACAAGAAGGTTAACTTTGGTTATCTATAGAACTCAGCATTTTTCCACAAGTGATTCAGGGCCTGTATAACTCTCTGTGAGGTATGCGTGTGTAAATATTTTTGTGCATATGTGGGTGTGCAAGGGATATGTGTGTGGGAAGAGATGCAGATACATAAAAACTATACTTATTGTAATTTCAACCAAAATAAGCACATGTGATAAAGAAGGATTTGGGGAGTGGCTGGATGGCATGAAACACACCACAGCAGGGTGTCCTTGCTATACAGAAATTTCCACCCCCTGAGGACAGGCATGGGCTTGCCATTACTAGAATATTGGGGAGGCAGAAATCATTGTAGTTAAAGGTATGGTCTAGTGAGTCAGAGAGTGTTGGCTTGGAGAGCAGCTCTGTACTAATGACTCATATTCTCATCTCAAGGCCGCAGAATGAGAACATAATTTACCCAGCTCACATGGAGTGCTTTACATAATGCTTGGCTCAACAGGAGCACTCAATAAATGTTAGTTGTTCTTGTTCCTATGATATGATCCATGCAGATTACTGAAATCATAAGCCCTGAACTAGAGAAACTGTCATCAATTTTTCTATGTATCTTTTAGGCTAAATATCAATCAATCAATCAATCAATCAATCAAAGCAGCACGAGAAACACCCACGTTTAGTGTTGAGAGTAGAAAATATTCATATGTGTTTTTATCACTCTTTCATTGGCTACAACCCCTTGTCCCCACATAGTCTATGGTGAGCTACCCGAGCCAACTTGGTAGAGCTGGGGTGACATAGAATGCAGAGGGCTGGTCCTTGGGGGTCCATTCTGTGGGTTCTGTTTAGTAGATTCACTCTGCTAATTATAATGCTATATTTTCTTGGGATCTTGTTAATGTTCAATTACATTCTGGAAGCATACATCAGCTGGGGTAGGGAAGACAGCCAGAAGTGTGCGTAACACCAGAGAAAAACTGGATCAGGCTTTAAAAGAAGCCACAATTAATCTCATAAAGTGGATAATAAAAAGCTAAGTGTGACTCTAAGATTTTTTCCCAAATTTTAGGGGCCAAAGGGCACCTCAACATGTCAGTCTTCCCTCCTTTACCTGCCCATTACACCCTATCACTGCCCTCACGTGGAGGAAGCATCTGGCTCTATATAAGTTTTTCTGTGGGACCCAAAACCTGGGTAATTATATGCAGAATTTTCCTGTCACATCAGAGAATTACCCATAATTATGTGATAAAATGAAAATGTCTCAAACAGAATCGTACTCTCAAAGCAATTATAGGGAACGATGACAGGCAGCCAGAAGCATTTGTGGAGTAGCGATCTTCCCCGGTGGGAAGGGCTGGCTATTAAGAAAGAGGTTGGGGGTGGACAGGCTGAGAAAGAACAGAAGGGGACAACAGGGCTGGCTCACCTGAGCTTCTCCTTGCTGTGCACAAAGCGCACTTTCTTCTCATTCACATCTTTCCAGCTAAAGTGGCCAGCCTTCTCCAGCTGGACCTCCTTGCCATTTCTTGAGAGCAGCAGCTGGCCATTGGTGGGTGTGCTTACAATGTGGAACACCAGATCTTCCACTCTGCCATCCTGGTGTTGGATGTTCAGGAGAGAAAAGTCCAGTGGCTTCATTGAACCAATTCCAAGGGTCAAGGAGCCGTTCACATGAAGACTCGGAGTGTACATTTTGTCTAGAAAATGCATGAACCTAAAGGTCAGACTTGTCATAGTCACTAATTGGATTCCATGTATTTATTTAAAAAAAATAGGCTTTTAATGCTAATTGAGAGGTACTCAATAGTGATGTAGGATAGTCTATAACCTCAGCATCCTTCTACCCTGAGGAGTCTCAGCTGGATGCCCATGAGGATAACTAGATGGAAGAGTTAAACTATAAACTCGTTGAAAGACAATATAGAAATAAAGTTAAAAAATAAACTAGCAAATTTTTTCTTGAATATGGCAAAAAAGTACAAGATAAAAAGAAATACAATTTAATTGACATCATTAAAATTAAAAATGTTTGTACTTCAAGACACCAATATAAAAGAACAACTCCTAGAATGGGAAAGAATGTTTATAAATCCTCCAGCTGGTGAGGGGAGGAGGTGGGGACAACACATAACCAGTTCTTACATCTGAGCAATGAAGGGCAAACTAAAAATGCATTAGAACTTGAATAAGCTTTTCTCTGAAGAAGTTCTACACACAAAAGACCAGTAAGCACACAAACAGTATTTAACATTAGTCACCAGACTGGAAATCACAACCTCAGTTATACGAAGAAAAGTTCACCTCTGCTAGGACAGGTAATAATAATTGTTGGCAAGACTTGAAGAAATTAGAATCCACACAGATTGTTGTTAATCATGTAAAATAGGGCAATCATTAAGAGACACGGTTGGCCAGTTCCTCAAATAAAATACAGTTAGCATGTGACCCAGTGATGCTGCTGTTGATGCCATAAAGAATTACAAGAATATGCCGACACAAAGATTGCCTGTGGATGTTCATAGCAACAGTACTCAAAACAGGCAAAAAAAGGTAAACAGCTGCTAAAAACATAAACAGAGTCTAGGCATGTGGCTCAGTGGCAGAGGGCTTGCCTCACACGAATGGGCTCAACATTTAGTTTTAAAAACAAACAAACATAGAGATGAAGAAATAAATAGATCAAAACAACGTGATGTCTCCATAATACGTAGTCATAGTATCCATAAAGATGAAAAGGGATGCTGTTCGGGGGCAGGCTCTAACATGGATACACCTTCACATTAAAGCCAGGCATGGAAGCCAGACATGAAAGGATGGATGCTGGGTGGTTCTATTGATGTGAGATGTCTAGAGTAGGCACATCTACAAAGACAGAAAGTAAATTAATGATTGCCAGAGGCTGGAATGACAGGGAAATGAACAGATACTGCAAAAGTTATGAAGATTCTTTTTAGGTGGATGAAAATGTCCTAGAATTAGGTGTTGGTGACTGTTATTCGACCTTTTGAATATACTTTAAAAAAACTACTGTGTAATATATAGAAAATTTTTGTATATTTTATATCTTAATAACTCAAATAAGGATTCATATAGACATCTTTTACAGTAACAGGAATACTTGGGCTGTACGGCTAAAGATTCTGAATTAGATACTTTGAGATGGGTCTCATTAATTTTATAGACACCAAGGTAATGCTAGTGAGCTGGCAGGTTTGAAAACCACAGTCTTTTCCTGACACACACATCACATCAGATGCTGCTAGAGTAAGCAAAGAGGCAGGTCTCTGACGCCATTCCTAGAATACCAGTTAATCCACCGGGCAATGGCTCAGAGTCAGAATTCATGAGAAATACATACACAGTGTCATAAAAGTTTGATCATCTCTGTCCACATGAAACATCTGATGAGTCAGAAACGGTGATGTAGAATCGATCCTTTCTCCTGCAATGTAGTTTGTCAAGGTCTTTGTCTGGCTGTGTGCCCTTCTACAAATAGGTCAGAGGACAACTTGGGGATGCCAAGTTCCATGGTGGTGAGTCCTACATAAAATTATCCTAATGGAAGTGAAATCTATCTTCCTAAGTGGATGTGTATGGGATCCCGAGAGTCATAAGCTGACTCACAAGCACTTGCAGTTCCCAAAATCGCAAATAAAGGAATCCAGAGATGTACTATTTTTTCTTTAAAAGTCTTAATCTCTTTAGAGATCAAAGATATAGAAACAAACTATGTATTACACTTTCAGCATGGAAAAAAAGCCCCATATTAGTGTTGGGGCTGTGGCTCAGGATGGAACTCTTGCCTACCTCGTGTAAAGCCCCGGGTTCAATCCTGGTACTGTCAAGAAATAAAAATTAACAAAGTCATCATATTATTGATTAACAAAATCTCAGGATCTCTCAGCCATGGGGCAACTCTCAAGCTTTACCTACCCTAAAAGAAACTTACAAGGTTCAAAATTGGGCTGAATGTAAATTCATTTCTCTTTGCTTTTTAAAGGGAGGTGTCTGTTGTGTTGGGAGAGAGTTCCTTGCAGAACACCTTTCAATCAATGCACTTCAAACATCTTCGGTTACTATGGAGCCTTCTCTCACTATTCATTTAGAACTCCTCTCCACTTTGTGTATAAAAGATGCACTACAGCACCTTGGCAGAATTAGCTACACCAGTTTACATGAAGACAATCAATGCGTTAGACATGTTATATGCACGTGATTTTCTAAAGCGTGGCTGCCATTCAGAAACACACCTATAATTTGTTATCTGATAGTTATGACTTTTAAGGTACAAAGCACTTTTGTTTTCATACCAAGGTCTATGAAATCAGGAGTTAGATCTTTCGAACTGCCTATATTCTACAAATAGTGCCTTATGTAGCACCAGCGTGTCACAGCACAACAGGAACGCTAAGTTTCATATAACAGATGTTAACCATATCTGAAGATGCATCTTCCAGCAGAGATGATCTTACCAGTGCAGGTTTCATTAGATGAGTGTCTAGAGAAACCAGGGACACAGGTGGGCATGCAGAGGCCACTCTTCAGAAAGAAACCATGGTCGCATAAGTGACACCGATCTTTGTGGCTGCACTGCAAGCATCCCCGAGGGCAAGCTGCCGGAAAGAAGACACAAATAAGGCACGACCAAGCACATCCCTTGGTGGGACCACATCAAGCACAATCAAGTACATCCCCTGGTAGGACCACAGCAGGAAACAGAGGTACTGTAACCAGAAGAGCCAAAATGCCAGCAATGGATAAATACTCGCCTCACTTTAACAACAGAGAATTTCATTTCCTTGCTGATATTTGTAGGGAACTGATCTCCCCCAGGAGGAAACATAATAGTGAGATCCACACCTCAACTTATGCCACATCATCTAAAGTATACTACACATGGATGAATGCTCTAAAGGGCCTACTGACTTGTGGGAGACAGTGTTTAGGGAGTCTAAGAGCACAGGCTCCTCTGGGTCACCATTCCTTTTCTGCCCCTTACCAATTGTGACCCTGAAGTGACTTTTACTATCTGGGCTGCAAATGTTCTTGTCTACAATAAGGCTAGAATAGTGCCTAATACAGACAGTCGTTTGGAGGATTACAAGCATTACAATCTAAAGTGCCAGGCACACCGGGAGGGCTTAACTATTCTTCCATACCAGTCTTCAGCCTCCCTGTTATTACTGTGATAGTTGTGTCACCTGAGAATGAAAATAGTGACCATGACTTTACCTAGAGAGCTAGCTCTTAAACCATAGGGCTTCTTCTTTGGATCAAGTTAATAACCTTGGAAAGAGAGAATGCTTCGCGCCCACTTGTCCTGTTTCCTTTGCTGGGATTTATTATGGTAGAGCTATGTAGTACAGTATTAGGGCACTAGACTGGAATCAGAAATCTGGAGCTCAGTGTGTTACCTTATCTCTTCAAAGTAACCTTGGTTTTCATGCTTATAAAACAGGATTCTCTCTGTCTATCACGCTTCACCAAGTCATTGTGAATATTAAATGAGATACTAGAGATGAAGACAATGTAGAGAAACAAAAAACTCAATGAGTTTTTCCCAAAGCACTTAGAAAAGATTCAAGTTACCTGTGCTTCCTAATGGCATTATTATTCAACATCAAGTATCTTTTCTTGTGGATGCATCTGGCAATAGGTTTCAATAGAAGTGAGATCAAGTAGGAATTCTTCTGAGATGATCCCGTAGACAAGGTTAAGGCTTTGGGCTTAACTTCAGACTAGTAGTAAAAGCACCAGTATTTCTCACTAACTGATTGCTCAAATCCTATTCCTTAAGGATATAATATCAATACTGGGGTCATGAGTGATTTAGTCTACACGCTGAATGTTCTATATCCATAGCAATACAGCTGATCCACCATTAATGGGTACTTCACAGTCATTCAATATAAGCTTTGCATTCCATAAAATGTTGGCTTCGTTTCTACAAAGACCATTAGGAACAATATTGATTCGTACAAGAGAATTATTGGTCTGACTTCATGTGTTCTATTTAACCAGCATTTGGCATACGTACATGGGGAGCAATCAATGACTTAGGCCAAGCTCCTTGACTTTTGTTCTGCTTCTGTGTCAGATGGTCTTGGTTACCTGAGAGCCAATGCAGATGACTTACTGGGTGCCCCAAGTTCTTCCCAAAGCACCTAGCAAAGAGCCAGCTTACCTGTGCATGTGTGTTTGGCATGATCTGCAAAGTATCCTTTCTCACACTCTTGGACACACTGGGCTTGGAAGAGAAGAAATGGCTCTTCACAGCGTGTGCACTCGTGGGGACCCTGGCACTGGAGACATTGGCTGTTGCAGCCTGAAAGACAAAAGTCAAGTCAGCAGGAGTCCTTGTAGTTTTCTAATGGGCTCTGGCACTTATGGCCAAGGTCATGGAGCAATGGAACTAATATACCAGGCAAAGTGGGTCAGCAAGAGTGAGGGAGCCCAGCTCCTGGTTGTGTCTGCTGTAAGCCTCAGTGGAGGACTTGGGGCTAGCCTCTCTACCTTCACAAACCATGCTCCTCCTACATCTCAGAAGTGAAAATACTGTCTCAAAGTCTTCCCAGGGAGTTTGGATCAGATTATGGAAAATGCTAGACAAACACAAAAATAATTGCCAGATATTTATTTTTACTGTAATGAATTATCAGTCAATTCCTAGGTATACAAAGCTTCCCATCTGGAGAAGAGGATTGTTAAATGTTTAAGAAAATCTAAAATTAATGGTTCAAAGAAATGTTTGTGTGGCCATTTAACTTTATGGTTGTCATACTGATAGCAGATTTAGCTTGTGTTCTACTAGGGCATGGGAAAAGGAAATTGTCCCTGATAGCAGAGACATCCCCAAGGAAAGAAACCAGTAGGCGTAGAAAAGCCAAAGAAAAACTTGCCATGAGCTCCTTTAAAGCCAGAGGCTGACACTCACGCTTGCAAGAGCCAGAGTCCCGGTAGTATTGTGGCGAGCACTGCTCCACGCACACACCGTCCTGGAGAACGTAGCCGTCCATGCATTGCAGGCAGTCTGTTCGAAGAGGCCCAGTACAGGCATTGCAACTCCAGTCACACTCTAGAAAGAAAGCCTACATTAGAACAGCTTCCACTTGGTTCCCCATCAGTCTCAGCAAACCATTGGGAGGCCACTGTCTGTGCCTGTGAGAGGTAAAGTAAGGACAACACAAGAGATGTCAGATAAGCGAGCTGTAACGAGGCCCTGGCTTGTAAGGCCTTTAAATGCTTCTCGAGGTTTGGCATTTCCTAATTATGTCAGACACAGGCATGCACAAGGAGCAGTCCAAGCCTGCGCAGAGCCTGCTTGTCAACAGGGCTTCTGAAGAGCCGGATCAACCTGGCATTGTTCCACGGGTGCTTGAATACTCCAGCCTCGTGCCACCCTAGGTCTTTATGCCAGACCTATCCCAGGGAGCATGCTTGCCCCACAGACCTAACCCTGACCTCCTCCAAATACTCAGAGATATCAGAGTGCTGCTGCTGCCATGACACCAGACTCATTAAAAGCCAAATGGGGGCAGCATGGCAGAAAGAACAAGTGATGTATAAAGGAACTTTCCAGAAAGAAGGGAATTACTGGACATTGGAAGACCTCATTTAGGGAAGAACAAACTCGTTTGGATGTTTCTCTGTTAAACAAGCACCTATTAGGATACAGTTCACTGCATGGGGAGAATATAAAAGTGAGACACGTAGGCTTGTGGTGCAGTAAGGCCAGCCTTGGATGTGAACTTCAAAAGTCCAGGAACATTGCTAACACACATTCATCAGGCTCAGCATCAGGTCCATTAAGTCAGGAGTCTTGGGGGCTAGGGCACAGGGAAGCACACTACTGCTGTCATTGGTGGTCTTGCTGTCATAATCATAATCATGTCTGTAGCTGGTGCTTTTGATGTCCCAGGAAACATTGATCCAATTAAAGAGCTCATGTTTGAGAGACAATGTTCTAGGCAGTCTTTTTTGTCGGGGGGGTGGGGTGAGGTACCTAGATGACAGGAAGGCACAGCCTGGTGAAGTACATGAGTTTTGTAGTTGGGTAAGTCTATTACACCATCATTTGGCTGTTTTTCCTCTCCATTTTCCTACCTTTCCTAAACCTCTAGAGGCCTAATAAAATATACAGTAGTACCCATTTCTTGAGGCCATTGGAAAGACAGAATGAAACAACAAATATAAGCAATTAGAGAGCCCAGTGGTAAGCATGCACTTAGGATCTGGGAGTCCCTGGCTCCAATCACAGTAACTAAGTACAATGCCCAGTATGTAGTAACAGCTCAATAGAGGTCTGCAGAGGAACTGTTTGTCTTAGAGAACTTATTTCCACTCAAGGCCCATTTTTCTACCCAGCTATAAAGTTGAAACAACTCATTTCTTCCTTCACACGATAGTGCTAAGTCCTTAGGTAGCAGGTACATGTGCAAGTTAGTACACGTGCTCTGAGGATTTACAATGTTAGTCTACTTCATTTATTCAGTTTAATCAGTCCTGATGGGAAAATGACTGAAAACAGAGCCTTGAAAACCAGCACAGTTATGAAATCATTATTAACATGGAAGATCTGAGAGAATCTTATTTTTTACTACAGACTGACAGCCCCTGGTTAAAAAGAAAGGAACAGAAAATCTCCTGTGGTTATGAACATGGAAGACCACCTAAGTTACAACCAAGTAGGATTTCTTGGCATGGAAACTGTATAAAATTTTGCAGAGGCCATGAACTTCCAGAGTTTACTTGACAGACATTTGACCTCTGTTTCTGAGTGGACCTCCCCCGACAGAACCGGAGCGCTAGAATGAAACAAGGAGAGAAGCTAGCCTAAGAGGAGGCAAGGAAAACAACCAAACCCTATTTTTCCTGTGCTGAGCTCTGCCACAGGAATGCCAGTCACTGGTAGACCAGGAAATTATATTTGGTATCTTCCCCCATTTGAGGATACTAAGCAGAGATAAACAATTCAGATGTAACTCTTGACTTCATTAAATTTCAAGTCTAGCAAATGAGTGCTGCGAATGCAAGCGCTCACTGGCCCGGGTGACAGCCAGCTCCAGAAAAGCCCCAGTGTCGGCAGGACAGTAAGAATGTAGTAAAGCAGGGACAGGAGCTATGCAGTTCAACCTACCGTTGTGCTCTTCTGACATAAACTGACTGTTATCACATTTTTGAATTTCTCAAAAGAAACAGAAAAATCTCAAGTCTTATATGTGATGCATTCTGGTGTGAAAAGAAATAATCAAAACTTCAACACGTCAGAATATGAGGTGGACCAAGGAAATACAACAGAAGGGATTATTTGTCACTTGCTACTACCTCTGGTGTATTTACCAACGTGAAATACAATGTTGGGCAATTTGAAGGAACTGAAATAATTTGTCCAGTGGATGCATAAGTGCTCATATATATCATGGTTGCTGTACTCCAGAAAGTAGAGGGCGTCTGATGAAAGCATTTTCCTAAGGCCTAGAGTAAAGGAACATCCCTGAATAAAGGAATCCCACACAGTTCAGGAAAAGCTTTACCTTTGCAAGTCTTGGTGGCGATATCAAGATAGTGCTGGGGGGCGCAGCTCTCATACTGGCATTCCCCAAAGAGCAGGACCCTGCTTGGATCTTGGCAGGAGGTGCAGCTGCCCTGAGAATCACAGCTTCTGCAATGCTTGTTGCATGCTGAGATGATGAGAAAAGGGAGATGACCGGATGATTACAACCACAAGTCGAGAGGCACTGAGCAAATCTAGACAGATGCTGCATCAGAACAAAGCCCCACTCCAATCTGCTTTTTAATTGTGGCCCATAACCATCTTCTGTGAGCAACAGACACAGAAAATATTAGTTTTATTTTCTAAAATAGAAGAAGGCAATCCGTTTTCCCAAAGATGTATATAAATCCAAGAACAAGAATCCCACATTCAGATTGTTCTGTAATTCAGCAACAGAATTCATACTTAGCTGAAGAGTAATGGTTTTATTTGAACATTGTTGGGAAATCAACCTCTCCCTGTCATATATGATACAAACATATATGACTTTTAGGTGACAGCTTTATTGTAGAGATTGTGAAATCCTGCATTTTAAGACACTGGACTTAGACGTGACCTGGTTTATTGGCTTACCCAGTTGTAATTCTTAGCAGCCAGGCACATAATTGAGGCATTCAGGGCAGATGCCCTACACTGGTCTGCTTTCATCTCTCCAGTGGAACAACCATCGTTGCTCCTTCTGCTCAGTTATCCGTGTTGGGAACCCTGGAGTTTATCCCGATTCTCCTGTCTTTCACCCAGATCTAGTGGTTCACGGAGCATTTCATGTTTTTCACATGTACACAAGTGGAGATGAACCAACACTACTATCTCCACTGCTGGAGTACTCTCATACAGTTCTTCCTGCTGGAATGTTCTCACACAGTCCTCCCTGCTGGAGTGCTCTCATACAGTCCTACCTGCTGGAATGTTCTCACACAGTCCTCCCTGCTGGAGTGCTCTCACACAGTCCTCCCTGCTGGAGTGCTCTTATACAGTTCTCCCTGCTGGAATGTTCTCACACAGTCCTCCCTGCTGAAGCGCTCTCACACAGTCCTCCCTGCTGGAGTGCTCTTATACAGTCCTCCCTGATGGAGTGCTCTCACACAGTCCTCCCTGCTAGAGTACACTCATATGGGCCTCTGCCTTTCCCACATCTAGTCTGACCCACTTGCCACCTCCTCTCCTAGAATCCACCAGTGGTAATTTATTAATATTATCCTGATTTTGTTCTCTACCTCCCTGTCTTCCACTCTTGCCTGGAAACCCTGAATCCCCTTTATATAAGCAGGAACTTCTTATCTCTAGCTCTGACTCATCCTTCTGTCTTGTCTTCCAGAAAGCCTTTCTGGACTCCTCATTCCAGAAACTTTGGCAGGTACATTCCTTTATAGACCCCTCAGCACTTCTTTGGCCTCCATAGGCACAGGCACACATATGTATGTGCACATATAAACACATTAAAACATATGCAGACACATGTACCACACACAAATAAATCAGATTCAAAAAGCTGTAGATTCCCTTGAAGAAAGTTGAGATGCATATTCAAAATGATTGGTAAATTTCTGGTTTTGGTAAAACTAATATCCCTAGTAAGATATTACAAAGATCAAGGCATAAGGTTTTATTTGACCAGTATTTTAAAATAATGATTTTAAAGAAAACAATGGCTTATGGCATTTTAATATGACATATTTATACCAATATAGAAAGCATGTCTAGTTATATCTTACAATGAATGCAATAAGAATTCATTTTTTTTTAAAGTGGAGGAAATAAACCAAAAGTAACCAAGCCAAATAGGCATAACTTAAGAAAGGTCATACATGCAAGTAATATACCGACTGAGCAGTTTGGATTCGTGTATTAGGTGTATGTGCATGCCTGTATGTGTATGTGTATGTGTATGTGTCTGTGTGTGTGTGTGTGTGTGTGTGTGTGTGTGTGTGTGTGTGTGTGTGTGTATGTGTGTGTGTGTATGTGCATGCCTGCGTGTATGTGTGTGCATGTGTATGTGTGTGTGTGTGTATGTGTATGTATGTGTGTGTATGTGCATGCCTGCGTGTATGTGTGTGCGTGTGTATGTGTGTGTATGTGTGTGTGTGTGTGTCTGTGTGTACTTGAATCTTGGCAGGAGGTGCAAAAAGTCAATTTTCTCATACATATGTATTTACACTATATGTATGTAATAACAATGAATGAAAGAATTAATTTGAAAGAGAGCAGAGTGGATATACAGAAATGATTTAGAAGGAGGGAAGGAGAGGGGAAAATTAGATAATTATACTTTCAAAAACAAATAATTAAAAAAAAGAAAAGAAAAGCCATGCATTTACGCTCTTAAACCAACTGAACACACACAGGAAGAGGACAGTGGTTTGGATAGCAGTCCCTACAGGCAACCCCCCTGAGCTAAATTTGGTCAGTCAAAGGCTTAATGTCAATTAAACACTGTAACATGGCTACTAAAGATGCTGACATACACGTTTAAGCTGAGAAGTCTTCGTTCACCCAAACACCCTTTGGACCTTCCTAGTTGACAAGGGGCTACACAGGGAGACCCAACTGCTTGGGGTCACAGGCCACTTCCCTGTCCTGATATCAGAGGATTGGGTTTGGCTTCCTTCCATCTGTGTTCATGTTCCTTAATCTTTCTCTTCAGTCTGCCATTCCTCCTGAGGACCTGAATGGACACGTTAGCTCCTTTAGTGACTACAAAAGGAGTAGATTTATGATGAGCACGCTGAAACTCCAGAGGACTCCATGGAGTGTGTCGATGGAAGCAGCCGTTTCACAGTGAAGAGCAGGTGGCACCATCTCTGCACCATCCTGGACCTCTTCTTCCTTTCTGGACAATCAGCAAATGGCTGTATCTGCCCATCGAATGATAGTCCCACACATGCCACTGCCCCTTAGGTCTTCAGCTTCCCTCACCTGCTAGAGGCAGGTGGCTGGGTGCTCTTTTACAAAAAGGTGAATCCTGATGCAGCCACGTTAGTGGGACCTCACTGGGAGAAACAGACAATTCTGGGATGCTGAGCTAGTAACCTTGAAAATCATTAAGAAGAGCAGAGATATATTACCAGTGTCCTTCATAAATCATTGAGGGATTTTAATATGCAATCCAACTTGGGTCTAAGAAATGCCCATCACCTCTGCTTTCTGGCTTCTTTTTCGCACCTGTCCCACCTCTGGGTACAAGGATGGTTCAGGTATCCTTGAAGCTCTCTTCTAGCTCCAAAGTACGATGATTCAAGTACCACACAGTTTATTTTTCAAAGTTCCTACCTCATCTGGTTACTCTTAAATTCCAGAGCTACGAGTGTTCTTCCCAAATATTTCTGAAATGAGCAGCTGTATCTTCCATATTTCTGAATTTCTTTAGTAGCATATTGATCAATGCTTCCTCCAGCACTGGTAATAATTCCTCAATAGCTCTTTATCGTACACGATATAATAGGCTCTAATGGTGAGTGCCACAAAGGGCATGGCTGATGCTTCTCTGTGTGTTTAACATAATAGAGACTTGGCCCAATTTGGGGGCTTATTTTAGTCAGTTACAGAAAAGAAAAAAACTTAAAGACAAGAGTTAGGAGAGTCTTAATTCAACAGAAACACTCCCCAAGAAATCCTATTTATCCAGCAGCACAGAAGTTTGTGCCTGGGTCAGCCTGCAACAAGGCAAAGGCTTCCCCACGGAGAAGGACTTCGATGCAGCTTTTGTCATGTATTCTTCATACGAGGCACTCTGTTTATTTATTTGGATTTCTATTTGTGTGATTCTGAGACTGTGAGGATCCTCATAAATCTAAGTCCTTATTTCTCCACCAACAAATACACTTGCTTTTCAATAGAAACACAAGCATTTCCTTCCTGCCTCTGCTGCATTACAGAATGTGCCAGCTCTGGCAGACAGCTGATATATAAACCACGCCGAGCTTTTGTTACAAATGTGAGCAAATCTTCCCATTGCTTCAAAAGAGTTTCTATCTCCAGTACTTCAACAGATGATGCAAAATCCCAGGTTTTATATAACTGCGCTACAAATGCAAATGCTCATACACAAATCAGGGACCTAGCAAGATCATTGTTCTTCCTGTCTGTATCTATAAAAGTATCTTTCATCAAGGGGTTGGCTTTTCATTCTGGATGGGCTTGATAACAGTAACTACTCTATGGTGAGTGAAATCTTGCTCTCTGCTAGGTTTGTGCTAAGTGCTATAGTAGTAGCTACTGTCATAATCCCCCGATTGCAGCCTGAATGACACATGGCTCCCATAGGCATACATGTTTGGACATCTGGTAACCAGCTAGCCGTTTTTCTAGAAGGTTGTGGAACTTTTAGGAGGTGGAGCCTCATGGAGTAAGTGGATTGCTGAGATTGGCCCTTTCAGCTTTACCACTCAGTCCCACAGTCCCACTTCCTGTTCACTCTCTGCTTCCTGGTGTGGATGAAATGCAAGCAGCCAGCCTTCTGTGCCTGCCACCATGGCTTGCTGCCTGTTATACATCTTCTCCCTCCTGAGGGACTGTATCCCTCTGGAACTAAAAGCCGAAAGAAGCCTTTTCCCTTCATGTTGCTTTTGCCAGGATATTTTTACCACAGCAACAAGGAAGAGACTAAGACATTGCCCCTTAAAAGAAAGACACTGTTATCAAAGGTGAACTGACTTGTTTAAGGGCATAACATTGTTAAGTGACATTTGCACTTAAACTTGTAGAGCCCCCCCCAACTCTACAGACTCCCCAAAGCCGCCAGTCTACAATGCCTTCAACATGAGAATTCCTACAATACAAAATTGAAATATCACTACTGTGATTTTCGAAGCTATGACTAATATTTAAAGGGTTAGTTATAGTTATTTTATTTACATAATGCTTTCTTTCATGTGTGTATAAACATTACATGTGTGCAGTACCTATGGAGGCCAAAATGAGACGTCTAATCATCTGGAAATGGAGTAAGAGATGGTGATAAGCCACCATGTATGTGCTAGGAACCCGACCTAGGTCCTCTGCAAGAATGGCAGAACAGTTTGTCCCTGCAGAGCCAGCTCTCTGTATGTATGACAGGTTTTTTGAGTGACTTTTAGAGATTAAAATAATGTGAACAGCCTCAGCCTTCACCTATGAAGGATGCCTAATTGTTCTCCAGATCAGTCCTTTCTCTAATTTGTCCAAACTCTTTATGTCTTATCCATTGTCTTTAATTATAACCATACTTGTTTGAGATGGCATTTACACATGTAACTCTTGTACAAGAAAAAAAGAAAAAACAACTAGATTCTTGGGAAGAAGCAGAAAAATTTAAATGAGACACCATACGCTGTCAGTATCAACAGATAAATGTAGAAGATAAATTAAATCCATCCATGGGCCTTGTCCACTGACTGTGCACCAGCAGGGGCTCCTTTCTCTGCTCAGGGTCAAAGGTCTGGGATGCTAAGATAACCATAAAGATGAAACCGACTAATACTTTTGTATGAGATAACTGAAGGAAAGAAGGTAAATGGCTCAGCCAAGATCACACAGCTACTACTTAGAAAGGCAAGCACCTACAACGGGGGCTGCTGTCTAAGCTGTAGTCTACTAATGGCACCCATATTGCCTTTGAAGGTTAGCTTTCTTCCTTATATTAACCAAAAGCCATTGGAGGAGAAGGTGGAGTAAAAATTTCATTTTTCTTCCAAAGCCCAGAAAGGCAGGAGAGGATGCAGTTCATTAAACTTACGCCGGCAAACTTGGTTATCATCTAGGTAATGCCCAGGGAAGCAGGTGGTGCTACAGGTACCAATATGGGTCAGAACCAGACCAGTATCACAAGAGGAGCAGGAGAAAGGTCCTCCATTCTGACAGCTTCTGCATGAGGAATGGCATCCTATAGAGGGAAAAGAGACACGAGTAAAAACTATGAACCCACATATTCTTTTTGTGATGTTTATGCTAGCCTGCCATGATCTCGACTCACGTAGGAAACAAACCCCTGGTTACGTTTATGCAGGGATAGATTAGATTAACTGAGGCCGGACAACGTACCCTAAATGTAGGCAGAATCAGTACATGGGCTGAGCTGAGGCCGTGGACTGACTACAAAGGGGACTGGAAGCTGAGTTCCAGGACTCGCTTCTGCCTCTCAACCGGAGATGCAGTGTAATCAGCTGTTTGAGGTTCAGGACAGCCTGAGCTTCCAGGTATTCCACCTCAGCAGTAAGAAAACTCCTAAGGCACTCCCAAAGCAACATGTGGAAAAGAAGACTCCAAGCATTGTACAGAGCCAGGCTGCAGCCCTGCTGGAGACTTCTAGCCTCCTTTGTCTCTGAGGCACTGAAACCTTCTCTGATATTAAAGGGACTTCAGCAGCAGCCCCCCCCCCCTCGCACCACCGAGTCCAGGACTTACTTACTTTTACAAGTGCCTCTCTCGTTATAGTGTCCAGGAGGGCATTCTGGAACACAGTGATCTCCAAGCAGCAGGTGGCGGGCATGCTGGCAATTTAGGCAGACACTACCAGTGTCTTGGAGATTGGCCACACAGTGCTGGCACAGAGGGTGGCAGTCTGGAAGGGGAGGAGAGGAAGAAGCAAGCGCTGATGTTCATGAGCTAAAGTCTAGTGAACACACCACATGGCAGAGGGGGGCTCAATTACCACAACCGCAGCTTAGCCATCCAGAGAGGAGCCCAGAGGCAGCAGCACCCTAGCAAAGGAGAGGCTGGGGACTTGTACAAATCTGTGGGCTTGAGGTTCTGAAGTAAATGGTTTTAGTAAACGCTAGGCCCAGCACAGCAATTGAGTTTTCGTTTCTTTCCAATTGAAAGACCTTCAAGTACTAGGGCTTTGTGTGATAGATACTTGACATGGGAGAGAGAAATGTCAGACCAACAGAAACAGCAAGAGCATTACATGTAACTTCTCCCCCAAGCAGCAAGAGCCCTCGAGGGCTGTGTGTCCCCACCACAGGGGAGGCTCTCGGGCCTGTCACAGTATTCCTCCACATGGCCTCCAGAGCTGGCACTCCATAATCAGCCTTTGAAATGGGGAGAGGGAGCTTAAAAGATAATTGGACTGAGTTGCTTGCTCATTTTAGTCTTTAACTGAAGATAGAATTATAACAAAAGCTGTGCATGGGGGGAAAAATCATTTTCACGACCTGATAGATGGTTCTCGGCAGCTCTGTCATACCAGCTGTGATTAAAGCCATAAAACAAATTACCTTTTGCAGCCAGCACCTTCTTGTCCTCACTTATACAAGAGTCATCCTTTGATACAGAGCTCAATTGGGTTCAGCTTCTAGTGTGGCCTAACACCCCCTCTAACACTCCCTCCGCTCTGCCTTCAAGTGGTAATTACCCTCAAAGCCTCATTCATCATCCTTCATCTCCATGGCAGAAGAAACTCAAAACACCCACCAAAATGAAAACAGTTGAGGGGTAGACAGGAAGAAAGGACTCTGGTTTTAGGGCTATTCCATGTTCCCCTGTGGGACTCTAAGCACTTTGTACCTGTTCTTACCCTACCAGGGCTCAGATGTCCTGTTTCATCTCCTGACATGACAGGTCAAGACAGTGATTTGGGTCACAGTTGCTCTTTTTTAAAAAAGCCCATGTCAGCTACACAGATTGCATCCATGATCCCTGCTCAAACAGATCTGACTTTGGTACTTTTGCAGAAATGTTAGCTATTGCTTTAACTGTTGATTGCCTACAAATAGTCTCAGCTCAGGAAGCACATCTCATTCCCACCCCCACACTCCAACCAGCATGAGACTATTGCCCTAGAAACCCACTACTGCTGCCCCAGAAATTAAGTTAAAATATCCTCTTCAAAAATGCTGGCTCTCCTACCATCACACAAACCAAGAAACCTCACCTCTCTCTGACCTTGGGGGTTTCAAATAGCAGGCAGCCTTTCACCAATACTAGAGACAATTCATGACATCCTAGTAGCCAAATGAATCCTTATTACAGCCCTTCAGTACATCGTAAAAGAAATAGTGACTTCACTAAAAGAAATATGAGTTCGGTGGTAGTGGCACACGCCTTTAATTCCAGCAATCGGGAGGCAGAGATAGACAGATCTCTGTGAGTTCGAGACCAGGCAGGTCTCTAGATCGAGTTACAAGACAGTCAAGGCTATACACAGAAACCCTGTCTCAAACAAAACAAAACAAAAAAAACCAACAACAACAACGACCCCCCCCAAAGGAAACAAACACCAAAAAACAAAACAAAACAAAACAAAACAAAACAAAACAAAACAAAACAAAACAAAACAAAGCAAAGCCAAACCAAACCAAACCAAACCAAACCAAACCAAACCAAACCAAACC
>JANHMN010000006.1:99937812-100009436 GCA_030674055.1 Rhabdomys pumilio | reverse complement strand
CCAAACCAAACCAAACCAAACCAAACCAAACCAAACCAAACCAAACCAAACCAAACCAAACCAAAAAGGAACAGAAAGATGAGAAGGTTGCTATTTCCTAACCCCCTTTACTTGTGTATGACTCCCATAATGCCAAGCACCTTGTTCTCATCTGCTGTCTTCCTCACAGGGTAGGCACGTAGCCCTACAGGTAGGTGTGCCTGAAGAAGTTGAAATGCCTCAGAAAATACAGGTAAATGAAGGTAGTGTTCTCTGAAGATAGACGGCCAGGAAACATTCACTCCCCAGTAAAGGACTCATTGGCCCAGGTGCCATGAGCTTGTCCTCAAGGCAAGTATGGGCAGAACACCCCAGGTTTGGGCATGCATGGACAAAATTTACAGGGTTCCGTTGGGAGAACAGTTACAGCTGACTGATGCTTTTTCTGCCAGAGTCATGAAAGAGAACAATCACCATGGTGACGCTTTGAGGAGAAAGTAAAGGTCTCTAGAGTAGTCTAAGGGTATAATAAATAAGTATTTATGGATTTGTCTGATCTTGGGGATCTCTGCAAGCTGTTTGCATGATAGACAAAATGTGTATCTATTACATTCTCCAGCTGGGGCTGGGCTATGAACGATCCTCTTTGCTCCTTCAGCAGCTACCCTGAAACTCTCTATTCCTTCCAAGAAACCACCACACCACGCCCAAGTGTTGTGGTCGACTTCACTCAGTCCATATGCACCTTGCCCTCCATGAATTCCTTTCAGCTGTGAACATCTCTCCTTTCTCATTTCTGTTTCACTTTCTACCTATCCAACAGATAGTGGGATTCCTTACTGACATGCTGGACTCTGTCCCCAGTGGTCTCCCTGACCCCTTCACTCTATCCTTGAACCAACTCCTAGACACACCACATGCTACATCTGGCCCTTAGAGAACTTCTATACAAACACCATGGCTCCTGTCTCTCCCTGTCCATCTGTTACTGCCTCGATTGCAAAACGCCGTTCACAGGCTCGTATATTTGAACGCTCAGTTGATGATAATGACTTTGGGGTGGTGGGACCTTCAGGAAGTAGGACCTAGCTGGAGAAAGTGGTTTGCTGGGTTAGGGAGAAGCAGGCCCTGAGGTTGCAGTTTAGTCTGCCTTTAGCCTCATTTTATTTGATTACCCTGATATGAGCCGGCCTCCACTCTCTCCCACTACCTACTGTGGTGATTTCTCTACCGTAACGAATGGTGTCCCCTAAGACTGCAAGCCAAAGTAAAACCCTTCCTCCCTTGACTTGCTTCTTTATCAGCTCTGTGATAAGAGAAAAAAGTAATTAACACAGCACTCTGTTTCCTTCCCTTCCTAACACCTCACCTCAATATATTCTGTTCCAGTCTCTACAAGTCTATCTTGAAAACGTACTCTTGGAGGAGTCTTCCTTAGCCTGCCAGAAATCCCACAACATGTAGCACTCCTGACCAGCCTGACTCCTTGAAGCACTCTCAAGACCCTTAGCACAGTTTATCCCAGCCTTACATTGGTTGGGTCCTCTTTCTATACCTCCAACCGACAGGTAAACATAGGAATTCATCCTAATCCTTTCGATGGCTAATCTTGATTGCCAACTTGAAATCTAGAGCCATACCTCTAGGATGCTCTAGGGCAGTGGTTCTCAATCTGCGTGCGACCCTTTAAGATAATTTGTCTTGTTGTGGTGACCCCCAAGCATAAAGTTTGTTGCTACTTCATAATTCTAATTTTCCTACTGTTATGAATCAGTGTTTTCCAATGGTCTTGAGTGACCTCTAGAAAGGGTCATACAACCCCCAAAGGGGTTGGAACCCCAGAACTGCTGGCCCAGGGGTTGTTTCTAGAAAAGTTTAAATGCAGAGAGAAAACTAATCTTGAATGTGGGTGGCACCATGCAAATGGGCTGGAATCATGAGCTCAATAAAAAGGGGGAAGTTAGCTGCATTCATCTTTCTTTGTCCCCTGCTCAGAGACACCTTTGTCATCTGATACCTCACATTTTTGTTGCCATCCCTTCCCTCACAGAGCTTTCCCTACCATGCCTTTCTCTGGTACAAGGTCAATGTTCTCCCTACACTCCAAAATAAACCCTTCCTCCCTTAAGTTGCTTCTTTCAGCTATTTGATCACAGTAAAGAGTAACAAATACAACTTTTGATAACTTCTATCCTCTTAACCAAGTCTGTAGAAGCCTCAAACGAAACATGGCTGGTTTTGTGCATACAGATACCAGAAGCCAGTAGAAAGGGCTCAAGAGTGCAGACTGCAATCACTCAGGGCCTCTGCTTGCTTCCATAGCTCCTTGTTAAAGCAGCCATAAGAAGGCATCCATCAAGCCATGACAGATCACGTGGCATGAGAGAGTGAATACCCAGAGGCAAAGAAGAAATCAATAAATGACATCTGAAAATATAAAAGTCAACCATGAGTTGCCCAGAGTTTCACATTTATCCAAGTTGGATTACAGCTCTCTGCCTACACAGGAGATTTTAACTATTTCTGTTTGAAAAGTTGGACTTTCTAACTCTTTTTATTCACTGTCTATATTTATTCTAGTCTCAAAAAGTCACATTGAATAGCCAATCCTGTGAACAACTCCATTCCAGAACCACATATGAGAGACATCCTCCATTAGTCCCTTTACCCAAGCCTTCCTCCTGCTTCTGTCAGATACTAGCCCCAACAAAACACCACTTAAATAAATATGTGGTAGAATCCTGCTGTGAATCACGGCTGGTTGACTGATTTTTATTAAACCAAGAAAAAAAGAATAATAAATTTCTAAAAATCTAGGAAACAGCTTTCTCTCTTCCAGAGGCTTGAAGTCAAAATATTTCTGGGAATAATTCCTTGGGAGACCTCAGAATGACGAATGACCCAGGAAGGAGGCCAGACACCAGAGCAACAAGGGCCTGAGGATCAATATGTGTGTTCTGACTTCCATCCAGAGAAGTATAGTACCCTAGGGCAGATACAGAGCTCCGGATGACAGGCTACAAGTGGCCAGTCCCACCGGGCACCACCTGTGAGCAGGCTTCACACTGTAGCCTGAGAGCTGCAGTCATCTACATAGAAGAGGGTCTCTGAAGTGTTCAAAAGAGATTTGGGGATTTTGTTTCTCTCACAGAAAAGCAATCTATGGAATAGGATATAAAAAACAATTTTTCAAAATATAATAAAAAACCAAATCACATTAGAAATGCTTCTCAGAGTTCATGATTACTAATGTTGACATTGTTTTCTCTATTATGCTTTTTCTACACAGTCTTCCACGTATAGATTTTTACACAGATGAGATTATATGAAATGTGGACAAGCAGCGCTTTTCATTCAGCCCTGCCATCATTTCCACATGTCATTAGGGGTGTTCTGTCAACACTATTTTTAAGGACAACATAACATCACAGCTTTACGTGAAGGAGCAAACACAAAAGGTTGTTTTTATTATGGGGTGGACATTTGTCTCCACTTTTCTACTTAAGGCTACAATGAAAAGCTTTGCGCATAAATCTGTCTGCATTCCTGATCATTTTCAAAGGACAACATTAAAAGGCATAAATATAATATCATTACAGCTTGGATCTGTGCCTCTGAGGAGGCAGAGTGCACCATCCCACTCTGTGCCCCTGATAAATGAGGGAACCGAGATGGAATGCAGACATGCCAGACCCGGATGAACCAACACGTTTACCACTGCAGATATGAAAAACAGTGCATCACAAATTCTTCTTTAGAAAGTTCACATCATTTTGTGTTTCTGTGAGACATTTGAGTCTGTTTTGACATAACTTTGCCAGTGTTACAAATATATACATATAAATTTTATACACATACACATATGGCTCAGTGGTTAAGAGCATGAGCTGAGTTCAATTCCCAGCACCCATATGGCAGCTCATGACCGTCAATAATGGGATCTGAAGTTGTCTTCTGGTATGAGAGCATAAATGCAAACAAAAGCCTAGCACAAGCACAAGGAATCTCATATTAGTGAGTGGCAATGTTGAGGTCTACCTTGAGAAGAAAGAAAAACCTGTCTAATGTACGATCAGAAAAGACATTTTGAAAAATGTTAGTTTCTCACAACACCTTTAAAATGGATTCAATTTGGGTCGGTTCAACTATCAGGTAACTCCTATGTGGTTTCTGAATGAAAAAAAAAAAGATTATTGAACAAAAATACTACAAGGGACAGACAGTGTGATGGTTGAGTGGATGTAGGTATTTGCTACTAAGCCTGACAACTCAAATTCAAGCCTGGGACCTACTGGGTAGAAGGAAAGAACTGAATCCCACGAATTGTTTTCTGACCTCAATGTGCATGCTGTGACACACCTGCCCATGGACACACAATATAAGTAAATAAGTATGATCCTCTTTCAAGTCCTGGCTCCAGGATGGCCAAAAGAGAAAACAACAGCTATGCCCAAGGGACCAGATCTTCATGCTGCCAGGTAGCTGCATGAACTACACTCCGTGTGTACCTAAGAATACAGCTATGAAGATGTTCTGCATTCAGAATATATGGAAGCTTCTGCCTCCAGGAACATTTCTGAAGAAAGTGCCTTAGTGTTCCTGTGATTCCTAAGCTCCATCACTGTGTGTGCTCTGCTGTCTATAGCAAGAAGATCACGGATCAACCACACGAAACCTGGAAAGACCAAAACCTCCATGTGATTTAGACCTGCTTGTGCTGCCTGCTGACCTCCACCAAAGCCTGTGTAAACAACTGGTTTCTTAAGAACAGAAGAAAACTATCTGGGAAAATTAAAATAAAATAGAAACTATACTTTAAAATAAGTATGCAAGCAAATGCAATAAAAATCTAGAAATACCAGGAAAGTTTGGAGAATCTAGATGCCCCTGAAAAGGTTTTTGAGGAGTGTACCCCTATTTTTCAAAAATCCACTTCAACCTAGAAGAAAAAGGATGCTAATTGGGTGAGTGTGTGTGTGTGTGTGTGAGTGTGTGTGTGTGTGTGTGTGTGTGATATATGCAACTTCTTTATTGTTTACAGTCTGAGCTAATGAAGACAGAAATATCCCAAGGGTCAGCCAAATGTGTCCATCATACAATCTAAAGAAATTTAAAGGTAGCAGGAGTCTCATTTCCAGGCCCTACAGGAGACGACTGTGTAAACTGCGGTGACACTGGTCACTGGTCTCTTCATGTATTCCATTCCATACATTCTAAGAACTGATCTGATTTGGAGGAGGCTGTTGATTCTCCTTGGTAGGTGGTAGCCATCTGACAAACAGTGATTCTGACTCTCACTGTACACATACTGTAGGAATACATCCAGCCAGAAAGGACACCCTAAAATGCCAGTATCCTTAGATAGATCAACAAACCCCAGAATGAAGTCCCCTGCAAAGTTTCTCATCTCCCTTTCCACCTGTGCTCCTGGCATATCTAGAGCGGTTCCTCAGGACGCTCCAGTGGAAGCTTCAGCGGTTGCCTCTCAATCTTTCTTGGTACTGCAGTTACTAAGATAGGGACCTGAATTTCCAACCGACCAATCTGACAGCCTTGGTGAGGAATGTCATCCTATCCTAAAGCTCAAGGCACTCACAGCTCATTTTCCTGCCTACAATCAAAATATAGGAAGTTGAACTCAAATATGCATAAGTGATATGCACACACATGGATTGCTTAAACAGTGCTTATTGCCAGAAGCTGCCTTTCAGGTTCCTCCCACTGCCACTCAGTAAGTAAATTCTTCCTTGTCACTGCTGCAATTACAGTGCAGGGTCTTTAAATATAACATTCATTAAAGGCTGACAAGGAGGTAAGTGAGCCTGGAGATACATTTATGCTCAGCCTGCCTCAGATCACCAGGGTATAATGCACACGTGTGAGGTGTGGAGCAGGCAGATGGGATTCCAGTTGTTTGTATATGTACCACCTTGTTAATACAGTGAATTCACACTTGGAGCAATCAAATTAATAAACATATTACAGGGAAGTCGGGAGACAGAACTAGCTCCAGATAAAATAAATACATTTCCTGTTTTAAGCACTAGAAGATTCTATTTGTTTTCTAGATAGACACAGCATGCGGACATGCTCAAAATTTAAACAATCAAAAATTAATATTTGAACTCAGCAGCTGCAGCATCCTCCAGTATGTCACCATGCAGCTGTGCGGAAATGGCGTGTGCTCATCACTGTGTGATATCTTCTCCAAATCAGAGGCTCTGCTTCAAAGATCAGTGAGGATTATCCATGTTCATGATGGATGGCGGCACACACTGCTGAAATGACTTATTTCTCATCTTTGGAACAAAGACAAGAAAACTTGAAGATGTTCAAGTCAACATACTCTATTAAAGAAATGGTCTGAACATCGATTTCATGGGGAAATGGCTCTTTTAGCTGATAAATAATGACCTATAAAGACAGATTCAGACATACAGGGAGATTTTTAATATTATCCCACTGGTTGATTAGGTTCTTAATGCAACTACAGCCAAGGCATTTGGAAGTAGTTAAGGTAACCAACAGGTGTTGTTCTTCTCTACCAGATAAAAGAGAGATGATGCCATGCAAAAACTCCAGGCCTTTTATAACTGTAGGATCCAGTACTGTAAACCCAGTCAAAAGTCTGTGGCTGGGAGGGTCATGTGCCATAGTGCGGAGCCTACGAGGACTATTTTGCTTAAAGGTCTTGTTCAACTGCCTTCTAAATACCATGTTAAATTCAAAGACGTGTGCTATGCCCAATCAGAGATGCTTCTTACTGTAGGGAGTGGTGATAACTGCTGAGACTCAAGACTGAAAGCACTAAGACTATGGATAGTGAAGTGTTCGGCCCTAAATGGAATAAACACACCACCCCCTTCAGCACTTGCTGAGCATCCTGAAAGAGGGAGTGGAAAAACTGTAAGAGCCAGAGAACGAAAAGGTGCGGAACAGAAAGACAAAGATGTTTTCCTGACAAAACAGCACTGCATTCATGAACACAGTGCAGCTGTCATTATCAGAACAAATTTGGCACAAGCCTGGGCCCCTCACCATTTCATCATGCATGTGGGGTGCGTGAGGCTTTACCCCGTCCTGGAAGACTACAGACACTTAAAGGCTGTTGGGAGAGCAGGTGTCATTTCTTCAGTGGTGCAGTCACTTATGGTTTTACTCTCTCAAATAACCTCCTACCTAGGCTGGGAGAGGAACACTAATTAAACTCAGTGGGCCAGATATTGAAAAGGAAGTCATGAATTAGGAGAGGACTTGAGAACGAGGCTCCAGAAGGAAGAGGAGTCTGAGAGAGGAGAGTGAGGGCAGAATGCTTGAAAACGACAGCAATGTATTGTACAGATGTATGAAAAACAAAAGAAAGAGGATAGGATTTGAACTCTGATTCCACCGTTAGGAGCTCAGAGTTCAACTTGTGAAATCAGCACAAAAGAAATTAGAACAATCTGTGAGTGGCAGAGGAGAAAGAAGCAACCCGGTCCTTTGCCTTTTATTATTACTTTGGGCTCAACCCTCCCAAAAGTGCTTAAAATCATGTCCTTTTTTCCCCCTCAGAGAGTCAAATTAGTACAAAAGCCATAAAACAAACAAAGCAAAACCAATGGACAAAAACAAGCAAATAAAACTTCCATATCCAGTGCCTTTGGCTACTGCTTTAGTGTGAAAGCAACCAAACAGAACCCACAACAGACTGACCTTAAGTTGACAGGACAGTGGTTTCTACCCTGTGTTGACCAATTTACTATTGAGAAGGCTGCTACTGGGGTCAAGGGATCATTGTGAAGACTGAGGCAGTTGGATAAAGTGATTGGCAATGCCACAGTTCTCAGTTGGGGTGAGAGGTGGCTCCTGTTGCAGACAAGTGGCATGGGTACCACCTGGGCTCATGTATCTTGGCACTGGGCATCCAACTTGATTTAGCTCCAGTTAGAAGAGTTAGTTAGAAGAGTGACTTTCTTCTGTTGGAGCTAAAGACAAGTCAGTGGGCCATGAGGCCATCAGGAAAGTGCTACAGGAAGTAGAACAGGAGTGGGAAATTCCCTGGAGATGCTCATGACAGGATGATGAGCAAACCATAGACACCAGGAGGGATGTAGAAGATACAGGGACATTAGGCAGAGATGAAGTTAGTTTTGTTTCATGCAGAAATGGTGGAGAGAGGCCCCCAGAGCACCTTTTTTATATAGGCCATACAACGTGGGTGCTTAGCTGATGTCTCAAAGTGATACTCACTGAAGACATCCTTGTAAAGGACAGACTACACAACAGATTGCCTGCACAAAGGAGGGGAGATTGTGGGATGGAGAGAATACACAATTAGTATGATGGAGTCTCAACACTCACACAGGGATCCAAGGAAAACATGGGCCTTGGAAATCAGGAGAAGGACATCAGTGTGGGAGGCGATGGGAACTCTTATAACATTTTGGTCTTTGATTATTTTAGAAGCTAAAGCTGATCTTTACAGATTGACCCTTGGGAAGAAGTGGGAAAGATACTATAGGGGTGTACGAGGTTACCATGTGGGAGAAGTAAGCTTGGGGTTTTGCAAAAGGAAAAGAGAAAAGAAAACATAATGTAGGGCCACCGCACAGCTAGAATGTGTTGGGAATGGGTATTACTCAATGGATCTCAGTTGTGCTGATTACACAATGATTCATGGACAAACAAAAGGTCATGAGAAGAAAGAAAAATAGGGTGTGGTATGAAGACTGGGTTTCCTTGGAACTTCCTCAGTGCAGAGTTCCTGTGGGTTGAGAGGAGTGGGGGTCTTCACACTTGGAACAGAATCCAAGGAGGGAGAGGGAAAGGGGGGGAGGGAGACAAGAGGGGGGGCAGACAGAGAGACAGAGCAAGGGACAGCCCGATCGAGCAGTAAAGATAAGAATACAGTAAAGGAGGGGATGGGGTTCAGGGGGAGCTCAGAAAGGGCCATGAGAAAAGGGACAGGGAAATGAATGGCTGGAGCAATCAGCTCAAGGAGGGATGAGTGGCAAGAAGGAAGGGTTTGTTTGTGTTTTATTGAATGTTGTTATTCCTCCAAACAAAAGGAGAAAATGGAGTTGTGACTGGGCTCTCATGCCAATGGGATTTGAGTGGAGGAAGATACTTACAGGAGTGGGAGATTGTGTGGACAAAATCTCAAGGACATCGGAAAGAGGTAAATCAAGCGACTGCCAAGCAGCGCAGAGCAGGTTGTGTGTTAAGGACACACAGGGCTGGGTCATCACAAGCCCATCTCCTTGGGCTCAAAGCCTGGGTGCACCAGTTACCAGCTGTGAAGTCCGGTGATCCCAGTTTCTTGGCTGGTGAAATGGAGGGGCCACTAACCATGCACCCGACCCACCTGCAGTGACTTAAGTGATGAGTAATTCTAAAAACTTTTTGTGTAGCAGGCCCAAGTACAACCAACCTTCATGCTGAAGATAACATTGGTTTAAAAGAAAGCCAGTACTTTTGCTCATTTATAGTCAGCCAAAGAGATTCTCAAGTGTGGGGGAAAATTGGCCTGATACAGCCATAAGACACTGCCGCCTTGAGTTTTGAGGGTGTCACCACACCTAAGTTCAGCTTTGTCCTGTAAACACAGAGCCACAGAAGCCCTGTCTGTATTTTTGGACCTGACCTGCCTGGGCAGCAGCAACAATGGCCTCAATAAAAGCCTGTGATTCACACTTAAAGGTCCTTCTGTCTTTACTACAGCTGGGTAGGGAATTTAGGTTGAAGGTGAGGGCACACTGCAATACAAGTTCTTTTTTTTTTTTCTCCTTTTCTATTTCCTTTTTCTTTCTTTCCTTTTTTTTAAACTTGGGAGTCTTCAATTTAAGCATAGAGCACATCCTTCTTGTGGAAAGGATGAAAGACAGGAAAGGCCTTGAAGTGTTCAATCATTGTTCTTCAGACCCTGTGGTCTCTCGAATAAAAACGGAAATTGAGAGAACAAGGAGGAGACAATCACTGAAAGCTCCAGAAAGAGATTGGATATACAATTCATACTTCAAGCAACAGGAGATCAGCTGGCACGACGAGAAATAAGAAAAGAAAGGGCATTGCAAAAGAAGGAGATAAGGGAAATAAAAAATCGGGCATTAAAAAAATAAAAAAAGAAGAAGGCATGAGGAAATTGAAAATATACAGAGATAGAAGAGTCGGGCCAGATGAAATGAAAAAGCAGGCCAAGAAGATGAGATAAACACAGAATACAGATCAGACTAAGAAAAAAGCTCCTCGATCACATCTCTGTAGAACAGGAAGGGGCAGGACTAGACCCTCAGAGCCTGAGTCCAGCCATTTGCTTTACTGAGCATTTCTCAAGCATGAGCTATACACTGGTCAAACTGACACTGCCCGATGTCTTTATTTCCAAGTCCAAATCAAGTGAAATGTTCTAGTCATTACAACTCTGCAGTAGGGTTTGATACATTCACCCAGTGAGAAGACAAAATACTTATAAAATTATAAATCCATAAACATGCCATTTTTACTATTAGTGACAAAAGCATATTTAGTCATAGTTGTAGACTTGCAACTCAAAGTCAACCTGCTAGATAAACTATCTCCTGCTTTTCAACAGCTGTCACGGCAGGAAAATAGCCAATGTCACTGAATGGCATTTAATCACTAAAAGTGACAGATTGTTCTAATAGTGTCAACACATAGAAATGTATGTGCCACCTAAGAGAAAATGCACCTAGTGGCTACCACTATAAAAACCATCCAAGTGCGTATACATTTTAAAAGATTAGAGTCGATGTGGATTGATATAGATTATTAAAACAGCATGGGTTAGTGTTTTCCTTTACCCTTATTTAGTTAGCTGGGACACACTGTAGAGCAGGGGGCAGGGCACCCAAGGGAGTGTTATCAGCTCCCTCCAGGTTCACAGCAGCGCGGTGTGTTTAAGAATGCCTCTCTAAGCTCCCTCATCATCATAAGCACCTCTGCCAGTTCATCTTCTGATCCACTAGCCAGAAACCAGGTGGTGGCTCATTCTGGAAGGTGCTTGCTTTCCAAGCAAGAAGATCAGAGTTTGATTGTTAGATCCCTGATTTAAAAAAAAAGAAAAAAGAACAACACGCCATGCATGGTGGCATGCACTTAGGAGAAGTGGTCAACCCATCTAGCTGAATCAGTGAGTCTAAGATCCAGGGAAAGACTCTGCTTCAAAAGTGTGGTAAAAAGAGATTGACAAAGACAGCTGACATCAACCTCTGGCCTCCACACGATCATGTGTATGTCAATATACATGTACACAAGTGGACGCCAAGCAGACAAGTACTGCACATGTGCAGAAGCACAAGCTGTCAGGTAGGGAGCTGGCGAGATGCTCCATCAGTGATACATTTATCTCACACACGTGAGGATCTGAGTTCAACCCCTAGAAGCCATGTTAAAGCCCAGGCATGCTGTAGTATGCACGTCTAGCCTAGTGCTGGAGAGATAGAGACAGAAAGATCCCTGGGAGCCACTCTTTAGTCATCTACCCTAATTGATGATTTTCTGGCCAGTGAGATACTCGTCGCAAAGGAGGTGGATATGGATGGTGGTCTTGAAGACAATACCTGAGGCTATCCTCTAGTCTCTCTAGATATACATGAACATATGTGTGCACTTGCATTGTTCACACTCAAACACTAAAAACACACACCCATATATACACACAAACCGAGCAAGCAAACAGCAGCAACAATACTTGTTCCCAAGTCCCTAATTGTGTGTGCTCAGCCACACTCAGCATTGCGGAGTTTAACACATGACAAAGTGATTACGAAATCCCAGTCTCCAAATTCAGTTCTTGGCTCTATCATTCTTGTTTAGTCTTATTTGGCTCTCTTGCAGTTCAGTTTGTTTATATGTAAAACAAGGATTGAATTACCACCTCCCTTGAAGATCACATGAATGCTAAATGGCAAAACCGCGTCGAAAGCAATCAGGCCAGCGTTCTTCACGCACATCCTCAGGAGTATCACCCGTTATTAGATGCCCATACAGATCATGTGCAGAGAGCGTGAGTTAGTCAGTACCAAGTAAATGAGAGAAACAATCTGCGTACAGGCAAATTACAGTGTGGAAGATGCCAGGGGCAGGCTCATTCTGGAAGGAAAAGACTGAACCAGGGACTGAAGAATCATGGGTAGGATTTTGATGATCAAAATAAGACAGCAAACACTGAGCCACTATGCATTTAAAGTCTCTGCCTTTTTGTTATCATCATCTCAGGACCAGCTCACCTCCAAGTGACTGAAGCTGCTGCAATAGAGAACCCCCCACTCCTGTCTGTGTCTGAGTGTGTGGGCATGGGGCTCCTTCCCAACTCAAACCCTCAGACAGTCCTTAGTGCTGCAGCTGTATCAGCTCCTTCCAGAATGCAGATCTTGGCATGCCTACACTGTCACCAGAAACGTGGGCCCAACATTCAGAAATGTTAGCAATAATTGGAGAAAACTACAGGAATAACTCCAGCAGAATTGAGAAGGTATTGACTGTATTAATGACTGGGAAGGAAAATACTAACAGCAGCACTCTTTAAAAAGGAAGTGGTGGCAAGGCCTGCCTGTTGTGTTGATTCTGCTATCTAGCCCCAGAAAATGGACAGAAGGAAGAGAGGGAAGGAAGAAGGGAGGGAGGGAGGAAGAAGGCAGAAGAAAGGAAGGAAGGGAGGGAGAAAGGGGAAAAGGAGGGGAGGGGAGGAGAAGGGAGACGACACAGAGCCAATCTGAAATCTATGTACAGGTTAATAGTTTCATTCTATTTTAATAGTTTACAATGAATTACTTAAAATATTAACACCAGCTATCAGTTGAGAACTTCCCCAAGAGAGTTCTGGAAACGACTGGCAACTTCTGTAAGACGATATAAAACAGGAAGGAATGGGTGCTCAGTCAGACGGCTGGAAAATGTCACTCAGCCCTTGTTATCATAAGGACTTATGTCCATGAGCTTCTAAAACTTCTGCAACATGAAAGTTGCTTAATTTTACTTAACCCAAACTCTAGGCTAAAAATGAAACATAACTATATTTAATTTTCCAAATTTTCGGCCAAGAGTCTTTGCTGCATTTAACAGCTATAACTACCATTAGACTTAAACTTTATACAATGTAAAAATGCCCAGAGAAGCCTTTATTTGATAGTTTGTACTTGTGTTTATGCTCTTGAGACAAATTGGAGGATGTGAACCAGTGTTTAACACATCGCCACATAAGCAACGATCGAGTTCTTTCTCCCCAGAGTTCCACCACGCCAGCGAGCCAGCCACCTGTCCTCAGCACCTTCACTGTCAATTTTCTCATCTTTACTCAGAAGGGTGAGCATGGCCATTCTGTCTGCACTCACAAAGCCCAGGGCATAGTTTTTTCTCAGACATCTGCACTGGGCTATTTTCCCCTGACAGCTTTATCTGTGCTTTCTTCTTCATCTCACCCTCTTCTGTGAACAGGAGAAAGCTTTTAGCTCAGAGAGACATATAGAGAAAGCACCTCAGGCTTTGGAAATTTTTGATAATGTTGAGATATGCAGAGGAAAAAAACCATAAAGAAACCCTTGGTTTTCCACAGTGTGTTGCCATGTCTGTAAGAGGCTGATGGACTCCTGCTTCTCAGCCCACTTCATCTGCCTTTGCTGAAAACCTGTCCTAAATCTTCCAACTATCTATTTGCTTTGACAGACTGGGAGGGGGAATTCCCCACATATGACATCTTTGTAAGTGAGAACACAGTGAGGTGATTGGACCTGTTCCCAGGATGTGTTTATTCTTGTCTGTGTGATAGATTAAGTGGAATTTTCTTTTTGAACGGCTAAGTGCAATTTAGAGGTCTTGGGTGGTGATCTTGAGCACAGCTCAGATAGGGAATAAATCCCATGAGTAAATCCTGGCCCTCTGGAAGGTGTTCACATACCAGAGAGGGCAGAGAGGATCCTTCTATTTGGGGCCCCAAGGACACGTCCAAAGACAGTCTGTACAGTAGGGGTGTATGTCAGACTGTTTGGTGTGACTCCACATGGCTCCTTACCACCTTCCTGAGTTCAGACCAAGGTACCTAAAAATTTCCATAACATTTATTATGAACTAAAGCATCATTTCAATGTAAAAAAAACCAAAATTCTAGGGCCTTCAGTTCAGGATATTAGTAAGCAGGAAATGAGCTGGTAGCTATTTATATAGCCTATTAGCCTCTTCTGGGACAGTACCTCAGATGTCCAACTATCACAAGTCTAACATGTCCACATGTAAGGGTCACCTTCAATGCCTCTTAGAACGTACTCCCCTCCTGGGCTTACATCCATGACCTGAAATCTGGACACCATGTGAATCTCCCACTTCCCGACCACAATGGCAAGAGAACAATTTCTGTTTCTCCATTAAATTAAACCACATGAAATTGTCCTTCTTGGGTCATTTTTGCTGACTAATACCAAACAGCCATAGACCAATCTAATGTATAATTTACATCCTGTGAGTTCAAGACCCTTCCTTCCCCATTGCTCTTGGCTTGAGAATTCCTCTGGGTTCCTGCAATTATCTAAGACTGATCTTTCTGCCCTCATATCAACTTCTTCCAAGCCATTTTCTGTACTCTTTCTCTTCATAGAAAGACAACCATGACAGCTCCTGCTGAAAAACTTTCAGTCATGCTTGTAATCCCAGCCCTCAGGGGGTTGAGGCAGGAAAACTATCATGGTTTCCAAGCCAGCCTGGGCTACAGAGTAAGACCTCCCTGTCCCCTATCCTCCAGAGAAAGTGGTCTCAAGAGGGCAGGCATCTCACAGCAAGGAGAAGCTCCAAGGAACCCATGGAGACCTTCATCTTGGACTTGTAACTTCCACAGCAGTGAGAAAATCCATTTCTGTTGTTAAAGTCTCCCAGTCTCTGGTTTTATTATGGTAGCCTTGGCAAACAAATGTACCATCCTTTACTAAGCTACACTTCTTAGATGCAACACATCTTCATCTCTATCCTCAAAGCCTGCACATGGCCAGCCTGGTAAGTAACATGGGTTTACTAAACACTTAATGAAACAGAAAATAAAAAAACTTGTAACAGAGTAGCAGGAATCATTTAGAACGTCATACGTTTAGTGACAAGGCAAACTTCTACATGACCACATTTTTCTGTTGCTTTCCTATTTGAAATATATTTATTCCAGTCCCTATGCAAGAAGTATTTCTGGTCCTTGGGTGATGACTATTTGATTTAAAATCATGAATAGACACAATTTCATGAGGCCTGTTCTAAGATTTCCAAAGTCATTGAGTCAAGTCCTATGATTCTCTATTCTAATGGTTCCTATTGGCCTTAAAAAATTAATGCAGTCCTTAATCACCTAATTTACTATCAAAGAGTGTTCTGGACTTTGGATAGAAGAGAGCTCATTAACTATTAAAACTTTCAAATCTCCTTATATAAACATTTATTTATAAAATATGTCATAGGATAAAAGTTTTAGGATCCATATAGACACCAGACTGGAATGAAAGATCTACCATGATAGGTACAGTACATATTCTACCTTTAATATTAACCCTAAGCCAGTTCCCCTCCACCCTAGACAACCGCCCACTGCTTATAGGCCATACATAATATACCTTTAGTCAAGACACAGCTCTCCCCAAACTCTCATAGGGCCCACGACTCAGCCTCAACTTTTACCTGCAAATCAGGATTTCTATATTCTGGTTCCACCCTAAATTCTCCAACCTGTTCCTGTAGTTTACTTCAGTGCCAGCCATGTTCTCCAATCTTGTTGGATGACTCATCATTGCCCACATAGGACCCATACTCTGCTTTCCTGGTTTGCTTCCTCGTAGAACCACATACCCTTCCTCTAACTCAACCATTTCTGAGCCACATGAAGGAAACTAGGTTTCTCCTACCCTGTGAAGCCTTCTGATCTTGATCTACTTCTCTAGCCCTCACTGGACTCGTACAGTTCTTATGACCTGCAGGTATTTCATTTAGCACACAAATCTATTTGTACCGTTTGTTAACTGTGTCTTCAGTTCATCCCCTTAAGTAGCCTTAAATGCCTCTCTGCTTCCTCATAACAGCAACAGAGTAACCATCCATTAATAGTTTTACTACATACTCTCAGTATGGTTTGGATCTTTAGGGCTCAGTCCCAGGGTAATGATATTGTTTGAGGTGGCAGAAGCTTTGGAAACCTGTCCGGAGTTCACTGGGTCACCAGAGGCATGCCAGCAGAACTACAGGACTCTGTCTCTCCTTTTGACTTCCTGTTCTGTAACATAGGCTTTTTCATACAGGTATGCTTCTTTCACGATATGACACAGTTGAGAGAAGGGGCCTTAACCAGACTGAGCCACAGCTAGTGATAAGGGCCTGGACCTTCTGAATTCTGAGCTAAAGGAACTATTTTTTTAAAATATACATTAGCTGCATCTGGTATTTTACTACAATTACACAAAGCTGACTAATGCATGTGTCAGGAACCTCTTAGTTTTCATGCAAGCAGCTTACACGGCTTACACACCTTAATGTAAGGCTCAGCAGTTAAACTCAGGTCTTCCATCTGTAATAGCCAACACCTGACACCTACAGACATTCCTCTGGGAAGAGACACTGATGTTATCTCCCTCCCGAGACAAACCCAAATGCAATTGGAAGTACTAGCCATACACTGCATCCTACATGAGGTACAATTAGTTTCTCTGTGGGTTTGGATGGATCGTAGTGTCTTGTGCATGCTAGACAAGGGCCTTACCACTGACCCTACATGTGATACAGTCTGTGTTTCTCTGTGGGTTTGGACAGAGCATAGTGTCTTGTGTTTGCTAGAGGGGCTTTACCACTGAGCAACTCTCTAGCCAGCTCTCTGACTAGACTCAAACCTTTATGCTGAACTTCAGCTCAGTTTCTGTGACTCAGATTTAGCTCTGAATTCATCATTATTCCAATGCAACCTGCACTTGGGAATTTTCAGTCTTCTTAGCTGATGGTGTCTAATAGCTAACCTTACGACTATGTACAAAAGAAAACAGGCCTCTGGCAAGACACTTGTATCAACCAGACACATTGAAAACATTGACAATGACTTACTATGTCACAACATTAAACAAACTGACAATTAATGGTGCTGTCCCAGAGTTATCTTGCCTGCTGGACATTAGTAGATCTAACAACAGGCATTTTGATGTTGTTATGTGAATGGCCAGGTAGATGGTCACAGATAATGTATGATTCCAATGTTATTGACATTTCAAGTCCTTCCTGTGTCTCTCCCTGTGTCCCTCCCTTCTGTGTCTCTCTTCTTTTTTGGATTCTAAAATGAGGAAAGGGAAAAAATCATGTCCTGAGGAAACTTCTCCACTTTTAGTTTAATCTCCCTAAAATTTTGTGCTGGGTGAAGGATCCCATCAAAGAGCAGAGGGCAAACAAATGTTCTGAAAATGCATTTTGTTATCCTAAAATGTAGACAGAAGGACTCTAATCATTACTTCGTTCTCCATTAATATGATATTCTAATTTTCTTCCAGGACTTATTGTAACATTATTAAATTTGCATCTAAAGCTACATGTGAGGGCACATATCTGTAATCCTCACCTTTGGGAGATGAGGACAGGAAAATCATGAGAACAAGGCCATCCTCAGTTATAAAGCAAATTGATCCTAGTCTGTGTGTGAAGATTAATCTTCATAGCCAATTTGACTGAATCACCACAGAAACATATTGTTAGATGTGTTTTTGAGGGTGTTTTCAGGGAATATTGAGTAAGGAAGGAAGATACACCCTTGTGACCTACCACCTGTGTCAATTCCTGCACCATACTTTTGTGTTTATGAAGGGCTGTGGGCTCAAACTGTGAGCCAAAATACTCTTCCTTTCGTAAGTCACTTTTGTATTTTATCACAATAATAAGAAAAGTAACAAACACACTGGACTAAATGAGACCCTATCTCATTTTAAAACAAACAAACAAAAAACAAAAACAAACAAGCAAACCCAGTTACGTTCAAATCACCATTTACCAACTGTTTGAGGGAATGTTGTGAAATTAGTTCCTAGACAAGAGACAGGCACCTACTGGAAAAAAAATGTTTGCAGTTTGAGCCAAACAGACCTGAACCAACACCCTTTTGCCTGATATGAAGTCTCTGGGAGCTGCCCCAGAATTCCTTAGAAGCACAAAGAGGCGCCGCTTACCAGCACAGTACCCGACAAGGTTCAGGAATTGCTCGTTCTTGCAGCTGGTCTTACAACGCCCACTGGCAAGAGTAAGGTGAGGGTGGCAGGAGACACAGTCTGACTCCAGAGGCCCATGGCACTGCCTGCAGGACGGGTGACACTCTGTGGACAAGGACAGAAACCAGGACGAGAATTAGCAGTTCAGTATGCAAATGCACGGCCGCCATTTTGTGCACCCCACAAATCTCTACTTCTGGTCACCTGCTAAAGACTTCTCAGCAAGCCTGCCATGTGCCTAGACTGGACCCAGAGACTGCATTTCCTGAATTGAAAAGAATATTGTCCACAAAAGTAACAGAGAATTTAGAGCTGTAATAATCTGAACCATGAGTCACCCATTCCAGAGGGGCATCCCCATGTAGGTGAGGAGGAAATTCAAAGCCAAGCTTGGCAAGTATATCCTATTCCAAACTGAGAGGAAGAGGGAGACGGAGATGGAGATGTCGATGAAGACAGAGAGGGAGAGAGACAGAGACAAACATACAGGGAGAGATAGAGAAGAACAGAGACAGAGAAACAAAGAGAGACAGAGAGACAGACAGAGAAACAGAAACAGACAGAAATGGACAAAGATAGAGAGAGAGGCGAGAAGCAAAGAGAAGAGGAAGAGTTTTGCTTCTCAGAAACGTGTGGCAGACAAGCAGGGAACCAACCACACATGGCACATGAAGCTGAGCATCCCCACCAGAGGAGTTACCAGCCAGCCTCTACCTCCAGGCCTCATCTTGGATCCCTTTCATCAGTTTAATCAGAAATACCTAATTAACTACAGAGAACAGAAAAACAGTCGTCCTTCTGGAGGTTATCATGAGCTGCATCTGAAGTTCAAAGCCTTAGACAAAATTATGCCAAAGTTATGTCTTCCTCAGAAAACCCACCGAACTCAAAGAGAGGTAGGTACAGCAGTGTGAGAAGCCAGGTGAGCCTCTGTAAAAAGAATGCAATAAAGATCCAGACAGGGAGGACAACCAGGCAGGTCTTGGCTGCAACTGGCCCAGGCTGCCAAGGTAGGTGGCTGGAGACCTATGTGTTCCTAGTCAGGAAGAAGAGATCTAAGCCTGTCTGGTGTCAGGAGAGAGATGAGGGGGGGACGGGGGGGGGGGAATGAGGGTGGCATAGGGTAGGGAGGACAGGTGTTATATAGAGCTTGCTGACACCAATATACTCCCTCTTGGAACAGGGCTGGCAGAGAGCAAAGACACAGACTCTAATCCTAGCCAAACGCCTCTCTCTTCTGGCAAGAGGCCAGAGGGAGGTAAGATATTTTAAAAAGAGGGTGTGGGGGATGAGAAAAGCAACTGCTGATTAGAGGCACTAGATCAGTGTACATTCTTGAGACTCTGTGAGAACCAGCCAGAAGATGCTGGCATTCCCGAGGATGCTAGCATTCCTAGAATAATTCTACCACCCAGATCTGCCTGCTTTCTAGAATGTCTACAGTAGCCCATGTGCCCTGCTTCTGGTGGGGCCATCTATCCACTGACAGGGAAGAAGAGGGGCTATGTAAAATCTCCTTTAAATAGTTTACACACAGGAACCACAGGGGCCTAGATAAAGGCTTCTCAAGCTAGAGGACTTCTTCAAAGGCACAGCTGAGGACAAAGCAAGCAGCTACCCTGCAGAGTTGATGGGCTGTTTAAAGTAAAGCCCCCAGGGGCTCTAAGATAAAAAGGTATTTGTGGAAAAGAAGAAATTTTCAGAATGAAAATAACATCTATATCCAGTCATCTATATTTAAATTAACTCTTTATTTCCTCTTTGTAATTCAGGCCAAACAAATCTAATACATGCCCATTAAAAAAATTTTCTGGGGATGGAGAGATCGCTCAGTGGTTAAGAGCAGTGGCTTCTCTTTCAGAGGTCCTGCGTTTGGTCCCCGGCATCTACACGGCAGCTATCTGTCGTCTGTAACTCCAGTCCCAGGGAATCCAATTCCCTCTTCTGGACACTAGACACACACTTGGTGCACAAACAAAACACTCATTCAATAAGATAACTTAAGATATTTATGTTTACTACACGTTTTATAACTCCTGAAATACATGGGCTCTGAATAAGTTTTTCCCCTATTAAATAGCCTCAACTGTCTATTTTTAGAAGCAAAAATAGACTTCTGAGAGAACGTATTTGTCTTTCCGACCCTGCAGATATAATAAATAGCACCACCACAGGGCGCTTAAGTTTTACTATTTTGCCAGTTCCGATAAAATGCTTCACTAATCTGAACTTATAATTTCAGAAATGTCTGTTATGAAATGTAGAGGTGCTCTTAAATTGGGAAGACACCCCAAAGAAGGAAATGAAGACTCTCTCTCTCTCTCTCTCTCTCTCTCTCTCTCTCTCTCTCTCTCTCCTGGTACCAAGAGAAGCAAAACTGGGAGCTGTCATTAACTGTATCTTGTGCCTACCCCTCCAGGCACACTATCAAAACTAGTCCCCAAGTTACCACCACCAAGCCATTCTATTTCTGAACCCCCACTCTCCCTGCCCTAACAAACCTAGCACTCCTGCTTTATCAAACAGAGAAGGCAGTGAGGTTTCCAAGAACCTTGTAGGTTCTCTTTAGGACTCCTGAAATATTCTCAAGGAAAGGCAACTGGCTTGGAGGAAGGCTAACTAAATGATACTGTCATACTGTGAGGAGTTCAACTAGGCACGAGAATTAACTTCATAAATGGATGAGGGGCAGGGCAGAATTCTTGATCTCCCCAAATCACTGTGATTAACATATATACATATGTATATGTATATATGCACATACATACACACATACATATGCATACACACATATATTAGGATGCAAATAGCTGAAGATGACTGAGACCTTAATACCTGGACTAGTAACTAGACAATGGATTCTTATAGAAGACGCCAAGAGGCTAAGCACATTGTTGACAGAATTGCTACTTTCTCTAGAATGCTGCCATTCACAGAACATTAGTTGGTATGAATAAAATGTTACAGAAACTTAAACAAGCACCTTCTCTGTGTATTATTCTTTCATCTTTGTTTATAAGCGGCTAACTTTGCATTGATAAGCAACTAACTTTGTGTTGTCTAGAGCTGTTAAGTTTAAGTGGAAATACGTAACCAGAGCAGAAGAACCTCATTGAGAGAACGTGAAAGAGCTCTGGAGTGAGTCTGTGCCAATCCCACATCTCAAATCCTGATTTGAAAAGTAATAGGGATTACAAGACCAACAAACAAATGAACAAAAAACCACAACAAATCCAGACAGCGTAGTGTGCAGAGCAGAATGGCGTGAAAAGTACATAAACACACACAGTGCTCACTGTGATTCCTGATAACATGGGGATTTACATAGGACAATATTTGGAGACAATATAAGAAGGCATAGCCCTAATGTGTTCACAGTTACTAGACAGCAGAGATAAAAGATGCCTCAAAGGAGCATTTCGCCGTGCTAACAGAGTGACTGCTTTTGAGCTGTGGGATCTCTACTCTCAATTTTTCCTTCAAAGTCTGAACTTTCAGATCTGGTACACTGAGCGCAGACTCCTGAGATAACTACAAAAATTCAACCTTAACTTTACATACAGCAATAGTAACAGAGAGCTATGTTGAGCTAAATTCTGGACCTTATACAATGTAAATGTCTTATTTACCCTATGAGAGAAGGTATCTACTATGCAATTGTCTCCCAGACACGAGAAACCCAGCACAGAGTGAGTTTACTGAACTATGATAGTCTGCAACGTGCAGCTATGTATAATGTTCACACTAACTCTGCTTCCTCAGTGGAAGAATAATTCACCTTGTTTTCTTTCTTCACACTACACCTTTAAACTGTCCAGTGTGAGAATAGGATTTCGAGTCCAGTCCCTTCACTAGCAGGATGATGCCTGTAACCAACTGTCTTGTCACACAGGGAAGAGCAAAGGTGAGAACAGAAACTCTACCCCAGCAGGTCAAACACTCACCTGTACAAGTACCTTCCAGGTTAAAGTGTGTCTCTGGACACTGGGAGAGGCAGCGCCCAGCCAGTAGCACGTGGGCAGGCCCACAGCCTGTGCAGTTGTGAGGGCTCTTCCCTTCGCATGTGAGGCAGGATGGGTGGCAAGCTGGGAAGGAGAGCAAAGGAATTTATTGGGACAGTTCCATGTAAGGACAGTAGTCATCTTTCTCTTACATCCCCATTGAAGTCCCTGTCTATTCACTTGGATTTCCTAAGACCAGGACACATTGTACATATATATCTAGGGACACATTTCCCTAAAGGCACTATCCTCTGAGGTCAAACACAAATGCCCCCCAGACAGACAGACAACCATGACAGTCATATATTTCCTTCCCCAAGCTGAAGGATGTCAGTAGAGGACCAGAAACCATGAACAGTTTTCCTCTCGTTGGTATAGCAGTCACTCTGGAAACCAGCCTGCTCCTCAGATTGCTCAAAGGAAAGAGAAAGGATTGGGAGGGCAGCGGAGCCTTGGCTCACATGGTCTCCATTCTAAGATGGAACCTGAGTGTACACAGGATAGAAAGGGTTTGCCACCATTTGGAACAATATAAAATCAGTCACAACACAGGCAAGGAGCCATGCATGTGTAGGATGGGGTAAAATCTAGCATAGGAAGTGAGAATATTGCTCTACAACTCAATGGCCTTTCCTAAATCAGAAACATCTGATGTTCTTGCCTCCTTATCTGTAAAACAGGGATGTGGTGCTGCAATGGGACAGATGCAAGGAAAATCTCTAGATACACGGTACGGTCCTTGTAAACCTCAGCTGTAATCAACAATACGCACAGTGATACACGTTCCAGATGTGTAATTAAAAAACAAAAGAAACGAAGAGAAAAATCACCTCAGCTGGCATTCACCAGACCTTAAAGGGTCACTGAAATTCTCTCCAAGGAATAGCTTTCGTAATTTTAGAAGATACTACCCAAGCCGAATTGGGAGGAAAGCAACCAATAGTCATCCTCAAATTATGAGCAGTGACAAGTTATCCCTCAGGGTGTAATAATGGCACTCTCATCCTGTGGTAACCAACAGCTGTTGAATGAGACTTAGGGCTCACTCAAAAGGGAAACTATGCCTCATCCTGGAAACCTACCACGGGCTAGTGAGGTTATAAATATTTGAGAACCTATGACTACTGCTACGTAAACGTAATTCTTAACTACATTCTAAATATTCATCCTTATACTCTCTCAACCCCCATCAAAGAAGTTTCTCTTTGCAACAGATGGAGACAATTTCAGAAAAAACACAACTGGTTCTGCCCTAATGGATACATCTAGAACACAACTCTTGTACCAAAGGCTCAGTGACTATTGCAGAAAGGAGGCAGGTGGACTTCAGGAGCCAGAGGACCAGGAAATCTGCTCTGAGTTTATGGCTACTAGAAATGCCAAGGAAGCTACACAGGAGATACCTCAACAGCATGGCTGCCTAAACAAGACCTGGACAAGACATCAAGAGACTTGATGACATGGAGGGGACATATCACGGGGCCATAGCCACAGACAGAGAATCTCAAGGATGACCTTGAATTGTTGTTTTGAAAACTGTCTTTAAAAAAAAAAAAGGAAAAGAAAAGGGAAAAAAATCACTGTGAAAGTTGCCTGCATAGGGACAATAATCCCTGTTCGGAGAAATATCTCAGTCAAAAGTTAAACAGCAGATGACCCAGTGCTAAGGCTGTACATATTATACCTTAGAGTTTAAACTTTCCTGCCTTCCTCTTCTCTCCTTCCCTCTCTTCCTCCCTCTCTCCCTCCCTTTCTTCCTCCTTCTCTCCTTCTTTTTCTTCCTTCCTCCCTCCCTTTCTTTCCTTCCTTCCTCCTTCATTTCCCCTCCCTTCTTTTTCCTCCCTCCCCTCTTCCTCCATCCCTACCTCCCTCCATACCCTCTTTCCTTCCCTTCTTCCTTCCTTCCTCCCTTCCTCCTTCCTCCCTGAGCTTGAACAATACTCCCGGTAAACTACATGAGAATTTAAATCACAAGCATAAACCAGCTCATATTTATTTTTACTAAAATTTAAAATGTTGCTTTGTCTTTAAACCTGGCTGTAAAATTACACCCTTTGAGAGAAATAACTTCAAAAGCTACATAAACACATGTAATGCTAGTTTTAAACTCAGATGCCTCCTCCTCCCCCCCAGTCCCACTCCTGTCCCTGTTTGCTCCGTCTCTCTCTCCACCCATACCTAAATCTAAGAAGATACTGTTCCTTCCTTAATGAACGCAATGCTTCATACTGACTCACACTGCTGCAGTTCGCTTCTGCACCGTTAATAGTGATCCCAGCCACGCCTGAGTAAAGGCATGCAGGTAGAACCAACCCCCAGGCTGCAAAGTGAGGCTCCCACTTCTGCTCAGAGCATTAATTATGTGTTTTTATTGTCCCTATTTCTGATTCTTTGACAGCTGAAAAATGCTTATTCTGCAAAAACTGCTCCTCCCAAGGTTATAATCCTGAAGACAGTAAGCAATTAGCTTGGGAGTGTGCATTGCACATGCCAACTAACCAGAACCCAAACCTCTAAGACTTTCTCGACATTCTTCCATTAAGTCACATTTGTGCTAAGAAGGGCCCAGATCAGGATCTTGCCCATCCAGATGACCCCCGTTTCTGTCTAATGGGCAAGATCCCCCCCCCACAATTCATCTCTGTCTCTCTTGACTCCTCTATCAAACACCCAGAAAGTTTACAGGTTCTGCAGACTTGACAGAACCAAGTGTAATTTTACACCATCAAGATGTCGGCCTCTATCAACCCCTAATATAGCATAGCAAATAATCTTCGTGTTCAATGAGCTGCTGTTCAGTGAGAATAACCGGTTCTTACAGAATGGACTATTGAAAGTATTAAAATACTCTCACATTGGCTGATGTCTGGGTGCTGATCTCAGTCCTAGCATCCTGTCTCGCCTATCATCCAGCACCTAAAGCACTCTGACCTCCTGTGACAGAGGTCCCACAGCCCTACTACCGAGCAAAGGCCAGTCAATGTCTAGGCTCACTGGGCCATGTCCTAGCTTGATAAATACATTTTTCCCACTACTTTGTCAGTGGCTTTAATCTAGTAGCATAGACAAGAGAACTTCATTCCAAAGTAGCTTCAGAATCCTTAAAAGGGGGAGGACGTTACTCAGCTAAAGTATCTGGGGATGGCTCAACAGGTAAAAGTATGTAAACATGAGAACCTGAGTTCATATTCACAGCAACCATGTAAAAGGATGCTCACACGCCCTATGCACCACGCAACCTCAGCACTTCAGGGACCAGTGACAGAGGGAACAATGGGCTGGGCTTGCTGGTCACCAGCCTAGCTCCAGGTTCAGTAAGATGTCATGCCTCAGGAAGTAAGGCACAGAGTGATAGAACAGGCTGCCCAATATCCTTCTCTGGTCTCCGGGAGAACTTACACATATGTGCATATTGTGTGTGCATATCTGTATACACAGATGCAGACACACAAATGTACACACACACACACACACACACACTAGATCTCCAAGCACAAAATGAAACAAAGCGTAACGAAACATCAGGTGGCAATATTTTTAAAAACCGGGCTAAATCATACAGTCAACTCAAAGCTTTGTGTTTCCCCAGGATGACTCGGGAAATAATCTGAAACAACACAGTGTTTTCTATAGGTCTAAATAAATATACCTATGAGAGCACTGATATGCTTACATTACATTTTTTTAGACTGTTACAATCCCCAGGTCTTCCTGTTATACAGCCTTAATAAATAGGAACCAGAATGCATCACTGTAGACTTGAAAACTGGGACAAGGTAAGTTAACGCACCATGAAAATAAACTTGAGTTATTTGATCCTATTTGGTCACGAAATCAGTATGGCAGCCTGGTTTACTGTGAGTGGAGGTTATTATTTAATACAAAACACGAAAGCAAAGAAGATGAGCAAGGTGGAAGGTTAGTAGGCCCAGAAGTTCAAGACAAAGGCCGTTGCTTCTCAGTAGGTTTGAGAAAGACGGCCACTGACCCTGAGTAAGTCGCAGGAAAAAGGACAGTGTTGCATATAGACTCTCTGGGTCTGTCTCTACAATCCTCTTTTTATTAGTAAAAGCATTTAGATCTCCAAAAAATGATCTCATGAAACTTCAATTTTGTGCTGGTTTGGGGAAATGTCTACATTACTTCAGTGACTTTTATTAGGGGCAATCATTCTGCGGGAGCTATTTCCTTGTAGGAATTCAGTCCGAAATCTCAGCTCCTTCAAGGAAGACTTACTCTATCACTGGGCCTATCTGGAAGGCATTTGAAAGCTCTATGAATAATTCCTTCACTAATACAACATTTTTAGAGATCTGCTTTTCAGTTGATGGCTAAGTATATATCTGAAAAGGTCTAACTGAACCGCATAAACCCCGAAAGAGTCAGCGCTAAGCTAAACGAGTCTTTAGCTGGCTGTAAAGTCCAACCAGCCTGACAGTGGCAGCTACGTCAGAGCCACCGAGAGCATAGTCACCCATCCTGTCTAGCCTGTTGGTATGACGATTTTTTTCCTTCACTCCATCTTTCTTTGTTTGAGTTTTTAATTAATTTACCTGACATTTTAAAGTTGAAAACAGATTCCTGTCTCATACAATATATCCCAATTAGTTTCCCCTCCCTCCGTTCCTCCCACTTCCCCTACCCCGTGACCCACCCCCACTCTCCACTGGGTCCTCTCCCTCACCATCTCCCATCAGAAAAGAGGCCTCTAAGAGACAAAAACCAAAAACAACAAAACAAAAATACAATAAGACAAGGCAAAAGCCGTGACGCAGAAGCTGATAGAGCAACTCAATAAAAGCGAAAGAGTCCCAGGAGCAGGCAAAAAGAATCAGAGGCACATCTGCCCCACAGTTAGGAGACCCCCGAAAACACTAAGCTAATAGTCACAACAAATACGTAGAGGACCCAGTACAGACCCATGGAGGTCCACTGCTTGCCACTTCACTCTCTGTAAGCCTATATGTGCCCTAATTAGTTGAATCAGTAAGATGTGTTCCCCTGGTATCCTCCTTCCCCTCTGACCCCTTTAATTTTGCACCCCTTCTTGAATGGGATTCCCCAAACTCCAAGAGTGGGAACCCAATGGAGAGATCCAATTTAGACTCTCTTTCTCCATAGAATGGATGAATACTTTCTAATTATTCAAAAAAGAGTGGTACTGCATCCCAGCTCTCACACTATGTAAGAGTTTCTCTGGCTGGCCATGTCAAAAGCAAATTCTGAGGTAGACATCTCACAAAATATGATGTAGATATCAAAAATCCTCCAGAATGAGCCAAGGGAACACCAAAACAGGTTGAAAACGTGGACACGTTTAGTTCAAGCTCAGTTCCCTTCTTCCCACCCACCTCTGTTTAAGGATTTATCCTTCCCAACTACACTGGGATCCCTTCCAGAGCGAAGGTCAGTCTGTCATCTCTGCTTTCCTGTGCATCCGACTGAGCTCCTTGCTCTTGGAATGTCCTATGTCCCATTAGTGACACCCTACACACTAAGGGGGTGAGCAGCAGACATGTGAAGGATGGACAGATGGATGGAAAGATTGACATCACATTCAGTTTGTCATTTTCTCTGATCATTTCTTTAGCCTTTCTTTGGTTTTCTGCATAAACACCGAAACTTCTCCCATGTTCCACCCTCTGCTCTCCCTCCTCTTGCTCTGGTAGACTTACACACAGCTTTCCTGACCTCTGGGCTGCTGAGTCCAGAATTTATGAGGACAGCTCTGGCCTTTGTGTACTCCAATAAATCCACTGCCTCAGGGAGATCTTCACATGGCCTTTCGTGGGGAGCTCATATCCCTCCTCTGCAAATACTTCTGATCCTCTGCTTTCTTTAAAATGACTTTCCTTAGCCTTAACAGACTCTTTTTTTTCTTTTAAAGAAATTTAACTGGCATACAAAATAACAGGTGAGATATATATATATATGTATATATATATACATATATATATATATCAATCATACACCCCTCCCAATAGCCTCTCCCACTACCCCTCCCCTCTTACAATTGTCCTTCCTCCACCAATAGTCCCCGTTGTACTCACTCCCTGTCTCTTGCACACACACACACACACACACACACACACACACACGCATGCCTCTGTTCCCTTATAAGAGAAAACATGCAGTATTTTCTTACTCCCTCTGCCTCTTGCACACACACACACGCCTCTGTTGCCTTATAAGAGAAAACATGCACTGTTTTCCTATCCACTTCAGTTATTTTAATGTCAATCACAGCAGGTGCTGGGAACTGTGTGCCTTAGTCGCTGCGACTCCCATATCATGTGACTCCCCTGCTGGATGTCTACTGTGCATTACCCATCTCACAACTGCCCACCATGTTCCAGTGTTCACATATGAACATGGAATACCCAAGACTTCTATTTCTGCTGCTTCACTTGCTACATCTCTGTTATGTCCACCTGAACTTCCATTCCCAGAACCCCTTTGTGAGGACCTTATAGACCATGTATGGCAAGGACTAGTGGCCTAGTCTTGTAGCCAGCCCATCTTCATCCCCTCATTTATATTCCAGAAAAACAGCAAAAAAGTATTTATAAAGTGAAAAGTGAGCAAATTATCTCCCATACTCTGGGTCTTTTCACTGCTGGCCAACCACAACAGTATTAACTGCGGCCCCCTTGGCAGAGCACTGTGCAGTGAGATCCTCAATACCTCCTGACAGCATCGCCCTCCCGCCTCCCCTCTTTGGTCGTTCATGGTAGAAATACAGGACTTACTGGAAACATGCCAGCTTTGGGGTTCACTGTTTGCTTGCCCTTGAATCCCCTTTCCCTCTTTCTCCTGATGGATACCCATTAATCCTTCAGAGTTTTTCTTCTACCTGTCCTCACTACAGTCTCCTAAAGAGCCAGCCTCTTTCGTGCCAATTCTTTACTCTGTGCCTTCTTGGACCCCAGCACATACAATGTGCTTTCAATTACTTTCTCAGACGTTGGTGTCTCCTGATTGGGCAGGCTTGCCTTAAGGCATGGTCTATATCCTTTTCATCCTTCTATCCCTAAGCCTGACACACCCAGGTTCTAAAAGGGAGAAGGGGAAAGTGAAAAGGACTGAATGTTACCAGAAGGTAGACATTTGTGTAGCTCTATCAGCACCGTGGGGACCACATTAAAGATAACTGTTTAATATAGATTCCATATGTTTTATTCAATTACTGTAAAGGGATTCCAACTTCATAAACAGGCACAGGTTCGGGAGTGGTGCAGGCAGATTCCTGCCCATTTATTTCTTTAATTAAAACTCTGCCTAAAGGCCCTTGGTGACTCTTAGCAGTGACAAAATAGATCAAAATACATATGAAATACTGTATTTCTTCCAGTTCACCTAAAACAAGTTAATTAATAAGCCAAAATAACTAGTGAATTTATCTTTAAAAAATAAGACTAGACTAAAATCTAATATGTAGAGTTTTTCGCAGTGTAGCATGTAGGACTTAGCCCGAGAAGATGAGCTGAGTTAGAGACTGGAGAAGAAAGTTTTCAAACCTGCTAAGGCTGTCACCCTGTACAGGGACAGGGGAGGGGCACTCAGAACTTAAGGCCTCCTAAAAAAGTGTCTCATCTGAGGCAAGTTAGATAACCTGGAAACAAAGTTCATTTGTAAAAATAAGATCGGTAATTTCTTCAAAATAGTGCCAACCTTAATTCTTCTACTGAACTGTGTGGATCTCGGAAAAGTGCATTGTTAATCTGCTATGGAGTGGGGCAATTACATGGCTGATCTAATCACCTGGGTCGTGCTCAAAAACCAGCCCTCACCATGGGCAAAGCTGCTTAGTGGTGGCTAACTGCATCATTAGTTGGATGGCCTGGCCTTAAACTGTACAGCTGCAACACAAAGACCAAGAGAGCCACAGATGGATGAAAGAACTTATTCCTGAAAAACTACATCTTCTCTTGGAACCCATGGAGCAGGACTGCTTAGCTGTTAGCGGGTTCCTCCCAAGACCCCACATTGCACGGATTAACTAACAGAGGCCTAGGAAAGCAGTGGGAAAGATGCCAAAGGGAGATACGCTTTAGGGATGCTGTTGGGGGGCTCCATTAATATGCAATTTGTTTAGTTTTACTGGAGAGTGTGAACATGAGTGTGTCTTTTCTGTTCCCCATTTTCTTTTTTAACAAAAATTCATAGCATGGATCACCACCCAACAGTGTATGACAGAATTCTGATGCTATTGTCATTTACTCAGTCAATCAGTCAGTCAGTCAGTCACTCACTCACTCACTCACTCACTCACTCACTCACTCACTCATCCGGTGTTTCTCCCATAAGAATATATTTCTGGCACGCACAGAAAGTTTGATTTGACTAATCTGCAATGACATCTCTGGTGTCTATAATTGTACAGCACCCAAAAGAGACATTCAGTCAACAGCTTTGTGGGAATAAATAAGAAGAGTGTTTCTGAGATGCAGTGTTTTCTTTGTTCACTGTTGGTTAATCACACACACACACACACACACACACACACACACACACACACACACACAGACAAAATCTTCTAGTCGAAAACAAGACTAGGATTGTAGTCAAGGATCTTGAACCTGGTTGCTTCATCTTGCAGAAGCATATAACTTAAAGTTTTGTATCAACTTTTGTATTAACTCCTGACACATCAGAAGCCTTTGTGAAAGCCCTCTGCTTCTCTCAATAACTGCAATAATACCTCAATCACTCCATGCTGCAGTCTTCCAGAAAGGAAGAAAAGAGAGCTCTAAAAACCAGTTGTTTTTCTCTCCTTTATAGACAAGCATCTGTGATGGAGAGTGCTCTACCTGGGAAGCTGTGGGAAGAGGAGATCTATCCAATCTCACAGGGTGCCCAAGCCCGCTTTTATAAACACCACTTCAGCAGTGATGAAAATGGAACAGATTGTGGGCAGAAAGAGGTTTGCGAAGATGCAGAATGAATGACGGGAAACACATCAATCAGCTCACTTGGTACCCAGGTAACACTGGAAACAACGGCGAGTCGCGCTCAGCTTCCCAGCGGAATGCTGGGCAACTCAATTAACCTTTTTCTGCCACATTCTCATCACGTGCAAATTGAGTACAGCAGCCTACCTGGTGGAGATTGCACAGGGATTTGCTCATAATGTGAGCAGACAACGTGTGTAGGATACCTAATAATATTATATTATCAAGCATATAATCATGGGGTACCAGGGATTCAAGAGGTCATGTCAGTCTTTCTATATCTGACCACAATTAAGCCATCCCAGAGGGATCAGAGTCTAATCTTTTCTAAAGGATGCCTATATAACAGGGGTTCTGGGACCCTTCTCTTTTCCAAGGATGCCTTTTCATACTGAAGAAACACCAGCTGGCTACATTAATGTGCTGTGCTTCTCTGGCTCTGTGTAGAAAGGGGCCTAGTATTTGCACACATCTAATGCTAGATGTATCTCTTAGAGACCTAATGAGTGGCCTGATGGTTACAAGTACAGACACTGGGGTCCTCAGACTTCCACCCACCCATAGCCCATGCTGCCCATGTAATCTGGGGTAAGTCACAGCCTGAGTTTCCGTGAGCCTTAGTTTCTTCTAGCACACAGCTGTCCCACCTGTCCCCGAAGGCTGGTGTTAGGATAAAGTGATCAAAATAAGTAATTTCTCATGATGCAATTATTATTTTCCCAGCCAAATAATATCACTTAATATAAATTTTTGGTTTGCTTAAAATTCCAACTCTCAAAAATGTTGATGGCTTTGCTTCAGTCTTTTGAACTCATTTCAAATTCTTTTATTTTCAATAATAAGGCCTGAAACTATGAGACAGTGATAGTAGTGCAAAGACTAGAAAGATAATTTTTTTTCCTGTTCCAGTTTCTCTGGGATCATAGGTCCCATGGGGGGAAATCAGTCTCTTGGCAGGAAGAACCAGGACTTTTCCAGAATTTGTACAGCCTCCAGGAAAGCCAAGAACCTCACACAGCATCTGCATTTGGGAAGGCCAGTACCCACTGAGGTCTGTTCCATTTCTAGTTTTCATTCAGACCTCAGGGCACAGAGGTCTGAATGAAAACACAGCTACGTGTCTGGAACCACACAGACCAGTTTCACAGATTCTAACATCTCATGGAAAACCTCTATAGGATGGGGAGGGGGAGAGAAGAAGAGAGTAAGAGAAAGAAGAAAGAAGAAGAGGAAGAAAGAAGGAATACATGTTATCTCTTTCTAATGTTTCCTTCTGTTTTCTCTCTGTACTCTCAACCAAGCAGGAGTATGCATTGTACTTGATATTTCTTAGGGTGACAGGAGCTTGCTCAAAAAGCAGGGACCTCGAGGTAGCTTTTGTTTAGCAATTTCCTCTAAGTTGATATATTCCTTCGTTCCTACGTAGAGGGAAGCTAGGTAAAACACAGGATATTGTAGAGGGAGGTGAAACATTTCATCCTGCAGGCAATCTCATTAAAACTCAGGCTGTTCTAAAGGAAAGCCCCTTAAGCCTTAGGAAGTAAACACTTAGAAGTTTCAGGAAGTCCCTGATATTGAAAGAGGCCCTTTCCTCCTGAAGATGCTATAAGCAGTAAGAACTGCTGAGAGATACTCTTAGATCATTTGAGCTGCTTGGAAGAAGAGTAGGAATTCTGAGCTGCATCGACAGGGAAGACTAGTAAGCTGCCTAAAAATGACAGTCTCTCCAACCTGTCAAATTGCCTACAAGGAGTGCAATGAACTCCAGGGTTCCAGTCATCATCCATGCTGGGGGAGGAGTGAGCTGCTTTTGGTGATACAGCTGCCATTAAGTAATTTCTAACCTCTCACCCAGACTCCTACAATTAATCCAAATAAGATGCATTGGATCAACAGCTTGAACCTTGCTGGCATCTTTACTTTGCCATCAGCTCCTCATCTCAGGAGAGTAAATGTTCAGATGTCCTCAGAAGTAGTGCCACTCAGCAGGAATTTATCTGGTAAACCCAAAATCACTGAAGAAGTTCAAGCAGCAGTTTCAGAAGAGAGTAGAAAGTGTCCCTCCACCTAAACCCTAAAGTCAGTAGGTCCCTAAAAAAGTAGATGCCTCATTCTCCACCATAGTACCTAGAAGGAGCCAAGCCACAGGGGGAAGGCTGTGTCACAAGTGCCTTGGCATGGCAGGCATCAGGACTCAGAGTATGGTTGTGGAAACAGAGTAATGGATTTGAGATCACAAAGATTGGGAAATGCATGAATATACATTACATATATTATCCATATTCATATACATACACATTTGGATAGAACTCACACTCAACAGTGAAGTCTCTGTACTCATGTAAATCCCTAAACTCTTGCTTTCCTGAAAGCAAGAGCTCATCTCTATAATGGACCCAGACACCTGAGTATATGGACCACTATTTATACCAATTAAGCAAAGGGACTTTAAATTTTCTAGGAACTTTATATTCTCAAATTTCTACTATTCTGGCACATTGCCTGTGTGGAAGACAATTACAATTCTAATGTTCTGAATGCAGAGCTCAGAGCGGACAAGATCCTGGGCATCCGGAGTCAACATACATCTAACTGTGCTGTACAGTATCAGAGATGTTGACCCTAACTTTCGTACTACAATTTTCATCAAGTCTACATTCAAATCTGAAGTTAAAACCATTGTCAGTTATTAGGAACAAGGTCAAACCTGTGACGTGCTTACAATCATCCATGGGTAATATGACATAGTGATAACACTAATAACTTCAAAGTCTTGACTACCATTCAGATTTTGCCCTGAAGGGAACAATTCCTATCCAAGTACTAATTAGAAAAATTAGTTAATTAATAAGAGCAGAGTCTTCTTTAGCTACCTACACAGGTCTCTGAAATAATTTCTGACTAGATCTTCTGAGACCAGGACTTCATGCTCTTGAAGATCATCTATGATTCACAGGACATAGGAGATCAGTGAGGTCACTCTTTTACATGCTGCCTTCCTGATTTACCAAAATAAACAAACAAACAAAGAAACAAACAAAATCTAGAAGCCTGTTCCCAGGAAGTAAAAGGTCTCTCTAGGTCTCCCTGGCTGTATAGTTTCAACTCATAGAAATTTAAAAGGTAAGAACATATACTCAGCATATCTGCCAACCAACCTTACCTCTACATAGTCCAGTGCTTTCCAAGTAAAAGTGGGTTCCACACTGGGACACACACTTGCCATAGGGGACATTTTCACCTGAATACTGCTCCACCTGTAGTCCTGCCTCTGGCTTCTTACACTGGGTACAGTGAGTAGGCTGGGGACCCACACACGTGTGGCAGGAGGCATGGCAGGCTGTAAAGTGAAATAACATGGAGAAAGCAACTCAAAGATCAAGTAAGTATTTCAACCAATGGAAGTCCCCTGTGAAGTCAGAAGCACTTAGAAAGTTCAGTAGGTACAGCCATTCAGAAGAAGATTTTCCCAGTGTCCCCTACAAAACACAGAGCTGATGATAATGTTCTTGAGGAGGGAAAATGAAGATGGTAAATGTCTCATCTCTCAGTTCCTAGAAAAGCTGTCAGGCAGCATCACAATAAAACTCAGAAAACTGGACAATATTTGCTTGACTCTCTGGAGATGCACATTCACTGAACGACCATTTAACATCATGCCCTCGGTTTTTATCGAAGATTTTTAGAAGCTTTTGTACAAAGGCTGTTACTCTACCTCTTGCAAAATGGGTCGTTGTGTTACTAACCATTACGTTCATCCATCATCCTCTGCAGAAAGGTCCGGGCAACAGAGTCTTTTTAGGATTTATTGAGGAAAAGGCTGCCTTTCTAAACAAGAAACAGGCCTCTTTTGAGAGTGAATAAAACTTTCCAATCTGTAATAGAGTTTTGTTTTCCCTGGTGATTGTTAAAAAAAAAAAAATCAAAGCCAAATACTGTATGCAAACCTCCTTGTGCCCAAATATTGATATAATTAACTCACTGATTCTTTAAAGGACTCTTAAATGCTTTCTTTCAAATACTTAATGAAGTTAATTTGTTATAATTTTTCCTTCTGCTATTTTCACTTTTCTAAGGTATAAATAAATATAAATTTGTTTCACTTAATTAAAGGCTCACCACTAGTATCCTATGTTCAAAAGCTCAAATGGTTTTGCCCTCCCAAGGAGCCCAGAGCCTTTCGGCAAACAGCAATTTAAGATTTTCTATTTCCCTCAGCCAGAGGCAATGCTAGTGATTCTCAGTCTGCTTGCAGTATCATTAACAAAAGTTCTTCAGGGAAAAGCAAATGAAGTCTATAAACATTAGCAATACCAGGAAAGCACAGAAAGGGCGGATAAAAATCAATGTATGTTAAAGGAAACAGCATTCTCTGCAAGGACGGCAAGAAAACTTATGAACATTTGAGTGGGCTTGCTACATGTGTGCGTGTGTGTGTTTGTGTACATGTGCATTTTTCAGATTATTATTTCTTCATGGAAAACTATTACAGTAAAAAAATATATACAGATTATCCTTCCATGTTCTCCAGGAGCCTGGATTCTGGGATCTCCACACATATCAAAATGTGTAGACATTAGTGTCTGTCTTATAAGTTGGCCTGGCATTTGCATATAACCCACTCCTGTCCATATGTATACTTGATCTCAGATTCAGTAAGGATTTAATGCAATATCACATACAGCAAGGAGGTTAAAACTTCACTTTGGGAAAGTTTCTGTAATTTCTTTTTTATATTTTTGGCCAACAAGTGGTTAAATTTGGGTCGTGGACCCAGAAAACAATAGGTGGAGACTGCACAGGCTATAATGTGTTTACAGCCATTGTAGATGCAAGAGAGGAAAAGTTGTACTGAAAAGCAATGTTTGCATGGGAAAGCCAACCTATGTCGTTGTGGTTGACTATGAGAAAAGACAAAGGTATCCCCATACCTTCACAGATCCCATGGTCAGGGTAGAAACCTTCTCCACAGCTTGGTAGACAGTGGCCTTGACGAAGAGCCTGGGGATGGATACAGGCTATACAGTGAGCAGCTGCAGGTCCAGAGCAGCTGGCACAGGACACGTGACAAACTGGGGAGGAGAGAGAAGTATAGCAGGCTACAGGCACCACAGAGACACTTCCTACCTGGTCAGCCTCTCAGATGTCAGACCACACAAAAGGGAGACATGTTGGCAAATGGCTACATTGTCAGAACAGCCCATCACCACACTCAGCTTTTACTCAAATTCTATCTGATTATCAGCTGCCTCCGTTTGCATTAAGTGCTTTATACACAGTGACATTTTTTCTGTCCTATGACAACATTCGGAAGTAGGTATGGCTAGCCACATCTTACAGTTAGGAAAACTACAGTCTGGGGTGGTTACATTTTCACCCAAGGAGCTGGGGAAATGGCTCAGTTAGTAAACTATGTGCATTGCCAGCATTAGAACCCATGTTAGAAGCAGGTGTGGTGAAACATGCTTGCAGTCACAGTCCTGGGAAAGTAGAGACGAGGAGATTCCTGGGACTCACAAGCTAGCCTACCCAAAGTGGTAAGCAGATCCCTGGGCCAGTGACTTTGTCTCAAAAATCAAGGCAGATAGCTCCTGAAAAACTGTGGGTAACCTTTGATCTACACACATATACAACCTACACACACACACACACACACACACACAAGACCACAGAGCTCATTCAGAACAAAGCTGAGAGATAATTTATGAGAATCTAAGTCTTTCTGTTTGACTAGTAGGAAAGTGGAGACTTCAGGGACTGGGATTTCAACTTGCTTCCTTTTAACCAAGTCTAGGTTGGTCCAGGTAGAGGGTTGGCTCAATGGTGACTAAACATACTTCTAGCTTTGACATTCTATGCTTCCAAGAATTATATTACTGTAAAAACAGAGTCTAACCAGTACATATGACGGTAGGGAGCCTGTCCCAGCCCCCTGCTTTACCCTGTGTTAACTTGACCCTAAAAGCATGGCCAAGGCTGAGCCTCCAGTACCTCTCAGAAGAATACTGAGGCACAGGCAAAATGTCCTGGAGGACAGTGTTCAGGAGCCAGACTGAAGGAGTGGGGGGTAGAAAGAGAATCTTGGGGGCTGAAGAAAAGGAGTGAACTTTGGTGGGTAAAAATGAAGGCAAATGAAAGGACTCTGATGAGGAGAGGTAGGTGGGTGTGCTCAAATATCCTTCTTTAAAAGACACTGAGGCAGAAGAAAGAACCCATGTAAGTTTCAAAGACCAGAGGAAATCATGTTACGTGAGGCAGACACATTCTTAGATGCCTGAACCAAAGACTAAGTCAGGCCTATATAAACTGAAATTGAGGTTGATAGAGTCTCAACTCAAAATGATTTATGAGTTTATCAATCCAAAAGAACCAGTATAAACATTCCACATAGAAATACATTTACTTGGGGAGATGGAATCTGAAGTGGCCACCTTCTGTAGCCAGGCAGGACTTCCAATGGACAGCAACCCACCCACAAAATCTTCAACTCAAAATGTATCCTGCCTACAAGAAGTGCAGGGACAAAGATGGAGCAGAGACAGAGGAAACAGCCAACCAATGACTTCCCCAAATTCAGATCCATTCCATGGGCAAGCACCAATCTCAGACATTATTAATAATACTCTTTTATGCTTGCAGACAGGATCTTAGCATAACTGTCCTCTGAGAGGTTCCACCCAGCAGGAGCTGGAAACATATGCAGAGACCCACAGCCAAACATTAGATGGAGCTCTCAGAGTCTTGTGGAAGAGTTGGGGGAAGGACTGAGGGACCCAAAGAGGACAGGGACTCCACAGAATGACCAATAGAGTCAACTAACCTGGACCCTGGGGGCTTGCAGAAACTGAACCATCAATCAAAGAGCAAGCATGGGCTGGACCTAGGTCCCCACACATATGTAGCAGATGTGCAACTTGGTCTAGTGGTGGAGGTCTCTGAATCTGTTGTCAGTCTATGGATCCCATTCCCCTAACTGGGCCACCTTGTTTGGTCTCAGCAGGAGAGGATGTGCTTAGTCCTGCAGAAACTTGATGTGCCAGGGTGGGGTGATATGGGGGGGGGGACTCTCCCTTCTCAGAGGAATAAGGGCGTGGAAATGAGGGAGGAGCTTGTGAGAGGGGACTGGGAGGAGAGGACTTATATTGGGATATAAAGTGACAAATAAACTAATTAATGAAAAAATACATTTATTGTCAACAGACTTAAGCTTTAGTGGCTAAAAACCTGGCTTTCCTGTTTTATTTAATTTTTGATATGCTCCATCGTTGCTGATATGAGTTTATAAATGCTAGGGAAGGAATGATTTTGTCATCACAAATGTAGGTTAGCTCTGGTTTACAAGCACATGAGGGCTGCATCTTAAAAATCTTCTTGACATTTCAAACAGAACAAATGACCTCTGGGGACAGATAGGCATAAGGCATCTGTGTACTTACCCATCCTATGGAATCTACCCATATCTCTCACTCCCTCACATCCTTTTCCCATAACAGATACATAATTTCTATTATGAAAAAGCTGTCCCTTTAAAGTAACCTGTTCTCAGAGCACACCAATCACCGAAGAGGTAGCTCCAAATGCTGTGAAACACACACTAATTATTTCTGATGATGGTGGTGATAATGATGATGTGACAACCATGATGATGTCTCATCTCCTACCTTTGCATCTCCCAGTGGTGTCAGCATAGTAGCCATGTGGGCATTCAGAAATGCACTTCCCATCATGCAACACTGTCTTCTCAGCACAGGTAAGACATCTGGGACTACTGGGGCCACAGTTCTTACAGGATTGGTCACAAGCTAATGGAAAGGAAAAAGCCATCAGAGGAGGGCAACAGTGAACAACACAATAGTGACCTCTCTCTTCATGGTGTCTCAAAAGTTGGCACCAGTATTTCTCAGTCTCCTCGCTGGCTGCTCGGAATAGTTCTGTGTCCTTGGTTCCGAACTGTAAGGGACTCTGTGCTTTTCTTTCCATGGTGGAGGAATAATGGAAGTCTTAGTCGCTGAACAAAGAGCAACAAATACTTGAGGCACACCCACCAGTGTACCCAATTCAACATGGGATTCAAAACCGTAATGGCTTCAAAGGCAGGGCCGTCAGATTTAGCAAATAAAAATAAATACCAACTTCAGGTTATATTTAGGCTTTTAATGAACAGCAAATAGATTTTGCAGAAGTAACCAAATATCCTACAATTTCCCTACTTAAAGCAACACTTCAGGAATTCAGAGATGCACTCAAACCATGCTTGGTAAAATCATACTGAAAGTGAACTCGTTACAGTCTTCCAAGATGTACACATGTACTTACTAATTCACCTAGTCTCAAAACACTGGTACAGGCCTGTATGGGGTGTTGTCCCATAGATGAGACACAACACTTAAATTAACTCAGGCTCTAATACAAACAGCTTATTAATCTAATATAAAGAAAATGAATAGAAATATCAAGCATACTATTTACAAAGTGTATGAGATCGGAGGGAAGCAAAGTACAGAAAGAACCTGGGAAGACATCATTCATCAATTAATCTCGTCTTAGAAATTTAGTCAGATCAGCGAGGGCGCAGAGGAACTTCCCCTAAACTGAAAGGGCACATTGTGGCTCAGGTCATGAATGATGTGGTGTCCAGAAGTAGCAGTTCTATGACGTAAGACCAGTGGGCGGGTCTAGACAGTGGAAGCCTGTAGCCACACTAATATCTAGCTTTTCATTCTCCAGAGGCATGGCTACTTGCGAGTTGCCTGAAATCCCACTACAACTGGGCACCTTTAGCCTCACCCAGTGGCAGGTACTGACAGGTGCTGCAACTTTAAGCACAGTAGAAACATGGGCACACTTAGAGAAAGGAAAGATCCTACTGGCTTCCATTTGAAAAAAAAAATCTGGAAAAAGCAAAAAAGAAGAATTGGAGCCTACCTGGAAGATCCATGCCCTTGGAGCAAGACAATTAGGGCTTTTGCATCAAGGTTATTTAAGAGTAGACAGATTGGAGAGATGTGAAAGATAAAGTATCTCAGATGACTCTCAAGTGTCTGTCTCAGGGACAAGGGATGCCCCTTAGCCATCAAAGAACGCAAGGAGATAGTGTGTGTCGGGAACTAGGAGCCCAGTGTGGGATGTAAGTGATCCAGCCTACATCCATCCGTGGTTCTGCTGCTCAGGGGAACAACTCATTGATCAATGTGCAAAACTAGCTTTTAAAACTGGACATGAGTTGATTTATTTAAGAACAGCATACAGGATAAGACAGAACAAAGCAACAAGGAAACGAAAAAACAGACAGAATAGACTAGGAATGAAGTGACCAATAGGAACGGGCCCAATGGCAGGAAGCACAAAAGGGAACACGGTGGCTGAGACACAGAGAGGAGGAAGCCGCAAGGGACGGTCGTTAACATAGAGGACAAATAAGCTCTTAAAAGGTTCCACTACAGTGAAAATTGGGCTCTGGGTGGCCCATGCCACACATTCCAGTGGGCTCCAGGGACAGCCTATGATGATAAATGCTCCTTTAAAGGCCTGTGGCTGTGAAGGGACGGAACAGAGAGAGCAATAATGAAAAGGGCTGGAGGCTGCAAGTGTAGACCCAGAAAGAAGTTCTTTCAAGAGAAGTCTGAATGACTGGTAAGAGAATATGTAGATACAAAGCAGGGTGTGCATTCAAAAGTGTGGGTGCCTAGACTGGCCTAGAAATGGCCTCAGAACCTGGGTCTCTAGAGCAGAGGGAGAAGGTAGAGGAGAGGCTGTTTTGAGCTCTCTGCCTACTGCCTACAGACACGGCCCTGCTTCAGCCTAAGGAGAATCTAGAAATAAAGAACTATTGAAATTCCAGCAGTCAGGTGCCTTAAAACACTCGCACCCTAAAAATACTTCAAGAATTTAAAACAAAGGGTACTAAGGCATCAGGTCACGTATTCTATCCTGAGTGGGGGAGGATTGCCAATGTGCCTAAACCCAAATAAATCAAGAACAGGGCCAAAGCAATGACCCCAATATCAAAAAAATAAGAAAATCACTCCCAATTCACACAAAACCAGAACAGAAGCTGAAAAGCACTCTTTGTTCCCAGTCCCCATAAAACTCATGAAGTCCCTAATTCTAAAATCATTATCGCAATAGATAATATTTTCTAGAAGCTAAATAAAATTTCCTACAAATAAAGACCTGCAGAAGTTTGGTAAAATTAAGAGTTGACTGATAATAATAATATCTAATCAAACATTTTAACACAGGTCTAAAGAAATCCTTAAGAAATAGCATTTGCAAGATGTCATTTCATTAGAAGTGAGTCTATAACTTCAGTATAGTCACAACAAAAATTCTAGTTGGATTTCTTGAATAATTCAACACATGTACTCTGATGTCTAAGTTAACTTGGAAGAGAGATGAAAGGGAGAGGGGAGCTCCCCAGTCAGAATGTAAGACAAATTACAAGGCAACAGAAATCAGTGTGCAAAAGAGTGTGCTGTTGAGCTAGGGACAGAGATGTAGGGTGTAGACTCGCTGATATGCAAGCATGTGCAAATGGTTATTTAATAGATAATAGAGATCAAAAGAAATGGTAAGGTTGGCTACTTTAGTCATGTTGGGAGAACTGTATAGCATAACTCAAAGCAAAACTGTGTTACGTCACAAGTCACATACATAAATGAGACCTAGATAGGTTGACAACTTAAATTTACATTGTTAACTTAAAGGAAGAAAATGTAGAACATTTTCAGCAATTGATTTGTGAATGTTTGTGGCATATCTTCTTAAAAATTCAACAGCAAAGCTTTTAAGCAGAGAATAATAACAAAAATAAATTAAATGTTTCTGTTACAACATATTTCACATGTGTGTGAAATTGTCAAGGAACAAATTAAATCAATAGAAAAAAGAAAATGCATAATAAAAGACATCATATTCAAAGTTAAAATATAAGAAAATTGGAAATGAGTGTTTATATTTAAATTTAAATAGTTTATATTTAGAAGGAAATGGCTAAGAAGCAGCAGAAAGGTAATGTTTGGCTAGTTTGCTCAGAGCCCTAGCTTCGATCCCCAGGGGATAAAAATCAAGACAAAAACAGGACAATGAAAATTTAACATTTATAATATAAGGAATTCCATAGAAGGCAGCAAAATCCATAGAAAATGGGAAAAAATTAAGAAGCAGATTTCTACAGGGGAAAGCCAATGCTTTCACACAATAAAGATGCTCACACACAATAATATTAGGAAACAAGCAAAAGCAGTGAGATGTCCCTTTAGGCCTAAAACTCAGAAGCTTGGTGGTGCCCAGTGATGAGCACCAGATGGAGAAGAGAGAACCTCCATCCTTGGGAATGGAAATCACACAGTTATTCAGGAGAGCAGCCTAACACGGGTTTATCAAGTAAAGCTTTGGTACAATCAATAAATCAGCAATTCTGTTCCTTGCAAGAGTCCCAGGGAACATTCCAGATAAGCTCATAAAAAAACAGGATTGTGGCTATTAACTGGTACTCTCTGGTGAGATAACAGAAGTTGGGAGTGGGGAAAGTGGAAAGAGTGGAAGAGAACGGGTACTGGGAGACTGGACTAGAGCATGATGGAGGTGCTCAAGCCAGCACCCTGCAGCTGTGGGAAAGGCCAGCAAACCCTACAAAGATAGTGCTGAGTTAGAAAATCAGGAAACAAAGTCCCGAACACACCATGGTTTAACACAGTTAACTATGTATACACACAAAACAAAACGCCTAGTTTAGAAAACTTCCTAAGTACTAAAACAACTTTAAAAACTTCAAGGGGATGGGTAGATTAGTCAGTGATTAAGAGTGCTTGCTACTCTTGGAGAGGAGCTGGGTTGGGTTCCTAGTCATAACTCCAGTTCCCAGGGATCCGGTGTCCTTTTCTGGCTTCAGTGAGCACCAGGTTCGCAGATGATAAACATACCTACAGGCAGGCAAACCACTCATATACATAAAGTATAACAAATTAAATTTTAGAAATTCAAGTAGTCATCGGGGTGAGGAAAGAAAAAAGAGGTGACAAGAAAGGAAGCGGAGAAAGACAGACACAGAGACAGAAACAAAGAGACAAAGATGGGGAGGCAATTAGAAGCCCATGAACTTGACCTGTGATATGACCTATACCCTCCAAAATAGCCTACATACCTGAAAGAGTGGTGAAGTTTCCTGCTGAAGTGTCCCACTCTACATATTTACTTAGTAAATATGTATTTATAAGTACTCAGTAAATATTTATAAGTAAAGACCAAGACACAGGCCACAGTCAAGCATAGCAATAGTAAGTTCCTTTTGATGGAACACGCTGCCATTTATAACAGTTCTACTGGATGCTGTCCAACACCTGACTTCGTGGAATCTGCAGACACAGGCCAGTTTGTTATCAGTTATTAAACCAACACTGGCCAGTCTCTAACTTGAATATCACTAATCTGAATTAGAAATAAGTCACCATTATTTGAAGTCTTAACATTCAGATGCCAATCAGTGACTTGGCTCTAGGAAAATGGGGCCATTCCTAAAGTCAGGTGATATAAACTTCAAGGCTCTAACATGTTATAAAACTAGAAGCTGTTTTTGTTACTCAAGGGCCCCAAGGTCAGCGCCAACAGCATTTCTCATCTGCAAAGCATGTGGTATGGGCAGGAATTACTGATCAGTCAGCCATGGTCTATCTTTGTGCCTAGAAGCCTGCTGTCATTTGTCAAAATGCATGCAGAGTGCTCAGAACTTTAGATGTTTTGTTTTGTTTTTAAAACTTAATTTAGTTTTTTGTTTTTGGAGACAGAATTCCAAAATGTCATTGGCTGATAGATGGCTCATTCTGTAGATCAGGATATCTTTTGAAACTGTGCCAGTCCTAGTCAGTCTCAGGCAGCATTAATCACCACACCTGAGTCTTATTTTTAACCCTTCCAGTCTCTAAGGAGCAAGGGCTTCCTACACTGAACCCCTGAGCCAAAGTTGATGCCCATTACCACGGAGGCTTTCATTTTCTCCTCCTTTTAAATACATGTCACCAGCAGAAGATGGTCAGACACCAGCTAGTCTCAGTAGCACAACAGTGGCAGTAAGCAGCCTCATTGGGGACTTAAAATGTACATGGCTTTAGGCCCTAAGATTAGCATGAATTTGACATCTGTCAACCTTCAGAGAATACATGGGGCTTAATTGAATAGGAGAATAATGGTGACAGAGAGATTAACAGGCTGTGGCGAGGGGCAGCCTGGCCTCTCTGTTCTCTCATGGGTCCATACCAGATGAAAGCTTTCACTCCAAGGGAGTTAGGAATCTCCCAAAGCCTTAAGCCAGCAGCTTCCAGGGTCATCTCTCTTCACTGTATGGGTGAAGTCACCAGACCTCTAAAGCATCTCATTTTGTTGCTCTTGCCCTGTGGACTAAAGAACAACTCAGGAAGATTCAGGGGCTGCGTATTCTTACTGTTTTGTGGGACCTTGTTACAGTCAGAATAGTCTTTCAGTAGGTACAACAATCATTCAACTTAGCTCAAAACTTGCATTCTCAGTCAGGATACTGCTACTGGGGACCAGCAATGTCCCTAGAGTTGGCCAGCTCATCCGAAGACAGAAAGAAGGAAGAGGCAACAAAGGATGTTAGGGAGAAGGAGGAGCAGGAATTGGCAGAGGTGGATGAAGTGGCACCATATTACAGTAGAATGGCTTCTGAGTCACTAATCACCTGAAGAGCTGCACCCGACTTTCATTCTGGTCATTAGCTTTGAGACCCAAGGAATGTTTACGTCTTACTCTCTTTGCTTCTTCATCTGAACGTGAGGATGATGGTATCTATCTAGCAAAGTCACTGCTAGAATGCACCCTTGAGGGCTGACACAGCAGTGATTCTGAACCTTCTCATCTGGGTGTGAATCAGTGTCAGGTGTAACAAAGTACCATGAACTCCCGTTTGAAACAACACAAATCTATTACCCTTACAGCATTAAAAATAGGAAGTTCTAAAAAATCAAAGTCTAAAGTCTAAAAAAACAGGACTGCATTTCTTCACAGAAACTCAAAGAACTCACTATCATATTCTGCATCCTCATGTTAGGGAGTCCTTCCTGTGTCATCCCATCACCCTCCCTCTGCATTCATCCTTGTGTGCATTTTCTGATTCTGCCCTGCTGGCACATTATCAGAGAGATACACCTGACCCTTCAGGACATTGTCCCCATCTCCAGATGCTTCACCTACTCATCCTTGCAACAACCTAGTTACTCACTCCACGGCACACTCACAGATTTTGGGGATTAAACAATGACATTTTGGGGGTCATATTATTTTTAGCCTGGGCATTATGTTTATCTCCATTTTACAAGCAGGAGAGTAAAAGGCAGATGGGATGAGTTTATCTGTTTTTGCCACACTTCCATACCCCTTGGTGGTTGATTTCTCTGCTTGGCACAAGGAGGATGGGTTGGGCTGGCTATCGTGACAGTGTTACCATTAAAAGTCACCTTTAAGCCTGTGACACCAAAACAAAGGTGGGTCTGCTTGGGCTAGCATGGGTCTCTGTTCCAGTTATACAAGGGAAGTGGTCTGGGATGAATGATGTTTGGGATTTAGGGAGATGTCCCAACTGGACTCCATTCCCTTCTCCACATAGTTGTGAGTCGTAAACAGGGGGCTGGATCTGTATAGAATAAATACCTCAAATCAAACAGATCATCAGGACAGTCAGAGGAGATCCCACTTGTTTAAAAAAATACATAAATGACTAAGGTAAAGTGAATATCAGCAGTCCTGCACATGCTCACTGAACAAAAGATGCATTAGTTATCAGTGCTAGGACTCGAATACTAAGGATGTAAAAAGATAAATGGGGCATCGCAGCCCAGCATGGCACTTACCGACGCAGGTCCCCTGCCTGTTGTAGAAGCCGTTGCCACAGGTACTCTCACAGCTTCCGTCTCTCAGCACTTGCAGTGGGTCTCTGCAGGCTGTACAGTGCTTCTCTGTGGGACCCCAACAACCTGCACAGGACTGGTGACAGACTGTAGACAAGCACCAAAGTCAGTGACCCAGTAGAGACTCTACTACTGCCACAGTAGAGACTATCCACCTTCCACATTCAAAGAGTAAGAATCTACAGGAAGATAGAAGCTGGTTCCTGGGCTCCTGAAATGCTATGCACAGATTGGACCCTAAAAGAAATAAACACCATGTCTGGCAGAGAGAGAGAGAGAGAGAGAGAGAGAGAGAGAGAGAGAGAGAAAAGAGAGATGAGGACAGGGAGTGAGAGAGGGAGAAAGAGACAGAGACACAGAGAGACACAGAGATAGACATAGACAGAGAGACATATGTAATCAGAGAGACAGGAGACAGAGGAGACAAAGAGACAGACACAAGATAGAACAGACTATCTCTGAGGGTCAGAAGGACAACCTTAGTAAGCTACTGCTAAGGAATCTGGAACAGGAGATTGCTGGCTTTAGAGTAATGGGAGTTACCAGGAAGGAAATCATAATTTTCTGAGCAAAGTTGGGCTGCCTAATGAAATGCCATGGCTTTCCTTCCTTGTCTTGTCTGCCATAATCACAATTCAGTGTGTGCAGGCACTGGAAGCTCCTGCCATCTCCACTAGCTTCTTAAGAATGAGTTGAGGGGTAGTATCATTGGCTGCCCTTAGTAGAACCATACAGAGACCTTGTGCAATTTGATCTCTCCTCCTCCTCCTCCTCCTCCTCCTCCTCCTCCTCCTCCCCCTCCTCCTCCTCCTCCCCCTCCCCCCCCTCCTCCTCCTCCTCCTCCTCCTCCTCCTCCTCCTCCTCCTCCTCCTCTTCCTCCTCCTCCTCCTCCCTCTTCCCTATCACACCCTAATGCGTTGCTCAGAATCCGTCCATCTTCCCTCCAAAGTGTCTTCTCTTCTCCCCACATTACTGGTCCATGTTGTATTCCCAGGACCCCCAAGGCCTACACTTCTTTCATGCTTTCTGAGTCTGCATGGAGGCTGTTCCCAGACCAGAAGTATTCTCTTAAGATTTCATTTTCTTCTTTCTCTTCAAGCATTTTCTCTTTTATAATTATCTGTGCATCTTCTTTACCTTAGCCCCTTTGCAAAACCTGGCTTACCCTACACGGCAGAACACTGTGCAGCTTGGCTAGCTGCCTGCTTTGTTACCCCTACTGTGATTTAGTTAACACAACATGCTCATTTTTATAGCATTTCCTTGACAATAGAGTACAATCTATTTTCCAGAAGCATTGATTCTGATCAACAAAATTGGTGGAGAAAATGAATGCATTTGCTGCCTACAAGTGATTGGGTAATCATACCTTAGCAATTTAATTAAGTGTTTGTTTAGGAGCAGAAGAAAAGATACCTATGTTGCAAACTTCAGAATCTAATCCCCCTCTCTCGGTTCTAAATTGCACAAGAAAGTCTTAATTTCAGACATTTTTTTTCTCTCTGGTGGATTTAAAGATGATTACGAATTGCATTAACTGCCAGGAAGACAGCAATAGAGGGACAGTGGTGGGGTACGGGTGGGGTAGGACCTGCTTTAGTAGTGCTGAAGGAGTGTGAGCTTCCAGCTATGGGGGGGGGGCAACCAGAGAAGATCACAGCATTGTTTTTTGGAGGAGGAACATAGAGTGTGGGAAAATGGGTCTGCCCTTGTGTTTGGAGCTTCTGGGCCTCTGCAGTGCACACTAGGACAACTTCGTGGTCTTGGACATCATTGCACAGAAGTGTAGTTTTTCCCCTAATTGTATTATGAAGTAAGGGAAGGAATCATGCATGGGTCATACAAGATCTGATTTAGATTTTCAGACTCTTATGGGCATCATGGAAAAAGGGGGTAAGGTCATAGAGTTGAACAAGGCTACCACTATAAAGTGTGTCCTGTGGTCCAGGAGAAAGATTGCAGTGGCTTTGGCTAGAAGATAGGAAGGGAGAGAATGAGCAAAGTTCTCACTGTTGTTATCTAGCTCTGTCTTGACAGTGTATGCTTCATGAAGTCAGAGCCCATTTCTACTTTGTTGACTGTGTGTGAGCATACTGTTGGTGTTTTCCAGACATCTCCTGAGTGACTCCATTCATACTTAACTCCTTCATTTATATTTTATAAAGGTCACACACGAATTCTCATCGTTCTTACAGTGAGACTGATACTATATCATACCTGTAAATGGAAGCAAGGGCCATTTCAGAAACAATTCTTCCCTATACACAAGAGATGCCACTCAGCAACCCTTGATTACTGATGTAGCCATCATTCGAACTATTTCTCATCTTTCATGACTTTTTCTCTTCATTCTGAATTGATACAAAGACATTACCTAACACATACGTCAAATACAAAGCCCAGCCTCTTTTCCAAGATGGCATGGCAAGTAGCTCCACTAACCTGGCAAAGAAGCTGCTGCCATGTTCCAGATGCCAGGCCCTGTGGAGGCCCATCGGACCTTCCTACCTAGCCCCAGATAAGCCACGTTTCCTCAGGCCTAGCATAAAAAATAGATGATACATTTCATCACTGGTGTGCTACAAAAATTCCACTGGGCAGTGCCAACTGAAAGATTCAATAGAAAGTAAGACTACAAAGATCCCATAGGCCAAAGAATGGACCATGAACTTAGAGTTATCTGGTAATAGAAACCTCAATTGAGAAAATGCCTCTATTCAGATTGAGTACAGGAAAGACTGTATGGTATCTTTTGATTAATAACTGACATGGAAGAGTCCAGTTCACTGTGGATAATGTCACATCTGGATAGGTAGTCCTGAGGTACATAAGAAAGAAAGTTGAGCAAGCCAAGGACTACAAGCCAGTAAACACACTCTTCCATTTCTTCTGCTTCAGTTCTGCCTTCAGGTTCCTGCCTGGAGTTCCTGCCCTGACTTCCCTCAATGGATCAGACTGCATATATAAGCAAAAGAAACTCTTTCTCCCTCAAGTTGCTTTTAGTCCTGGTGCTTTATCACTGCCATAGAAACCCAAGACAGCAGGGCAGTGGGATGATGACTTTACTGTCAGAGTTCCTTGCAGTAGTCTGTACTAAATACTCCAATATTATCTTTCTCCTTCAAGGAGCAGTCTCTTCTCAAGTAGGGACTGAGCTTTAGTTATTTTAAGCCTCTCTGCTCCCCTCCCTGCGTGTTCACATTGATGTCTAGCACTCATCAAATGTGGGCTAAATGAAAACGTGTAGGTTTTCATTCACTACAGGAAAGTCATGCCACCAGCCACTTTCTGTGTGGGGAGCCGACAGAAGGCAGCTATCATTTTTGCAGCCATCTTGAGCCATATACCCTGACAAGAGACTTGTTTACAACAGCCTACAACAGCTGAGCACACTCTGGTAACATCTTGTTTTAGATACCCAGGATCTTCCCTTGGGTGTGTGAGACTTAAAGGTGTGAGACTTAAAGGTGTGATTTAGAGACAAGACTTAAAGGTGTGACTTAAGGGCATGACTTAAAGGTGTAACTTAGAAGTGAGACATATAAAAGGCGAGAGGCAGACAGAAGAAGGCAACTTGAAACCAGGGAAGAAGACTTGGAACTGGGAAAAAGACTAGCAACTTGGAACTAGGATAAGGACTTGCGACTTATTACAGCTAGAACTAGGATTGGGACTTGAGACTTGGTCCAGAAACCCAGGACCTGAGATTTGGAATTAGGGACTTGGAGAGAAGAAGAGAGACTAAAGAATAAACAAGATTGAATCCCACTCTGTCTGGTCTCCATTCCTCGAGTCCGTCCTTCTCTCTTGCTGAACCCCGATCCACAGACCGGAGCAGCCTGGGGCAGTGCGGGCTCTAACCATTTAGTTCCCAAGGCTTTTGGCAGTGCAGGTTCCAACATTGACAGAGTGGTCCATGACATTTTGGCCCCCAAGCATGGGGCAAAGCAGTTCTGCACAGAAATGGCTAAGGTAAGAGTTTTTAAATGCCCTACCATTGAGGGTATAAACTTTACTTTTAAAATGCTAAAAGCCCAGTTGTGGTTTTAATGAGGAATACACATGATACGCTGATACCTTCTATCAAGTGCAACAGTGGTCTCTGCTGCCCACCCACCCCTCACTGCTTCTCCATATCACAAAAACTGTATCTTTGGTGGCCAGACACAGTACCACACTGAGCTGTCACTCCTTGGTATGATTATACCTGCTGTGCTCTACAACTGACTACTAATTTTCAGCACTGAAAGTATGCAACTCCCAGCTATTTCTTCTTGCAGGCTTAGTTTACATGTGGCTCGAACTCCACTTGGGTTATTATGAAGAGGAAAAGGTCACTTGCTGGCTGACTTTTCAGCCTGATGTTGCCTAGTGATGCATTTCAGATTGCCGAGGGTTTGAATTGTATATTGTGAATATTACAGTAATAAATTTTTGAAAGGGTGAATGAGGCAAAGCTGTCTTCTTATCTGACACACAGTAGATCATTTCTCTGGAAGGCCCCTGACTTTTCGGGGGCATAACAGGCCATGTGTTGGTTCGTCAAACAATTGATTTCAAAACTGAAAAGAATGAATAGATGCCCTTCCTCTTGCCAGCTTTATACTGAAACCCTATTGTGAAGATAAAAAACCCTATTTTTGTTCTTGCTAATATGGAAGTAGAAGATTTTTAGAAACTTTTTCAACCTATGCTTCTCTAAAAATAAATTGTAGCACTCCTTCAGAGTTAAAAGCCCTTCCTGCAGGCAACTTCTTGTTTCTAGAAAACCTTTCCAGATGGTAGGCAGGGGTCAGATGCTTATAGGTTCAGGCTTGGGAACTGATGTGTCCCTCCAGGGAAGAAAGGCACCCTTGGCTGGCCTTTTTCACCCCCTCTTAAGGTGTCAAAAGCAGTATACCAGCTTGGGAAATCATTTTTAATCATCACTGAAGCCAGGTTCAAATTCTAAGCCACCATAATACCCAGACTGACAACCACAAGGCACCAGCCTCAGCTCCAGCCCCAAGCAGGTATGTCATGTGCCAAGCAAGCTCTCCTGCTTTGTCTCTTATACAGTTAATGGCAAGGCTACATTCACTGCATTTCACAATTACTAGGGCTGACTGGATAAGGATTATTGTCAGGAGCTAGTGGTTTTGTACTCTCTCTCTCTCTGTCTCTGTCTCTGTCTCTGTCTCTGTCTCTCTCTCTCTCTGTGTGTGTTTGTGTGTGTGTGTGTGTGTGTGTGTGTGTGTGTCTGACTGTGCATTTCCATATAGGAGGACATTGTGTATCCTGTTCTATCACTTTCTATCTTATTAGTTTAATACAGCATCTCTCACTGAACCTGGATGGCCAGGATGCCCCTGTAATCCCCGTTTTTCTTCCTACTCCCACAGTTCTGGGATTATAAGCTCATGAACAACCATGCCTGGCTTTTTCATATCTGTTAGGGATTTAAACTTCAATCCTCATGTTTATACATTAAACATCACTGCCCACCAAGCCACTTCCCCCAGTGCCTGTATTTTTTCAACAAGATGTCCTCTTTTTGTACATTCATTCTGTTTCTTCTTTGGAGACAGGAGCTCTAGCTCAAACTTAATGTGAAGACACACCCTCTACATCTGACCTTGAGCTTCAGATTCTCAACTTCAGGCTCCCACGTTCTTGACCCATAGATGTAAAGAACTACCACACTTAGTCCATGCAGAGCTAGAGATGGAACTTGGGGCCTTGCTCATGTTCTATAGCATCCTCTGAGGCACATCCTAGCCCTGTAGAAAGCTCTTGTTGGATGAAGATATGTTCCTATCTTAAACTCAAGTTCACAGTTCCTTGGTTTTCTCCTCCCATATGGTGAGAATGATGTGTGTTTACTTAATTCAGAGAGGCCAACTGTATGCATGTGATCACTGGCTTTAGGGTGACCTGGCAGCTCCTGTCTCTTCTCTGGTCAAAAGCAAAGCAATTTCACTGAGACAGAAGATGGGAAAGAGTCCTGGAAAGACAGACTCACTTGGAAGAGAGAAAAGAAAAGCAGCCTTGAGGTGCATGTTAGGTGCTGTACAAGGAGACCCACCTTTCCCAGCTGCTTCATGTTCCACACTCATCCCTTACGATCTCCCCCAAGCAACAAGAGCCCCTTCAGAAACCACAGGAAATTGAATGGTGAGTCTCAGATGTCCAGAAGGTCCTTTCTATCCTACTAACACTCCCTCAGCCCTCAGCCCCATAAGGGGCGAAGGCTTGCTGCCTAGAAGCTCAACAGCACACCCATCTGACCTTATATACCAATCTTAAGTTCCTTCCCAAGCTGGGCTTCTACCTTCTACCTGCCTCTCTTTCCAACAAGACTCCAGACCCTGAATAAGCATGTCTGATTTCCAGGTTTTCTGAAAATGCACAGGTATTTGACAAGGTTGATAAAATACCAAACAGGTGAAAAGTGAGTCCTACAGCTTCACAAATAGCCAAAGATATGCAAACAAAACAGACAAGCAGGATCTAAGCAGGGAGGATTGAATTTACATATACAACACATATGTGTCTTCGACATGTTACAGAGAAAATAAGAGAAGGAGGGAAACGCCCACCCAACATCCCAAAACATGCACCATATTATGTGGCAATAGTTACTCTGGAGCTGGGGAAATGGCTCAGTCAGTGAAGTGTTTGCCTTACAATCATGACAGTCTGTATTGATCCCCAAAATACATGCAAAAAAAATGGTAGACATGCTGGGGTGTACATGGAATCCCAGAGCTAGAGGTAGAGACATCAGGATCCTGGGGGCTCTCTGGTCAGACAGTCTATTTGATAAACTCCAGGCTAATGAGAAACCTGTCTCAAAGGACATGACCAGTGTTCCTGAAGATAATAATCAGGGCTGTCTATTGGTCTCCACATGCATGTTTACACACGTGCCCATGCAACTGAACATGCACAGAAAATAATATCAACGTTACTTAAGTAAGAAGATGGGAGGGAGAGGGTTAGAAATAAGGTAGAACAAAGGGAACGAACTGAGTGGTGGACAGAGAAAGGAACAGGAAAAGAACCTGACCCAGTGCAGTTACAGAAGTGAGCCAGGAACGATAAGCCCGGCTCTTTCAGACTGGTTCTTATGATCCAGAAATAAGTATAAAAAAAGTTTCCATTTTGCATGAGTCATACAGGCAGGCTGAAGCTGCATTGGGGTACCTTGTGTGAACAAAGGCCTGTCAAGAAGGCACTGCATGCATTTCTGGAAGAGTGAGTATTAACAATGCCGTTTGGAAGAGTCGCATCTATATACATCAAAGGCATAATCACATTCATACATACTCAGGCCCAGCAATCACCTGTTTATAAATTTAATTAAAATGATTAGCTACAATTTCTACTGAAGCTGTTTATATCATTGTTATTTATAGTGATGGTTAATTAAGAACAAATATCAAACAGTAGGAGGTTGGCTTAGTAAATGACTGGATAGCTAGACAAACAAAATCACACAATAGAGCTTTAAAACCATAAGTTATAGGGGATAAGCAAGATGGGGAAGACGGACAGTGCAGTAGCATGTATCAAGTGAGTTTACTCTGAAAAAACAAATGAGTTCACAGATAGACACGTATGCACAGACATGAGCTCATAAACTAGGAAGTCAGACACCAAAATACTAAAAGTACTAAGGGAGTTTGAGCTGGGGAGTTTTGTTGACTTTTTATCTTACCTTACATCTTATTGCCTTTATCAAATTAATATTTTTGGAATAAACACAGACTTATTGATACTTAAGGAAAAAAATTGCTGAAGGAGAGAGGCCACAATCTGCTTCCCCAAGGCACATAGTAGGTAAATAGCTAATCTTTTAACCACGCTTGGGATATGGCTGAAAAATTTACTGGTGTTGGGTAACATATTTTAATTTTTAGCACTGTCTCTGAAGACAGAGTTGGACCTAAGGAAGGGTTTTCTTGCTGATAGAGGTTTCAAGCCAGCAAACATGAAGAGAGGAGTGTTTTCCTTTACAAGCAGATTGGCTTTACAATGGCTCCTAAATCAGTAAGTAAGGTCAGGTATTCACCCATGAACAAGCTACTCTATAATTAGTACTAGTAGTCATAACAGCACTGGAGGGGAGCACATGCTACACTGTGTTTATAGAAGTCAGAGGACAACTTTGTGTAGTGTGTTCTTCCCCTGCCCCTTTTTATGAGTTATCACCAGGCTTATGTGACAAGCACCTTTACTGGCTAATGCATCTCACCAGCCTTCCCTGAGAACAATCTGTCTCCAGGTTCTAAACCTGCCCCTTTCCAGCCCCACTCCTCTGTCTTCGACACAAGTGGTTGACAAAGTTCCTTAACTGTGCATCCGTGGTGGCGCAGGGTAACCCCTAGCTCACGACCTCTACTGAACATCCATTTCAACCTCTTGTCGCATAGCCCCTGCTCATGCAGTGCACACTGACTTCTTCAGCACTGACTACCTGGCTACAGAAATAGAAAACCAAAGGAGGGACCACAGAGCGAAGATGAGCCTTTGATGAGACCTGTTCACAGATGTCCTGGGGGCATCAACACAGATGCTCAGATCTCAGTTGTGATAAAGGGCAGTTGCAGAACTGGGACAGTGTCAGAGGGGGGAGGGAGAAAGAGAGATACTGACGGCATGTAGCTGAGCTAAAATCACTGAGCTGGACAGGAAGACAGAGGATGTCGCTATTTTGTAACCCATCACTAAAATAGTGTGTGGGTTCATGTGTGTAAGAAAGAACAGGGTCTGTCTGCAAGACAAACTCCCTCTCTTCTGTGGAGAGTTTCCTCTGGTCTGTGATATATTTGATCTCCCAGTGTCACTCTAAGAAATGCAGAGAGATGCCACACTGCTCTGGCCACAGCAGTGGTCCCAGGCAAAGCATCACCAGATACCTTCACCTATCTGTGCCTTTTCTGTACAGGCATATCCAAAGAAAAAAATAGAATGCTACTGTCACTTGCCACCTTTCACCTACTTTACTCAAGAAACTCAAATTCTATAAGCACAATGCTGTTGCCCTCCCTTCCCTTTGATATGAATTAAAATACTCTCTTCTTTCTACTCAAGTCCCTGAGACAGTAAGCACCCAGTGACCTTAGAGGCAAGAGACGTAGAGAGAAAGAGATAAGAGAAAAAATAGAGATTGTATAATATTCCCAAGGCTACATGTAGCCAGGAATTGCTGACAAGGTATAAATTTCAGAAACTAATGGAAAGCAGATCACCTGTAGGCCACTGTTGAGGCATGCCTGAACATTCCTGTCTCTTTCCCCATAGTGTGATGGCACATCACATTTTTCTTCCATCAAAAAGTAACCCAGAATGCCTTATTGTGCAATACTACATGAAATTCACAAGCAGGAGATGCAACCTTACTTCATTAACAAATCCCTCCCTGCCACACAGGTTTTTCAAACTGTCTTTAAGGCACTGATGGGTATGAATTCACATGAGGATAATTATAAAGACAACTATCAAAAGTGACCGTGGCTTATCTGCTTAAGAGACACTCTTCTTCCATTGAGAAGAAAAGCCCTTAAGTGAAGGGAAATTATTTTTCTGGTTAATTGTTTTCCTGGTGTCTGGTAAAATGCCTGATACTTAGAAGAGGCTAGACCACCGGCCTTTCTTGCATGGGCAGAAGGGAGGTAGGGTCAAGAATGGTGGGTGAAGCAGAAAGCCCCATTTACAGACAGCAACTATGCAAGTTGCCTGTTGCGTGACAGCTACAGAATGGTAAGAATGATGCAGAAGATTCACAAAGCTGTACAAATGGGTGATGATGTGGTGGCAGTACCCCTCTGACCTCCAGTCTCAGCATGGGCTTCAGTAACAAAACTGACAAGGGCACTCTGATTCTGCCCTAAGTCACATGAGCCATGGGGGATGCTAGCTTGATTGTGCCCAGCCCTAGTCGGGAATTGCTGAAGAAAGTTCTATCTTGTTGAGAGTTCATACCTTCTTTGTGGAGAAGTCCACTCAGGATATTGTGAGATGAGCATTAGTCACAAGCATCATCCTTGTAGCTTTGCACCATGCCCCAAGGAGTCAGCCCATTTCCCCAATGACTAGCTATGCTACTCAAACCTACTTCCAATAAGTAATCACTGTTAGATGTCCCTCTGCTCAAGCCTAGCTTTAAAAATCTCAGCCAGGACTACCTCATATATATGTAAAATCTGGAGCTCCTCATTATAAATGTTTTCTCTAAAGATACACTAATTTTGACTGAAATCCAAATAATTTCTGCATCTCATCATTTAATCCAAACACTCCAAGTAAATGAAGGGGATTTTAAGTCATAAGAAATGGAGTAACTTTTCTGCATTACATTTATTTATTCATCAGATATGACTGTATTTTATTTTTAACCAGACATGAATGTCAAAAAATGCCTGTTTTTTCAAATGCCTGTGAGTCATTTGGTATTCCTCTCCCCAGGTTGAACAATAAAAGAGTGATTTCAATAATGTCTGCCTTTTATCACCTACATACTATGTGCCAGGCAGAATAAATTTATACTTTTCAAAATTCTCTTCTAGTCCTCATCATAATTGTCTGAAGTACATAATATTATCCTCATTATAGAGTTGAGAAGAATGAGCCTCTAAAAGGTTAAATGACTTGCCCAAAGCCATATAGCGTTAAGAGGCAAATGGAGGTTAAAATAATCCCTTCAGTTACAATTCTATAAAATGTCCAGTTGCTTGATTCCTTGGGTTTCAGTATCGGAGACCATATACCATTCAAATCGAATACATTTTGCAGATGCTTGCTGTTTCAGATGTGTTTGTCGATGTTTTTGTTTTGGTTATCTCTATGAGCAACTAACCTGTTGTTATTGCCAGCTCATTGTAGACAATGCCTGGGTTATGTATGTTCACATTCTAGCCAACAAGAAACGGAAACCACAGCCTATTCAAACGTCATGATGGGCTTACAAGGCACATGGCTCCATTTCCTAATCATGGCACGTGAATTCCTCCTCATTTTGACAACAAAAATGTGGGAAGTATCTCCATCTCCACGTTGCCCACAGTTCTCTGCATCATGGTGTTGAAGCACATACATGACAGAGCCAAAATGAAGACCCAGGTCTTTGGTCCCAGACCCTAAGCTTTTAACGTGTGTGATTTACTTCTACCAACTCCAGACCTGCGAACCAAAGTTGGCATTATCCTTTGACTTTGTCCCAGACCTTTCTGTATATCCTAAACTCTAAATAAACAAGAGAAACATTGATACGTGTATTTTAAAAATGGATAAAGCACTACTCTTTCCTCTTAAAAGTCTATCTTGTTTGAATTTAATCATGAGCAGTAACTGTGGTGCTTTGAATGGACTCCAGGCTCCTCAGTGGGTGAAACTGTTTGGGAAGGATTAGAAACTGTGGCATTGTTGGAATTGGTGTGTCACTAGAAGTTGACTTTGAGGTGTCAAAAGCCATTCTCTGTATTCTTTCTCTGGCTCCTGCTTGTGGATGAAGATGTGAGTTCTTAGCTACTCCTACAGTCACTCGCCACCATGCCTTTGTTCCACCATTATAAACTCTAACCCTCTAAAACCATGAGTCTGATAAAACACTTTATAAATTGCCTTAGTTGTGGTGTTCTGCAAGAGCAATAGAAAAGTAACTATGACAGTGATGCTGGTCTCTTTACCTTTCTTTGTTAGGGTATCTTTGGCCTTTATAGTGTGTGTGTGTGTGTGTGTGTGTGTGTGTGTGTGTGTGTGTGTGTTCCCATTGTTCAAAGGTGTCAGCAGAGTAAAACAGAGGTGACTAACAGAGAAAGGTGAAAATCAAGCAGGAGTGTTCTCAGAAGTTTAGTTGGGATACAGACTTAGATTTAATATCAGAGTTCCAAGGTGAGCAATGGAACCATTATGCTGATAATGAGAACACAAGAAAGTCAGCATAATAAAAGCATTCAGGGATGGGCAAGGCCTTATCCATGTGGTGGGATTGACTAGTAAATTGGCATTTGATCCCTAGAAATGGGTCAGAACAGTAAAAGTAGCAAAGATCCAGTTCTGAAACCTGAGGTATATGAACTCAATAAGGGTGGGAGGAGGTGGGAAAGGGGGTGTTAAACCAGATCTAGCCAGTAGCAAAGGATTCATAAAGGTTATGGTAAAAACCTAGGTGCTCTTATCTAAAGGCAAGGACTAGCACTGACGGCGACTCCTCCATGGCACTGCCTGGGGGCAAAAGAGACTAGCAACACATCACTGGTCTTCAATTCAGCTTCCTATACAACCCGGTAATGATGAGCCTTAGCTCAGTGTGTCAATCATCAAACTCCAAAACCAAACTGGAGAAGGCAAGGAAATGAATCTGAGATGCAAATGTGAAACGATCTGTCATCCATAATTATAGCATAATTTTACCTTAATCAAATCTGAAAGAGAACAATAATGATATATGCCCACATGTGTATAAGGTATAGTGTACGTATCACTGACCCCCCCACCTCCAAAGGAAGGGAAAATGATGAAAGACCAATGGAGGATATTCCCCGGCAGGACTCAGGGTCTTCTCTCACTGTTTCATTCACCTGCCCACAGTCTTTTGTGGAGAGCCGTGTATATGAGCTACTTGCCTTTGTCCCCTATTTTTCACTCTTCCTATATCTAACACAGTGAGCATGAATATTAATAGGGAGATTTGTGTTAATTAGTTTCCTTGGCAGAATGCTCACTTTCTTTCGGTTTTGATGGGTCAATAAAATGGAGAATTATCCCAGTCATACCATAAATGACTGCCAAGAGAAATCAATCCAGGAAGGCTCGCTGCTATAAAATGGCAGGCTTCTTTTGAAAAGTATAGCACATGTTGGAAGAACATGGGATGGATGACAGACATCCAAGGTCAACAGTGAAAAGCCAACATTAGTGGTACAAGTGTAAATATTGCAGGAGAGAGAGAGAGAGAGAGAGAGAGAGAGAGAGAGAAAGAGAGACAGCGCCAATGCTGAGAAAGATGACTTATGAAGATGACTTGTGTAGTGTCAGTGCCAAGATAGAACATGAAAACTATTCACAAATCTACCTTCAGCTTTTAAGATCACACCCCCTTCTTTCTCTCCTCTTGCTGTTTTTTTCCCTCTTCCTTATTTTATGCATAAAAACGCAACCAGCCTGAACTAAAGCAAATTGGTTTAATTCCCTGGAGGGAGCACGAACAAATTTTCCCAGCAACTTTCTACTATGGGCGTTTGCACGAGGGTTTGTGGATGGAATGCGAAGCGGGCAGTTATGTAAACCAGTAATCAAGTGAAACATTATCCACGTCAAAAGGCCCTAAACCAGTGTTAGCACCACCAATTAAAACGCTGAGCAGAGATGGGGAAATGACCAAAAGGAAGTGGAGAAAGCAGTGTGTATGTGAGTGAGCGTGTGTCTGTTTGGTGGTGTGTATGTGTGTGTATGTAAATGACTGCATGTGTACCCATGTGTGTGTGAATGAGTGTGTGTCTGGCCATGTGTATGCGTGTATGTACATGTGAATGAGTGTGTGCTGGTTTGGTTGTATGTGTGTGTGTGTGTGTGTGTGTGTGTGTGTGTGTGTGTGTACATGTGTGTTTGTGTGTTTGGCTGTGTGTGTGTGTATGTATGTGTGTGGATGAGTGTGTATTTGTGTGTGTGAATGAATGTACATCTGTGTTTGACTGTGTGTGAGTGTGTGTAAATGAGTGTGCATCTGTGTTTGGCTGTGTATGTGTGTGTATGTGTATTTGTGGTTGTGTGTATGTGTGTGGGTGAATGAATAAGTATCTGCGTTTGTGTGTGTTTGTTTGGAGGTGTAGTAGGACAGAGGGAGGAATGTAAGCTGAGAGAAATTAACTTTCTTCTAGGGAAAGTGTGTCACAGAAGTGCTAGCAGGAGGTCTCTTTGATGTAACAGAAGAAAGAAAAAAAAAAACCACATTAGATCATTTCATCAAAGTGAAATTTCACCTATTGCCCTCAACTGCCCAGTCACTTGATGCATGTGAAGGTGTTTACACTTGTTCACTGTGAGCCTGTTCTAATGTAACGGGTCAACAGAAAACGACAGGCTGTAAACACTAGCCCTTATGATTTTTGGGTTTCTGGTCTGTATTCTTTCCCCATCTTTTATGTCTGAGATGTTTACAAAGTACTGGCTCTTTAAGGACTGTTCAAGAGGCTAAGGCAGAAAGATTGAAACTATGAGGCCCGGGCTAACTAGTGAGATCTTGTCTCAAAAATAAATGAATAAGTAACCCAAATTTAACAACATCAAAATCTTTGTACATTTTGAACTTACATTTATGATTCCAATCACTATTTAAAAATTGGTAAAGCATAAACAAGTGAAATTACAGTGTGACTACTCTTCCCTCTGGAAGCAATTACAATATTAGGAATCTGGACTAAATCTTAAAGGAGTCAGCCAGATACAGAAGAGGCTGAGAAACAAGTGACCTCAGCATCCCTCCACAGCTTCCACTTCCAGGTTCCTGCCTTGAATTCCTGTCCTGACTTCTTGTGATGATGGACTGTAAGGTCAACGTGTAAGATGAAACGAACCCTTCCCTCCCCAAGTTCCTTTTGGTCATGATGTTTTATTACATCAATAGAAGATCCTAATTAAGGCAGGGGACAAACCACAGCTAAACCATAGCACATCTATTTAAGTAGCTTGATCACAGCTCCTGGTAGCCTCCAGTTTATGACAGGATGGAGGCTGTGGCATCTTTCTCTGTTGCATATTCACCTGTAGCCCAGCCTGTTCTTACCTGCACAGGAGTGGTGATCTTGGTAGAAACCATCCCCGCAGGTAGACACACACTGTCCCTGCTGCATCAGCAGGGGAGGCAGGCAAGATGAACACTCCAGGCCACTGGTGCATGTGGAACATTGGGGCTGGCAGGCTGGCCACAGACAAGGGAGAAAGAAAAGATGGCAGATTAGCTGGAATGGATCACTCCAAGGGTGATTCTCAAAGACCCGGATCCTGAGGCTCTAGAGTCACAAACAATAAAAGAAAAGGGCAAGCAATCCACAGCCTTCAAGTGCAGAGTTAATAGCAGGCACTGTGCAATGCCTTTACATACATAAATGCTTTATTTGCACAACAATTCTATAGAGTAGTATAATGGTTTGTAAATGCCTGGCCCAGGGAGTGGCAGGATGAGAAGGTGTGCCCCTGTTAGGATAGGTGTGTCACTGTGAATGTGGGTTATAAAACTCTCATTCTAGCTGCCTGGAAGCCAGCATTCTGCTTGCAGCCTTCAGATGAAGATGTAGAACTCTCATCTCTGCCTGCACCAGGCCTGGACACTGGCAAGCTCCCACCTTGATGGGACTGGACTAAAGCTCTGACCTGTAAGCCAGCCCCAATTAAATGCTGTCCTTTACAAGACTTGCATTGGTCATGGTATCTGCTCACAGCAGTAAAACCCTAACTCGGACAAGTAGGTATGGTTTTTACAAATGAGAAACCAGCTCCAGAGATTAAACAACCTGCCAAAAGCCACCAGACAACCAGACACTGGCATTTGAAACCAGGCAGTCTGGCTCAAAAGTCTTGGCCTTCTCTACTTAGCTACTAGTGTTTAGTACCTTCATTACCCAACTTGTTTTCTAAGAATATCCCTCATCAACATTCAAAAAGAATGAAGACTTTAAATCAAGAAACAGAAAATAATAAAAATAATATCAATGATCGTAATTGAGCCTTAATAAGACTCATCTGTACCCCAGACGCTATACAAAGCATTTAATAATGTTCACATGTGTAATCCTTGCCCTGACCTTCTGAGGGGACAGGAAGTTAAATATTCACACCCAGAGCATAAACCTATTCAATTGTAAATGGGTTAGTAACTTTACAAATCAGAGATAAGGGTGGCAGTAGTATCTGACCTCAACCAAGCCGAGCTTTGCTAGCTAAGATGTTCTCAGATGTGAAAATTTCTGAAGTGCATCTGAACTCATTCCAGAAGCTCTCATGACTTGTAAGTAATGAGCTCCATTAGCAACTGTCTCGTGCCACGCTGACACACTTGTCTAGACCACTGGTTCCTTGGATGGAGACCTGGGAAGTTCTGGAAAATGATCTTGCAGATCTCTATCAATTCTAAGTTTCCACTCTGGATTAACTGAGAACTTTAGTAAATGATAGCAAGCACCATGACGTTACTATCTTTTAAGTCTTCAAAATGAAAAAAAAATTTCATTTTGACTATTGTATGTGACCTCTGTATCACCTCTGTATCACCCACTTTCCAGGAAGTGCTGGGGCATCTGCAGAATGTTAGAGGAGAGAGGTCTGAAGGTGAAGAGGCTATGACACTTACAACTTGCAGTGGCTTCTGGATTATATTTCTTGCATTGTGGTCCCTTCCATAACAATGCTTTGTGTCAGCTACCATAAATCACATTGCTAGTCGCTTTAGCTCTAAGCAACTGTACCTCAGGGTTGCCATACCTAAACAAAGACTGCCTGCTTGGTAAAAGCCCAGACCACAGCTGTGCACACACCGCCCATTCTGCAGCAGCTTCGTGGGATCCTGGCAGAGGTCACAGTGGTCTGGAGAGTGAGAGCAGGTCAGGCAGTCTGGGTGGCACTGAACTAGAACCAAGAACAAAGAAGAGAACTCAGTAAAGCCCACAGTCTTTTGGAGACTACAGAGGATACATACATTACAGGGATAGGAAAGACCAAGGAGAATAGAGCTTAGGTGCAAAGCAGCCCCATATAGCAAAATACAGATTGATGCGAGATTCCCCAAGTCTGAAATATCATCATTAGCTTTCCTAGTCTCCAATCAAATTTGTAAAGGAATGGGCTCTTCAACACTCTGCCTGCTGTGCTGACTGGAGAAAGAAGTGGAATTTCCTCCTTTATGGGGCTTAAGCAGAGTCAGTCATCCACGGTATCAGAGAAACTCTTCTGCTGAAGCCTGCCATGCACAGAGAGTTCAGAGACAGAGGCTATAACTTTTAAAACTAGTTATATCTTTAACGAATAACACCATTTTTCTTTTCTATTTTTCTTCAAAATCTTGACTCTCATTCACACTCATTGGGAAAATCCCTCACCTAGGAGGGAACAGTCACCAAGGGGCTATTCTCGGGTTTCAAAGGCCTGATATTTTTAATGCCTCATACATAGCATGCGAAATATTTGTTTGGTAAAGCCCAGAGAGCCACTTTGGCAAAGGTACTAGAATTAAACATAAAGTCCCACTGCTTTTCCCTTGACACTTCTTCAGTGGAACTCTGATTACCCAAAACAAGGTGAGGGGGAAAACAGATGCTACCGTGGGAAACTGGAGCTTGCAGATGGAAACAATTAATTAGGAAATACAAATGGACGAAATGCCACTTGTGTCTGAGAAAGGCTATGCTAGGGGAGAAGCAAAGTGGAGTCGGCCAGTTGCACAGCCTGCCAGCAACCACTAACCGGAACTAATTCAACCCCAGGTGATTTGAAGGCATAACTGCAAAACAAGTAGATAAAATTTTCTTTTGGAAGAAATTAATGAGTCTTAAAACTTTAAAACCTTATTTGAAAACTGCAAAAGAAGCCATCTGTTTCATAGTTCACAAAAAAAAAAAAAAAAGAATACCTCTGACAAATTTTGTAGAATTATTCCTGTAATTTCAACACTAGAAGGCCAATAGGCTTTGATGAGTCCTTAAAATTGTGATATTTGACTAATACAAATTGTTTCAAGATAAAGAAAGCATATTTTATAATTAAGAAAACTAAGACACAGAGGGTCAATGACTTGCCCAAAGTTATATGGTTGCAGTCAAACAAATTCTGCAATGATTAATAATAAGAATAGTTTGTCAAAAACTAGAGAAAAAGAATCCCAAACCTTCAAAAGTGAGAAAAAAAAAAAAAAAAAAAAAAAAAAAATGGAAGAAAAATGAGACTATGTCTGAATTTTCTTGCAGGAAAATGGGACATGAACCTACCTGGTGTGCAGTCCGGACAACACTGTCCCTTCACCACCAGGGCTAGGGTGGCCACTGGACATGGCGGGCAAGACGGTTCATAGCAAGTAATTTGACCCCCTCGACACTCACACAGTTTGCAAGGGCCTTCTTCCCACTTCTCCCCATCCTGTGGGAAACAGTGGAGACAGTGACAGGGAGCAGAGACTCCAAAGAACTTCCTGGGTAGACCAGCAATCTCACACAAGAGCCAGGAGATGCATGCCATCAGCATCCCGCCTTCCCAACTCTGCCCTCAGACAGCAAGGAATTTAACAAGCATAGCTTTCTCTTTCTTTGTTTTTAATTGGTTTCTTTTAATGTGCAACATCAACAGAATGATTTTAAGCACACTCAAGAGATAAATTTTGGCATACCTTTGGGCAACCAGAATATGTAAGAAGTATTTCAAATGTGTTTCTCAACACATTTCACCCCTCAGAGCCAAAACAAAACTCACCAGGGGGCATTACCACTGCTTCCTGTACCTAGTGGTTAGCAGGTCCATTAAGCACAATCTCTATAATAGGAGTGAGAAACTTGGTTCAAACACTGTATTTTCTTGTCACAGTCAGAGTAACAAGAGAGGCATTGTATTCATAAATTAAAGCTTCTGCAGGTCCATTTTTTGGTGGCTACAGATGTACCATGAGATTTCTCTCCTTTAATACTCCTTCTGGCCAACTGAATTATGGTAATATGCATGAATAGTCTGAGAAAGAATCTATAATGATTCTAGAAGTCATTTCCTTAACAATCCACTGACCCAGGAAATCAGAGTGAGACAAAGGTCCCTTCATAGGTTGCCCTGGATTGATCAGAGAGACGGAAAAAAATGAGAAAATGGGGGAGTACATTTTAAAATAAAAGTCTGATAAAATGCTTGCTGAGCTAACTAATGTAAAATATCGCTAACAATCAACCTGACAGTACTTTTCAAAGTGAATGGGAAATTGTGAGAAAACCGGGGGACACAGTGGAGAGAAGGAAGAGATGTTATTCTGCGTGGGTTTTTAGAAGCTTATTCCTGAACACTTAAAATGATAAGCTCGTCATCTTTAAGACAAGACCCATGGTACTGCAGAACAAAAACACCAGAGAAGGAACACTCAGTTACTTGGGGGAACGATCCCCTCACCATCCCAAGAAGTGATTCCTACAATAATTTACTGTATACAAAGTTCTCTCAGAGATCAATCTGAGTTGTCTAGGCTGGAAATAATCATCGGGAAGAAGGTAAAGAAGGCATCTAGGTGCCCCTGGTTAGTGAAGTGTAACTATCAATTATAGAAAATAACAATAATAAATTAAATTATAAAAAAAAGAGAGAGAGAGAAAAAAGAGCCCCAGTCTAGTGGATAGATGTCTCAGTTTTCATAACACCCTTAGTTTCCAACCCAGTGCCATCAAATGTAGCTATGAAAGATGCTAAGATACCAAGTCCCCCATGGAAAGAAAGTTCATGCAAATCATTACTTAAAATAACTCTGTAAGGATCCATGCACAAATTAAAAATCCATACTCACTGGAACATGCTTAATTTCACTTGTATTTGAAGACATCTAGAAAGAAAAAGAAATGTACTTATGATACCACTAAAACCACCATTAGGCTGATCTGTTTATTTTTCCATTAGAAAACATCCATTTCCACCAAGCAGCATGCAACTTTATTGACTTCTTATGAATAAAAATAAAATCTGTCTGCATCAAACACTAGGAACTCATACCAATCGAGGATGAAGACAGTTTGGAGTTTTCTTGCTTTGTGCTCGAGCACACGGGTTCAATTCCCCTCAATATGCAGGGATTCGAGGACAAGGAATCTAAACTCTTAAGTGAAACTCTTGAATTTTTTGGTGGTACCAGATTGCTATGGACATTCGTACTTACTTCTAACACTTGGTTTTGTTTAGTTCCATTTAGTTTAACTCCCCCCCCCCCCCCCCGCCCAAGAAACAACAACAACAAAAACAGAGAGAGATGGATGAACTAATATTATGAAATGGATCCAAACTCAACATTTATAGGGACACACTAATTTTATAAATTTTTAAGACAATGAGGGTGACTAAAATATCACCATGAGACAAGTGATAAGATTCTAAAATTATCAATGTTTCCAACTACAGATATGCCACTGGCTGGCCTAGGAGCTTTGCATCCGTCATCTTAATAGCCCAGGAGGAAAGTACCGTTTTCATTCGCACTAAATAAGGAGGGACCTTGCTCAAGTTCATAGTATGGAGCACAGGAGGGATTCAAACGTATAGCCTGCCTAGTTGATGTATATCACTCTCTTAGAATATACGGAAGGGCTGGCAGGATGACACATGTGATTGAGACCTGTTAGGCTAGATTGAGACCAGTCACAGCACTGACTCTCAATTGTTACAACCCTATTCTGATTGGTCAGTGTACCCACTGTATTTATGATCCATGAACATAGGTTAAAGAACATGATAAATCTATCTACATCCCCAAATCTATGAGAAATATGGGCTTTAAAGCTAGGGCAGGGCTGGAGAGAGAGTTCAGTTGGTAAACTGTTTCCCACGTAAGCACAAGGCCTGGAGTTGGAGCCCCAGTCCCCACATTTAAAACAGCTGGGTAGAGCATGTGCTTGCAATCCTAGCAGTTTGTAGACAGAGACAAGCATATTCACTGGCCAGCTAGCATGTTCATTTGATGAACTCCTGACCAATGAGAAACCTTTTCTCAAAACAAAGCAAAACAAAAACAAAGTTAAGTGTCGTCTGAGGAGTGACATCCAAGGTTTACTTCCAGCTCCAGAAGCATGTGCATCTGTGTGCTCATGTAAGGCAAAGTCAAGGGATAAAGGTCATTTCTTTCTTTGACACAAGGAGAAATAATACTTGTGGAATGCATTTGGAGTGTGTGTGTGTGTGTGTGTGTCTGTCTGTCTGTCTGTCTGTCGTGTTTGCATGTATGTACCTGTGCATGTGTGCATGTGTGTGTGTTTCTATGTACATGTGCCTTTGCATGTTTGTGTGTGTGTACACACATTTAAGGGGATCAACTTTTGGGAGTTGATCCTGCAACCTAACGCAGGTTGTCAAGTTTGCACCATCTTTCCTCAAATGCTGCCATTTCTATCTGCAAAGTGACTCTAGGGCATGGCCAAGTGACTCTAGGGCGTGGCCATTATTTCCTACGTCCTTCTTAAGCCAAGCCATCACCGTCCTTCATCTAGACCAGTGTCCCCAACCTTCCTAATGTTGCAGCCTTATAATACAGTTCCTCACCGCCACTTGATAACTTTAATTTTGCTACTGTTATATACTGTAATGTAAATATATGATTTGCAGGATATCTGATAATTGACCCCAAAGGGATTATGACCCACAAGTTGAGAACCATCAATCTAGACAAAACAACTCCTAACAAGACCCGCAGTTTGATTCTTTCTGAGTTAAATTGTGGCTGCAGGATCTCCAGCTCCCCAGCAACTCCCATCTGCCCTGAAGTAAAGAACCTGGCTTCTAGATTACTGCTTCCCCTCATTTCCTATCCCTTTGTCCCAGTCTTAGCCACTCTTGCAATTTCCTGATCATGTCACATAAGCACCAGCACCTGCCTCAGTGACTTTGCACTTGTTGTCTCTCTTCTTGGTCCATCCCCTGCTTCCACCCAACTCTGACTAGATTTCCTGCATGAAAGACTTCCCCATTCATCTTATCAAAAAGAAACTTCCACCACAGCTCAATGACTTATGTATTCATCAGCACCCCGTGTGTGTATGTGTATGTGTGTCTGTGTGTGTCTGTGTGTCTGTCTGTGTCTTATTTGTTGTCTCACACTATAAATATCTTCTACCAAGAGGAGACTCTATGTGATACTTTCCGTCTGCCTGTCCCCAGAACATAGCACATTCTTGATGCACATAAAATAGTTTGCTGGGGAAAAAAATGAATGAATTTAAAAACACTAGGAGGTAATAAAGATCCCTTATTGGGTTAATTTTGATCTATTAATTTTAATAGTATTTGGTTATTAACCTGATACTCACAGTCTCTGTTTTCTGTTCATAAACACAATAACCATTCCTTGAAATGCATTCTGGGCAGCATTTCCCTTTTAAGTGAACTAATTCTTCACCCTGTAGGAGTAAGAGTTGCAGTGGTACACATCAAATTAACATCTCCAGGTAGCAGTGCTAAATTGAGAAGCAGCTGGGTTCCTGACTGGAATGAGAAGCTCCACACAGTCCACTTCAGCCCATTGCTTATTTGTGTGTGTCCCACCCCACACTCATACCCAACACCCACCCTAGCTGGTTCCCTCTGGGATGTCTCCTCATGATTCCAATGTATTCTCCGAGTGTTTTTCCTCCCATATTCTGACATGTGCATGTGCTCTGTTCTCTCCTCCTCATAATTACCTACCTACCCATGACCAGAAACGGTAGTCATGGCAATGTGGTGGGACAGCAAAGACAAGTGGCAAGAAAGGTTCACATTATCTTAGAGAAGTACAGTCAGAACTTGCAGCCTTGGTGTCACCAGTAGCATGCAAATCAAGCCAGTATTTGAATATCAAATCAGAGAGATCCTTTTATGTAGAGATGTAGTTTCAGGCATAAATTAAATAGCAGAAAAGTAATTTTTGTTCACCATTCTGAAACTCTCAGTGTAAGCTCACTTGCACCCAGCTTTTGTTTTAGTTATGGGAAGAAGAAGAGAAATGCCACATTTTGAAGACAGATGTTTGCTTACAGAATCTTCCCACTTTAATAATTTCAACTTAATTTTTATTTCAAAATAATGAATGCTTGATGTTTTTAAAACAATCTAAGTAATCTCTGTAGATTAGAAAGTTTAAATTCCACTGTAGCCCACATTCCAGGAAATATACTACTAAATCACAAATTCTGCTTGCAATGTCCTTTATGTAAACAATAATATCTAATACTCTCAGGCTACAGAGTGTTCTTCAAAGCACTGCCTACTTTCTAAAGACCCATTAATTTCTGGAGAATGATATGTTTCTTTAAATATTTAATATATTCAACTTGGGGGCTCTATATTATATTTCAAAATTTAGGAACAATATTAAATAGAAACAGCACTGTAAAATTAAATACTCATATTAAATGATCTTAGTTTATGTTTAAAACACTATATTAAAGAAAATAGATTGTAAAGACATTTTTTGTCTTTAGGCTGTATTATTAAGAACGGATTTTTTAGGCTCTCTTCTAGAATCTTCAAGATCTTCTAAACAGAATATACATTTCCTTTTTAGTGAAGAAACACATACATTTCTAAAACAAACACAAAATTGTATGAATGGCCACAACACTGTACAATTCCTAAAAGTTGTTTCAAAAAGAAGGGAGCTACATGGATTGCTGTCCATCAAAATTCACACCAGTCAGAGGCCAAGGGAGAGCAGTGGGTGCTACAGGGATCGGGCGTATTTACATATAAATTGTTTTGCAGAAACAAAGAATCAGCTGTGGGTGAAGGCATCACTTAGAATCAGACTGAAATTTGCTTTCAAAGCATATAAAAAGGTTTATATGTGTGTAATCTAAGTTGCTTAAAACAATATTTTGAAGCAAGACAGAGTGTGTACTTCTATTAAAAGGAAAGGACATGGCAGAGGGTTGCTGGAGAGCTCCACAGCCGTAGACAGAAGAACGTGCTGTTCTGAGCCTTCACACAGAGCAGCAAACACCAAAAGCCCTGTTCCTAAGGAGCCAGGATTCAGCTTGGGTGAGGTAGGAAGGTCTAAACAGCCTGACTAGTTATAGAAGCCTGGCTGTCCTCAAACACCCCAGCTTATTTCTGTGGGGAACATGCCAACTAGCATTTGACTTCGGCTTTGAATAGAACTAAATTGTGAAACAAACTCATTCATTTCATTTTTAAGTATGTTCTCAATATCAAACATGTGCTGCACCTTCTCTGGTGAATACCTAACCCCAAGGGAACAATGGCTCTGGAAGTCAATTTAATGCGCATTAGCACAGGATGGCCTCTTTTGAGGTATTTTTCCTCCAATGGGAGGAAAAGAAAGGCTCCCAGTTATGCATGCCTTCCCTCTTCAGTGCACTGTGTTCAGGCCACACCTCCCAGCACAGTACATCTCAGGAGTAAATAGTAGGGCTGGTTAAAAAGAAAGAAATAATGTAATATCTTCATCTGAATTTATGTTCAAAGACATTGTAACACCTGGAAATATGAAATCAATCATATTGTGCTAGTCTATCACTGGTCAATTTATGTCTCAGTGTCGAGGGATTTTACCAAATACATCCAAGACAAGGATCATGTCATTTTCAAACAAACAAACAAACAAACAAACAAACAAAACAAAACAAAACACACACCTGCACATTGATTTCAAGGCTATCCAGAATATTGGTGCTGATTCGATAATAAATGGCAATGATGCACATGTATGATTCTGTCACCTGTAGAAACTGAGCTCTCTATAGCTTTGTGTAGATGCATGAGACTAATACCTAATACACCCCTAGTCTCCAAGATTAGAAGTCAAATAGCCTTGATATTTTCGAAAGGGGCTCAGGGGTGGAGCTGACTAGAAGCCCCAGCAGTGTTCTCCCCAGCTCCCTCACAGTTACTTCCCTCAGGAGCTCTGAAGGCATTTAGTTCATATTTCCATAATCCTTGGTGCTTCTGTGGACCTCCATGTAAAATCATTTCTGCTCATGCATCTGGCTTCCCGCAAATCCCAGGAACTCTCAAGGTCGTGGTATGCCTTTCATATTGTTTCATCACCAGTGATACAAGCAAAGCAGAAATTAAGAAGCTACTAGGATAACCAGGCTTTAACAAGGTCATTAACTAAAGCTAATTTCAGAATTATGGAGGCAGAAGAGTATTTTTTCTTTCTCTTTAAGATTCTATTTTGGTTTAAATTTCACTACTGGCAGTGATTCCAGCTTAAAATCCACTAACTTACACAAAATTGGGGGTATGTGGAGATATTCTAGAAGAAATTAAACATCTGGAGAAACAGACCATGGGCTTCCGGTCCTCAGAGGCAAAGGTGGGGAACACAATAGGCTGGCGAACATCAGAAACAGCTTACGGAGCACGGCACTAACTCCAGCCTCTCCTCAGTGTCCTCAAGGACACAGAGAGCCTAGCTAATGCCACCATGTCGGAGGCGAAGTGAAAAATATCAATGCTGTGAATGACAGTCTTGTTTGAAAGCTTGCCCCTCTTTAGGCTCAGTGCTGGAAGTGGCAGAGAGAAACCAGAAAGAAAAAAGCCTCCGCTGACCCCTATGCCTCAGATCTCTGTAGCACCCTGTATCCTCAAGTTCAAAGCCCCGAGGGAAACTGGAGGGGCGGATGGGAGCGGACAGAAAAGGAGACAACTTTTAAAGCAATTTTTTTTTTGTAAGTCATTGGTCAAAATTAAGTTCAAAGGGGGGAAAAGTAATTTCCCTAAAATATACATGTGAAGCCAGACAGAGCCAGCTAGAAATTCTACAGATAGCAGAACATAAGAGAGGCCGGCAGAGTTAATTGTCTATGAGGTCCCCCTTGCTCTGTGTGTGTGTGTGTGTGTGTGTGTGTGTGTGTGTGTGTGTGTGTGTGT